>JAYESA010000005.1:48424556-48455442 GCA_036927795.1 Iris macrosiphon | reverse complement strand
GAACTTCGTAATGAGCTGATGTCAGAAGCTCATAGCTCTACATACTCTATACATCCAGGAGGCACAAAGATGTACAGAGATCTGCGACAATATTACTGGTGGCATGGAATGAAGCGGGAGATAGCACGCTTTGTGGCCAAATGCCTGGTGTGTCAGCAGGTCAAGGCTGAGCATCAGAGATCTGCCGGTCTACTTCAACCCCTCCCAATACCCGAGTGGAAATGGGAACACATTACGATGGACTTTGTTACGGGCTTCCCAAGAAGTCCTAGTGGTCGTAATGCTGTATGGGTAATCGTAGATAGACTCACAAAGGCTGCTCATTTCCTACCTTTTAGAGTTAGACAATCTACAGAAGTCTTGGCGGACATGTACATGAAGGAGATAGTGCGTCTGCATGGAGTACCAGTCAGCATAGTATCTGACAGAGATACGAGATTTACATCTTACTTTTGGCGAAGTATGCAAGAAAGTCTTGGTACCCGCCTCAAGTTCAGCACCTCGTATCACCCACAAACAGATGGCCAATCAGAACGCACCATCCAGACACTTGAAGATATGCTGAGAGCCTGCATGCTTGATTTCAGCGGATCATGGGAAGATCACTTACATCTAGTGGAATTTTCCTACAACAACAGCTATCAAGCGAGCATTCAAATGGCTCCCTTTGAAGCTTTGTATGGAAGGAAATGTCGTTCCCCAGTATGCTGGAGTGATGTTGGCGAGAGACAGATTCTGGGGCCAGAACTGATTATTCGTACGGTGGAGAAAGTAAAGAAGATCCAGGGACACCTACGAGCTGCACAAGACAGGCAGAAGCACTGGGCCAACATTCACCGACGACCTCTAGAGTTCCAAGTAGGGGAGCATGTGTTCTTAAAGATCTCACCTACTAGAGGAACTATCAGATTTGGAGGAAGAGGGAAGCTAAGTCCAAGATACATTGGACCCTTCGATGTGCTAGATCGCGTCGGAGAAGTTGCTTACAGACTAGCTCTACCTCAGACTTTGGAGGGAGTACATGACGTCTTCCACGTATCTCAGCTGAGGAGGTACATTCCAGACCCGAGTCATGTGCTAGACTACTCAGAGATCACCATCGGGCCAAGTTTATCATATCAGGAGGAGCCTGTAGAGATTCTGGACCGTAGCGAGAAAGTGTTGCGAGGCCAGACTATTCCTCTCGTTCGTGTTGCATGGAGACATCATGCACCAGGTGAATCCACCTGGGAACGAGAAGAGGATATTCGTCAGCGTTATCCCCACCTATTTCCAAACCAGGGTATGTCCAATATTTCAAACCAAATCTTTCTTAATCATCTTATGTCCTTAATAATTCTTCATTCTCATTATATGGTTGTTTTTATTTCGAGGACAAAATATTCTAAGGAGGGTAGATTGTAAACTCCCTCGACCAGATTTCAGTAAATTAGGATTAGTTTAGACTAATTAGAATTATGACAACTTTTTAAAAAATTTATTTATTATATATTCTGCTGATTGTGCACCTGTCTGTTACACAATAAATTAGGGCATTCCACTAGTTGTTAAATCCTAAACAAATTTTACATACCTGCCCTAGACTTGTTAGACTACTTTTTTTGTATTTTGTGCAACTTCCAGAAACCTCATTTGATGCTTCGTTTTAGTCGCACAAATATCGTTACAAACGTATGTATTTTATTTCCTATTTAATTTTTTGCTCTTTATCCATCTCTGTACCCTTAGAGATTTGAGGACCAGTAGGCACCTGATTGCCCAACCAAAAATACGATAATATTCTACTCTAATTATATTACAATTATCGTATTGACACCGTAGAAAAATTATGACCCTAATAACCTCTAAATAATTAGTGAACACCGTGCGCAGTATTTATTAAATAATAAATACGATGACTGTATCACCTGCAAATATCAGACCATGCATCTACCCAGACTCACCTTATACTGTCTAAAACATTTTCCCCAGCTATTTCCCTTATTTTTGTACAATTCAGAATTACGGGAAATCAGTATCTGAAATTTGGTAAATTGCGAAATTACGCAAAATACAAATTTTATGCATTTATGCAATTATTGAAAAGTTAGGGGTTTATATGCAAAATTGCATGCTAGGTGGCCAAATCCTATTGGCTAGACCATAGGTGAGTGGGACCCACCCATAACTTCCAGAAAAATCTGCGGGAAATATCCTAAAAATCCAGAATTACCAAAATACCCCTGAAGTTCCACTTAATTACGAGAATGCCATTAGGCCTAAACCTATATAAACCCTAGCCCTCCCCTTCATTCAAACCCATCCCACCGCCACCACGGCCACCCTCCGCCCACCGGACCACCGCCGAACCCGTCGCCACTCCCCTCCCCTTCCCTCCGACCACTGCCACCCACCTCCGGCCGCCTGCTCCGCCGTGGCCAGCCTCCACAGCATCATCCCGACCACCACCTACACAGCACCACCACCACTCTCATTCACCCCCAGCGCCGCCTCCGGCTGTCGTCGACCACCGCCACCCTACCCAAACTCTTCGCCCCGACCTCCCCTACCTACCACCACCACCTCACCTCCCCACGACACCGCCTCCGGCCGCCCTAGCCCCCGCAGCAGCCACCCCTCCTAACCCGAGCTGCTGCCACCCTAACCCCCGACGCCCCTAGCCGCCACCACCACCGTCGTGGAGCTCCGCCACCACCACCAAACTGACCACCGTCTTCCTCCGCCGGCCAGAGCCCCCGCAAGCTGCTGCTGCTGCTGTTGCTGCCAGTGGCCACTGCTGCTGTTGCTGCTCCTCCGGCCGTCTCCGGCCAGCTCCGCCGCCGTCCACTCGCCGTCGGCAACCCCTAGGGCCCACCTGTAAGTAGGTATACTCCTAATACCTAATATATATGTATGTATATATATAATCCTATATGTATATGTATATATATGTATATATATATATGTATATATATATGTATATCTATAATATATAATAGATATTATATTTAATATACTGTATAAATACAGTATACAGTATATGTATACTATATATTATTATTATTATATATAAGTATATATATACATATGTATATAGTATAACATATTTACTTATATGTTATATATATATATATATATATATATATATATATATATATATATATATATATATATATATATATATATATATATATATAATTAATAGTTATATATACATATGTATAACATATTTATTTATATGTTATATATATATATATATATATATATATATATATATATATATATATATATAATAGTTATATATATAACATATTATACATATGTTATATATAATAAAATTTATATATATGCAATTGTTAAATTCTATATATATAAATATATATATTCATATATTTATATAAATATTATATATAACATATTTCATATATGTTATATTATTACTATTATAATTATAGTATATATGTATATATATTATATACTATGCATTTTTCTTTTATTTTATCTTTCTGCATTTATTTCCTGCACTTATATTTATATATATATATCTACTATATATATATATCCAGCTGGATAATACAGCTTATTCTATATATGTAAATTTCTGCAATGTTATTATCTATATATTATATATACTATATAAATAATACTGTGCTGGATATTACAGCCTATCTATATATGTATATTTACAGTGGTCACATATAGACCCTGCTACTACTTATATTATATTGCTAAATAAATACAGCATTTATATACGTATTAAATTCATGCACTGTCAATTCCTTTTATTATCTATACTATAGTACATATATATATATGTATTTAATTCCTGTACTGTCATTTCAAATTACCTATATTATATCGCAGTGGATATACCCTGCTACTATTTACCTGCATTTGTCTGTTCTTTAAATACTATATATATACTGCTATATATATACTATATCTATATACATACTATATATATATATATATCTATATCATATATATGTATATAAGTATAGATGTATACTTATTATTTGCAACCAAGATATTCACAAACACTATCTGTTGTAACAGAGACCAACTACAGCACAGCCAGTGACCCCCTGTCACCAGCACCTTCAAACCTGACTGTGAGATCAGGTTATCAACAATATCAAGGAGTATGCAAGTATACCTTGCCAAGTTAATATTTAAATTCAATTGTTGATATCTGCTTTGTTCCTGAATTTCATATACCCTGATTACCTGAGACTGCCTTGGGTACAATCAGCTGTTATGATTGACAATTTACAGACTCACCCACAACTGAGAGAGTATTCTAATATTCTCCTAGACCCTATCACGGGAACACGCAATATGGTTGCCATGCATATTTGGATGCGAGCTGCGTATTTGATTAGCTACCAATACGTGTGACCCGCATCACGGATTAGAATAATTCAGGAAGAAAATACAACTTGACATTTAGTTTCATTGGGATGGGAAAGATAACTGGTAGACGTATGGGACACCCCTCCAATAATGTTTTATACCTTCGTATCAGAGATGGTCGATTGCAGAGTTCCCTGAGTCGGGGGCATACGACACCTATACTAGCCAGTCGCCACGATTGGTGAATTACGTCAGCGTATGTCTAGCCACACATTTCCATGCGTACTACTGGATCTTTACTTGCATTTTCACTTAGTATGGTTAGCACCCTGTATTTATTTTATTTCTTTATTCAGTATTTACATTACATGGCATGTTATTTTTCTGTATCTTGTTACGTCCCACTGAGGACCTGGTTCCTTGCCAGATCTAGATGAGGCTTTCTACCCCACAGTGTACGGGCCTGATCAGGAGGCCAGATGTGCTACCGAGGAGGAGCTCGAGGAGATACCCTCAGAGTAGGCTTGACCCTAGATGCTGCTACCTGAAGATGGAGATGTTTTGATCAGATAGACATTGCTTAGTCTATCTGATTTTTCTGCGCTATTATCAGTATTTGTAGTAGGCTTGTATTCTCACCAGTTGTGTACTGTATCAGACTCAGTTATATATATATATATATTTCAGCACTTGCTTTTCTGACATTTTGTTGTGGATGAGATAGTTTTACCTGTTCTATACTTGTAGTATTTTAGGACAGCGTAGCACGTCCCTTTGGGTCCATCAAAGTGGATTAAGCCCTTAGTGACGTGTCAGCTGGCCAGTGACACGTGGTCTAGTTCCTGACATTTTGGGACTGGGGCGTGACAACGATACACGAGCAAGTCCAATCTATCATGTACGATGTCTAATATACATGTCGTGTACAATGTCAATACGATAATCAATGTAACATCTCATGACTGCAGATCCAAGCTATATATACTAGTCCGTGTAGCACAGTGTCAAGGATTCAGATGTAATATTTCTAGATTATTGAACTTATAGAAATTATCAACAATTGGAAATTATCAGAGAAATATACTTGCCTTGGGTCCTTAGCTGGTAAATATTGATGTCATATTCCAGAGTATCCCCTGGATGAACCAACAGTCCTATAAATATATCACAATATCACTTGTATCAGATGCTACACTAACACACAATAGAAATACACCGGCCTCAGGGCTATGCCAGGCATGGCACTAGTCAACTAGGGTCATCTAGTAGGGATACGTATATAAATACACATTTACACTCAGAGTATATACCAATAAATACGTATATAATATATATATATAAGCCTATCAGTAATTTGTACAAAATACGTATATAATATATACACTAAATAGATGTATATAAATATATATTCATATACCAAAATACATATTTGTATCTATACCAATCAAATATATATATATATATATATATATATATATATATATATATATATATATATATATATATATATATACCAAATCATACTTATACTATATACAGGTAAATATACCAATTTACATTTATATATATATAAACCAATACAACATATATATATACATACATATATGTCAATACGAAAATATATATATATACCAAAATATGGTTATATATATATACCAATTTATTATATAGCATATAACATTAAATACTAAAACATACATTAACATATATATACCAATTTATATTTATACTAGAATACATTCTGATACTCGTATACACACATACATAATACAAAAATATACGTATACGTATTTATATACATATATATATATATATCTACACATTAATTAATATATACAAATACATATACATTAACATAGAATACATATATATATTACTACATAGTATATATATACTATTACATAGTATATATTATTATATCTAAATGAAAGAGGGGAGGAGGCTCACAGGGGGTGGCCGCCGGGGTGGCTGCCGGGCTTCAGGCGGTGGTCGTGGTGGTAGTTGTGTAGGTGAAGAGGGTGGTGGTGTATGGTGAAGATGGTGGTGGTTGTGTAGGTGAAGAGGGTGGTGGTGTATGGTGAAGATGGTGGTGGGGATAGGTGGCTGGCCGGAGTAGGGTGCTACGAGGAGGAGGGGAAGAAGAGTGGGGCGGTGCCGGAGTGGTGGTGATAGGTGAAGGTGGAGGAGTTGGCAGCGGGAGCTCCGGGGGATGGCAAGCTGCGGCTACCGGAGTTTGGATGGGGAGTGGCCGAAGCTCGCAGCAGGCCGGAGGGGATGGAGGGAGCCGCCCGCACTGGTGGTGGTGGTGAGAGTAGATGGTGGTGGTGTATGAAGTTGCCGGCCGAAGCTAGCAGCAGGCCGGAGTCGAGCAAGGAGGAGATCGGAGGGAGAGGTGGATGGTGGAGGAGTTGGGTCGGGGTGCAGGCCGAAGGTCGGGGTGTAGTTGCAGCGGGGAGTCGGGGAGCTCACGGTGGACGGGGACTGAGCAGCGACCGGAGCTGCAGCCAGCGGGCCGAGCTTGGCCGCCGGAGCAGACAGAGGGCCGCCGGGGGGTGCCTGGCACAGTGGGGTGGTGGAGATGGTTTTCCCCCTTTTATATTTCAAAATCTAAAAGGAAAGAAGAAGAAGGGAAGAAGAAGAAGAAGAAGAGAAGAAGAAAAGAAAAAGAATGAAGAAAAATGGGAAGCCTACGTTTGAGGGTGGAGGCTTGTGAGGAGGTGGGGAAACCTAGGTTTTTGGGGATTAGGGCTTGTGATGGGAAGGGTGATGATGTGACTTTAAATAGGGTAGTGTGTGAGAATGAAGGGTTAGGATGCACCCATTGAATGGATGGCCAAGATTTATTATGAGGGTTTCTTCATGTGGAGATGAGGGTGAGAGACTTAGTTAAATATTAGGGCTCCTTCATTGGTTTAAACAAATGGGTGTTGACACCTAATGCAAATTTGCAAATTAGCCCCCTTAAATTTGGGTATTTGCACAGAAGCATAAAATTACGAAAATTTGGCGGGCGATTCGGTGTCTGGTGTTTTGTAGGGTCAGGGGGCACTGTATGTTTGGTATGGGCTCAAATAGCAGGGCACTGGAATTTAATTGGGATTTACGAAATCAGTTAAAATGGTATCCTCAAATTAATTAGAAATAAATGCAAGTTGTGTTCTAAAATTAATTAGGAGTACATGGGACCAAAATTAGGTCGGGTCATCAATATCATTAATGAAGAAGACTCAGAACAGAATATTACCCTAATTTGGGCCGCACAAAAAATAGGTCAAGATTGCCTCCAATTTTGATTGGAACGCACAACGATACAAAATAGGAATTTATTTAGGAATTAAATAAACGTTCGCGACGATTTTTGTGCGGCTAAACATAAGGTACAGAGAGCTATATTATGAGTTGCAAAAATAGCAGAATGGAAGACGGACATGTCTAGGGCAAGATTGTGAAATTTGTTGGAAGACAAAAGTCAGGGTAGCGCTCCAAATATCGAAGCAAAGGCAATGCGCAATAATTAAATAAATTACGGTAGTTAATTACAACCTCCAATAAATTAATTTTAAATAAAACAATTAACCACATAATCCCATAATTCGGACATGTGTTCATCTACTGGGCTTCTAGGTCAAGTCTACCAGCTCAAACATAAATGAATCACTGTATATAATAATATATTTAATACACACCTCATGAAATTATTTAATTTAAATACAATATCGAGAAATCATTTAATATAAATACCATATTATTAATAATATCTAAAAAGTCGAAAATACCCCTGTTTTCGGAACGTGGTAGTGATAGCTCCTCTCCTTATAGATCTTAGCCTCCTCCTCATTATTTCTTGCTTCCTTCTTGTAGATCCTTGGTGTAGCAACCTCAATAATGAATTAGGGAAGAGATTGGTGAAGAATTGGTAGAGAATTGATGAGGGAATGGAGAAAATTTGGAAGAGAGAAAGTTGTAGATATAGAATTTGGGGAATTATGAAATGAGAGCACTCTCTCTCCTCCTAGTAAGGGTCGGCCATGTAACCCCCTCCCCAAGAAATGTATAAAGTCATAAATACCCCTTGGGGCCTCTCATAAAAAAATTAATTAGGGAGGGAAGGTTCAAGTTTAATGGTTTCTCTAATTAATCAAGCCTCTTAATCCATGGGCCTAATTCATGGGCTCAAATTAGACTCAACTAAAAGTTGGTTCATGCATTCTAAATAAATAGGTTTGGTCTACTACACAAGTCTAAAATAATTCTACAACTAGCAACAAATAATAATACAATAAATAAATAAATCGTGCAATGCACAAATATTAATTATAAATAATCCTAAAATAATTAATACCCATTGACAATTACCAAACTACCCTTGGATAAAAATATGAGGGTGACAAACCTACCCACCTTAGAAAATTTTCGTCCTCGAAATTAAGGAAGAAACTATCTACCAAAATAAATAATACAATGCAAGAAATAATTATACCTCACGGCTCGAACAGATATGGATATCGCTCGTGCATCTCGGTCTCTCACTCCCAGGTACTCTCTTCTAGCGAGTGATGCCTCCATGCGACGCACACCAAAGGAATTGTCTGGTTCCTCAACACCTTCTCTCTCCGATCCAGGATCTCCACTGGCTGCTCTGGATAGCTGAGAGTAAGGCCCACCTCTATCTCCGAGTGATCCAACACATGACTGGGATCTGCCATGTACCATCTCAACTGTGACACGTGGAACACGTTATGCACTCCCTCCAGTGCAGGTGGTAAGTCTAGTCTGTAAGCGACTGCACCGACCCTCTCAAGCATACTGAAAGGACCGATAAATCACGGACTAAGCTTGTCGCCTCCACCGAAATGAATTATGCCACGTGTCAAAGAAATCCTTAAGAAAACCAGACTGCCAACCTGTCACGCCCCAGTCCCAAAATGTAAGAAACTAGGCCATGTGGCATTGGCCAGCTGACATGTCACTAAGGGTTTAATCCAATTAATGGACCCAAAGGATCGTGCTACACTGTCCTAAAATACTATAAGTCTAATACAGGTAAATCTATCTCATCCACAGATGTATCAGGAAATAGTGCTGAATATATATAATGCTGAGTCTGAAAATGTCATATTACACATCTTGTGGGAATAAACCCACTACAAAAGATAATAATAATGCAGAAAATAAGATAGACTAAAGTATCGTCTATCTAGGAAAATAGCTCCATCTCCAGGTGAACGAGCCTCTAGAATCAGGTAGATTCTGATGGTGTCTCCTCTAGCTCTTCCTCTGTGGCATGCCTGGTCTCCTGTCCTGGACCATACACCGTGGGGTAGTAGGCCTCGTCTAAATCTGGAAGAGAACCAGGTCCTCAGTGGGACATAACAAGATACAGGAAAATAACATGCCAGGTATGTAAATACTGAATAAATAAAATACAAGGTGCTAACCATCTAAGTGAATGCAAGTAAAGACCTTGTAGTACGCATGGGAAAGTGTAGGCCAGACATATGCTGACTTAATTCACCAATCGTGTTGACTGGCTAGTATATGTGTCATATGCCCCCAGACGCATGGGCACTCTGCAATCGTCCATCTCCGAGGAGTATGGAACGAAGGTAAAAGACTCAAGGAGGGGGGTATCCCATACGTCTACTAGTTATCTTTCCCGTCCAATGTAACTAATGCCAAGTCGTAATTTCCTGAGTTTTCCTAATTTTAAGCTAAGCCGTGATGCACGTCACACGTACTGGTAGCTAATCAAATATGCAGCTCGCATCCCAATATGTATTGCAACCATGTTGCATGTTCCCGTGACAGGGTCTAAGAGGATATTAGGATACCCTCTCAGTTGTTGGTAAGTCTGTAAAAGACTAAGTTTAATTATACTACGTGTCAAGATATCTGTTGACTGTACCTGAGGCAATCTCAGGTACTTACAGTCATATGAAATTCAGGAACAATAACATATAACAATATTTGAATTTAAACAGTAAACTTGGCAAGGTATACTTGCCTACTTCCTGATTGTGTTGGAAACCTGGTCTCACAGTCAGTTCTGAGGGTTCTGGTGACAGGGGGTCATTGACTGTACTGGAGATGTTTTCTGTTTAAGACGTTTACAAGGCTCGTAAATATAATTTAAATAAAAGGGCACAATATAATAGTAATATATACTTAGGTGAATATATATATAAGACATAATATATATATAGTCATATATATAATATAGGGCACATATATATATATATATATATATATATATATAGTATATATATATATATATATAGTTATAGTAAATATAGTAGTATGTATATATTTATATAACATATCATAGATATATTTTATATAAATACATATATATAGATATATATGTATTTTATATATACATATATATACAAAGAAAAGAAAATGCAGAAAAATATATATATATATACATATATAATAATGGTATATATATATAGCATAATAATATATATATAATAATATACACATATATAGATATATATATATGTTTACATATATACATATATAAAAAGAAAAGGAAAATGCAGGAAAATATATTTATATATATATATATATATATATATATATATATATATATATACCACTATTATATATAAATATGTATATATATATATATATATATATATATATATATATATATATATATATATATATACATATTTATATATAATAGTGGTATATATATATATATATATATATATATATATATATATATATATATATAGCATAATATTATATATATAATAATATACACATATATAGATATATATGTGTTTACATATATACATATATAAAAAGAAAAGGAAAATGCAGGAAAAAATATATATATACATATTTATATATAATAGTGGTATATATATATATATATATATATATATATATATATATATATATATATATATATATATATATATATATAGCATAATATTATATATATAATAATATACACATATATAGATATATATGTGTTTACATATATACATATGTAAAAAGAAAAGGAAAATGCAGGAAAATATATATATATACATATTTATATATAATAGTGGTATATATATATATATATATATATATATATATATATATATATATATATATATATATATATATATATATATATATATATATATATATATATATATATATATATATATAGCATAATATTATATATATAATAATATACACATATATAGATATATATATGTTTTATATATATAATATTATGCTATATATATATAAAATAAAAGGAAAAATGCAGGAAATTATATATATATAATTATATTCATATAATAGGATAAAATATATAAAGAATATATACATATAATATATGTATATATATACAAAGGAAATAAAATACATATAGTAATATATAACATATATAATATTATATACATAATATATTTATATATATAGGTATATATGTACATATATATATATATTATAAAAGAAAATGCAACATACATATATATATACATATTTACAATATATAATATAATAATATATATATATACACTGTATATATATATATACTGTATTAAAAATAATAATAACAATAATTATATATAATATATATATATATATATAAAATTATATATAGTAATACATATATATAAATACATATATATATATATATAATACATATATATATATATATATATATATATAATAAAATAAAAATAGAATATAAAAGATGCATATATATATTATACTGTATAATATACTGTATTTAAGTATATATATATTATATATATAATAATATATATATAATTATATAATTACATAGATATATATACATAGATATATATATATATATATATATATATATATATATATATATATATATATATATATATATATATATATATATATATATATACATATAAATAAATAAATAAATAAAAAATAAAAATGCAGAAATGTAAATACATATATATATACTGTATATATAGTATTTATAATATTAATATTAATATAATATTAAATACATGTAAGAATATATAAGAATATATAATATATATATATATATATATTAATATATATAAATATATACATATATATACATATATATATACACATATATACATGCATATAGGAATATTTGTGTATTTCCGTATATACTAGGGTATTTATACCTGACAGGGTGACAGGGGGGGCCCACGGTTGGTCGCCGGCGGGAGGAAGGCGGCGGAGCCGACGGCGGCTGGCCGGAGGGACGGCTGCAACAGCAGCAGGGTTTAACAGCAGCAGCAGCAGCAGCGGTGGCTTGCGGGGGCTGCTGCGGCCAGGGCGGTGGCGGAGGTGGTGGTACAGGCGGTCGGTTCGGCGGAGGGGATGTCGGCGAGCAGTCCGGTGAGGGTGGCGGAGGTCAGGGGTGGCCGGAGTGGCGGTGGGGGACGGTCGGGATGGGGGGTGGCAGTGGTCGGAGGGAAGGGGAGGGAAGTGGCGAGCCTGTCGGTTGAGTATGGTGGCCGGAGGTGGGCTAAGGGTGGTGGTGTAGGGTTTAGGGAATGGGGGTAGTCGGGTTTTTATAGGGTTAGGGGGATGGCATGGGTAGTAAATAGGGGGAAGTTCAAGGGTATTTTGTGTATTTTGGATTTTTAGGATATTTTGGCAGCCATTTCAGATATTTTGTGGGTCCCACATGACACGTGGACGGTCCATGTTCACCAGCCAATGAGGTGATGCCACCTCACACTGGAAATTTGCATAAAAAAACCTGAAATTTCATAAATTGCAAATAGGTCCTAAATTTTGTATTTTGCGTAATTACGCAATTTGTCTGATAAAATACCCTGTTCCCAGAAAATACTAAAATGCTCAGAATTGAGAGGGAAAAGCTGTGGGAGGGTCCTGAGGGGGTAGGGGTGAGTCTGGGCAGGGGCAGGGCCTGGTTTCTTGGGTGATACCGGTCACCGTATTTATTATTTAATAAATACTGTGCACGATGTTCTCTAATTATTTAGAGGCAGGTAGGGCCATAATTTTACTACGGTGTCAATATACTAATTATAGTATATTCAAAGTAGAATATTTATGTATTTTTGTTTGGGTAAAAAAGGTGCCTGTTGGGCCTCAAATCCCTATGGGTACAGAGATGGGTAAAGAACAGAAAATTAAATAGGAAATAAATACTAACTTTTGTAACGATATTTGTGCGTCTCAAACGAGGCTCAAAATAAAGCATCTGGGAGTTGCACAAAATTCAAGAAAATAGTCTAATATGTCTAGGGCAGGTATGTGAATTTTGTTTGGGAATAACAGCTAGTGTAATGTCCTAAATAATTGTGTGAGGGACAGGTGCACAAATCAATAGGATATGTAAACAAAATAAATTTTAAAAAGTTGCAATAATTCTAATTAGCTAAAAATAATCCTAAATTACTGAAATCTGGTCAAGGGAGTTTACAATCTACCCTCCTTAGAATATTTCGTCCTCGAAATAAAAACAGACATATGATGAAAATGAAAGATTGATTTGAAATATTAGGACATACCCTGGTTTGAAAATAGATGGGGGAAACGCTGTCGAATATCCTCCTCTCGTTCCCAGATTGATTCACCTGGTGCATGATGTCTCCATGCAACACGAACTAGAGGGATAGTCTGGCCTCGCAACACCTTCTCCCTACGATCTAGGATCTCTACGGGCTCCTCCTGGTACGATAGGCTCGGGCCGACGGTGATCTCTGAATAGTCTAGTACATAACTCGGGTCTGGAATGTATCTCCTCAGCTGAGATACGTGGAAGACGTCATGCACTCCTTCCAAGGTCTGAGGTAGGGCTAGCTTGTAGGCAACTTCTCCGATGCGTTCTAATACATCGAAGGGTCCAATGTACCTTGGACTCAGTTTTCCTCTTCCTCCAAATCTGATAGTACCTCGGGTGGGTGAGATCTTTAAGAACACATGCTCTCCCACTTGGAACTCTAGAGGTCGTCAATGTACGTTGGCCCAGTGCTTCTGTCTGTCTTGTGCAGCTCGTAGGTGTCCTTGTATCTTCTTTACTTTCTCCACCGTACGAACAACCAATTCTGGTCCCAAGATCTGTCTTTCGCCAACATCGCTCCAACATACTGGGGAACGACATTTTCTGCCATACAAAGCTTCAAAGGGAGCCATTTGAATGCTCGCTTGATAGCTATTATTGTAGAAAAACTCCACCAGGTGTAAATGATCTTCCCATGATCCGCTGAAATCAAGCATGCAGGCTCTCAGCATATCTTCTAGCGTCTGGATGGTGCGCTCTGATTGGCCATCTGTCTGCGGATGGTACGATGTGCTGAACTTAAGGCGGGTACCAAGACTTTTTTGCATACTTCACCAAAAGTAAGATGCAAACCTCGTATCTCTGTCAGACACTATGCTGACTGGTACTCCGTGCAGACGCACTATCTCCTTCATGTACATGTCCGCCAAGACTTCGGTAGATTGTCCGACTCTGAAAGGTAAGAAATGAGCAGCCTTTGTGAGTCTGTCTACGATCACCCATACAGTATTACGACCACTGGGACTTCTTGGGAAGCCCGTAACAAAGTCCATCGTAATGTGTTCCCATTTCCACTCGGGTATTGGGAGGGGTTGAAGTAGACCTGCTGATCTCTGATGTTCAGCCTTGACTTGCTGACACACCAGGCACCTTGCCACAAAGCGTGCTATATCTCGCTTTATTCCATGCCACCAGTAGTATTGTCGTAGATCTATGTACATCTTTGTGCCACCTGGATGTATAGAGTAGGTTGAGCTGTGAGCTTCTGACATCAGCTCCTCACGAAGTTCTCCATTTGGAACATAAAGACGTTCTCCACATCTTAGAGTCCCATCTTCGTGTATGCGACATCCTGTCTGGATTCCAGCCTCTGTTCTTTGTCGTAGCCTCTGAAATCTTGTATCTGTTGGCAGTGCAGCTTTGATTCTTTCGACCAATGTTGATTGTAGTTGGTAGTTTGACAATTGGCCGTCAATTCCTGGCATAATGACCTTTATTCCCAACTTTTCTAGATCTCTCAAGAGACCTGGTTGGGTGATCATAAAGAATGCCGAGGGTCTTCTGCTTAGTGCATCAGCTACTACATTAGCCTTTCCTGGATGGTACTGCAGATTGATCTCGAAATCCGTCATCACTTCGAGCCATCGTCTTTGTCTCAGATTTAAGTCCTTCTGAGTGTAGACGTATTTCAGACTCTTGTGATCGGTGAATATCTCTACTCGTTCGCCGTATAGATAATGTCTCCATAGCTTCAGGGCGAAGATGACTGCGGCAAGCTCCAAGTCATAAGTGGAATAATTCTTCTCATGAGTCCTCAGTTGTCTTGAGGCATAAGATACAACCTTCCCATGTTGCATTAAGACACAATCCAATCCTTTTCCGAATGCATCGCAATAGATTACGAAACCTCCGGATCCAGATGGTATAGTCAAAATGGGGGCAGTAGTCAGACGCTTCTTCAACTCATCGAAAGCTGTCTGGCATTCCTCAGACTAGATGAACTCCTGATCCTTGCGGGTAAGATGGGTAATTAGCTCCGCGATTCTTGCAAAGTTTTCTACGAACCTCCGGTAGTATCCGGCAAGTCCTAGAAAGCTTCTCACCTCTGAGACGTTGGTCGGGGTTGGCCATGTCTCCACAGATGAGATCTTTGCTGGGTCCACCGAGATGCCTTCTCCTGTGATCACGTGTCCCAGAAAAGTGACACGATCAAGGAAGAACTCGCACTTGCTTAGTTTAGCATAAAGGCTTTCCTGTCTCAGCGTCTCTAGCACTAGTCTCAAGTGCTCTTCGTGCTCCTCGTGGCTCTTTGAGTACACCAAGATATCGTCGATGAAGACTACCACGAACTGGTCCAGATATTGGTGGAAGACTCTGTTCATCAGGTTCATAAATACGGCTGGTGCATTAGTCAGTCCAAAAGGCATCACCGGAAACTCGTAATGACCATAGCGAGTCCTGAATGTTGTCTTTGGAATGTCTTCTCTCCGTACTTTGACCTGATGATAGCCTGATCTCAAGTCTATCTTTGAGAATACCACCGCTCCCGTCAGTTGGTCGAACAGATCGTCAATTCGCAGCAAGGGGTACTTATTTTTGATTGTCAAAGCGTTGAGGGCTCTGTAATCAATACACATACGATATGTTCCGTCATTCTTGGGTACAAACAACACTGGTGCTCCCCAGGGTGATGCACTAGGACGAACAAATCCCTTGATTTGCAATTCCTCCAGTTGTATCTTCAGCTCGTCAAGCTCCTTCTTTGCCAGTCGGTACACATTTGAGGATAACGGTGCAGCTCCGGGTATCAGCTCAATAGTGAACTCTACTTCTCTGTCAGGCGGTAGGCCTGGCAATTCCTCCGGGAATACGTCTTCGAATTCTGTAACTAGTGCTGGGGGTTCTATCTCCATTGCCATGTAAGCTCTAGGAGTCTGGCCTACTCCTTGCTCGATGGTACCTCGTACGTATTCGAACTCCGGGTGTCCTGGTGGTCTAAAGGTGACACTACCCTTTCGGCAGTCTAGGATAGCATTGTTCTGGATTAACCAGTCTATGCCTAAGACGATGTCAAAATTTGGTATTGGGAGTACCAAAAATCGTGCTCTTAGCTCTCTACTACAAATGACTACCGGGCATGTTTCAATAATATTGGTAACTGGAACAATACCTCCTCCGGTAAGAATTTTCCTGCACTTGGGTAGCGGAGAAGTGACTAGTTTGTGTATGGCTACGAAACTACTAGATATGAATGACAGGGTAGCGCCAGAATCAAATAATATGGTTGCAGGTAATGATGCAACTAAAATAGTACCTGTGATGGTTTCACCTTCGGGTTCTTCGGCAACTGCAGCTAAAGCAAAGGCCTGCCCATGCCTTTGTCCTCCAGATTGTTGTCTGGCTTTGAACTGGCTCTCCTGGGTGGCCAGGGGTGCTCCCTTCTGATATCCTCCAGATGTGGAGGGTAGCATCTTTTGGGCTGGTGTTCCTGATTTTTGCCCGTTTTGGGGTGCTGACTCTTTGCGTTGCGGGCAGTCCCTAGCCATATGTTGGCTAGCTCCACATACTAGGCAGAGTCCTTTCTTCTTTCTGCAGTCATTGGCAAAATGCTCCTTCTTGCCACAATAGTGACAAGTCGGGAGCTCCTTCTTCTGGTAGGGCCCCGTCGTCTGTTGCGTCTGATTTTGTGGACGACGGATAGGACCTCCTGCTCCTTGCTGGTTTTTGGCCGGGATGTTTGGATTAGAGCATCTTGCTCCTCGGCCAATAGCTTCTTGCACCCTTGCTTCTGTAAGAACCTCCTTGTAGGAGATCCTTGACTGCGTTGTCGTATACCTCTGGAGCTCGCAGGTGAGGCCATGGTGGAATCTTTTGGCCTTCTCCAGCTCATTCGGTATCAAGATGGTACCGAATCGACTTAGTCTGCTGAACTCTGCTTCGTAGGCGTCAACAGTCATGTTCCCTTGTTCCAGGTGCAGGAACTGGGAGTATAGGGCATTTTGGACTGTTGCAGGGAAGTACTTGGCATTGAAGTATTCCAAGAATTGTTCCCAAGTCTGATCTTTGCCGATGCTATGCTCTATGGATTTCCACCAGTGATGGGCATTGCCTAAGAGTTGAGCTCTTATGGCGGTCACCCACAGGTCGGGGGTAAGTTGCGAGCCTTCCAGCAGTATTTCTGTATTGGAGATCCAATCTGAGATCTCCTCTGGGGTTTCGCTGCCTTTAAAGGTTCTCGGGCTTATTTGTCGGAAGCCTCGGACTGTGCTCACTGGTTGGACAGGTGCTGGTGTCGGGACAGTCATTCTTTCCAAGGCCGTCATCAAAGTTTGTCTCAAGGCTTCAGTCTATTGCCACTGAGACTGTCTCAGGGCTTCAGTCTGTTGCCACTGAGACTGTCTCAGGGCTTCAGTTTGTTGCCATTGAGTCTGCAACATAGCTTGGAGGAACTGGAACATTTGAGTTTGTCCCTCAAGATGTGGCATCTGGGCAGGGAAGGCAGGAGGTGGAGGCAGTGGTGTCTCCGCCTGCAGTGTTGGGGCCTGGGAGGTTTGCCCTTCATGCTGGGCTGGTGTTCCTGTCTGGGCAGGATTCTGGTGGATGTACGGGGTTGGCGGGTAGACCAGCATCCTTCTAGGGGATTAGTCTCTCGGGGTGGACGGGGTTCCTTGGATATCGGGCGAGGGGTCTGTTGCTTGGTCAGCCCCATCAATCGCATGTCCACCGGGTATGTCCATATTTCTAAAGAAGATAGAATTGATTAGAAAAGCACAAGGAATTAATAATTGATAATCAAGCAGGATGCAAAAAAAAAAATTATGAAGTCAGTGTGGATGAGACCAAGTATTTTTATCCTATTGCAGGCTTGCTGGGCATATCATCATACCACTAGCAATAAACTAGACCTGGGGCCACCACTAAAACCATGTCATACCCCAGTCCAAAAATGTAAGGAACTAGGCCACGTGGCATTGGCCAGCTGACACGTCACTAAGGGTTTAATCCAATTAATGGACCCAAAGGATCGTGCTACGCTGTCCTAAAATACTATAAGTCTAATACAGGTAAATCTATCTCATCCACAGATGTATCAGGAAATAGTGCTGAATATATATAATGCTGAGTCTGAAAATGTCATATTACACATCTTGTGGGAATAAACCCACTATAAAAGATAATAATAATGCAGAAAATAAGATAGACTAAAGTATCGTCTATCTAGGAAAACAGCTCCATCTCCAGGTGAACGAGCCTCTAGAATCAGGTAGATTCTGATGGTGTCTCCTCTAGCTCTTCCTCTGTGGCATGCCTGGTCTCCTGTCCTGGACCATACACCGTGGGGTAGTAGGCCTCGTCTAAATCTGGAAGGAAACCAGGTCCTCAGTGGGACATAACAAGATACAGGAAAATAACATGCCAGGTATATAAATACTGAATAAATAAAATACATGGTGCTAACCATCTAAGTGAATGCAAGTAAAGACCTCGTAGTACGCATGGGAAAGTGTAGGCCAGACATATGCTGACTTAATTCACCAATCGTGTTGACTGGCTAGTATATGTGTCATATGCCCCCAGACGCATGGGCACTCTGCAATCGTCCATCTCCGAGGAGTATGGAACGAAGGTAAAAGACTCAAGGAGGGGGGTGTCCCATACGTCTACTAGTTATCTTTCCAGCCCAATATAACTAATGCCAAGTCGTAATTTCCTGAGTTTTCCTAATTTTAAGCTAAGCCGTGATGCACGTCACACGTACTGGTAGCTAATCAAATACGCAGCTCGCATCCCAATATGTATTTGTCACGACCCGCACCCAGTATAGGGGCACGAGAGCATGGGTACGTCCAGCCTACGCCGCGGCATCGGCGGTAGAACGCTGTCTGGTCACAATAACACTACTAACTAAACACCTGTCAATGATATACATCTCCATAATCTCTCAATATAACTCAATCACAACAACTATAAGGCACGATAAAAGATAAAAGGAAATGACATAGTTAAACACCATGTCTCAAACATAAAGATAACCCACAGTCTAGCTGTCCAACACAAGTCACCAATTAAACTTAACATAAGTCTAAACATAAACTGAAATAACCTCCATAAGTCTCAAGCATAAATAAATACTATCTAGACAGCTGTAGGCAATGCCTCGTCTATAAGCATGGTCTCCTCTAAGATCTCTGGTACATAATCTGCTTCTATACCTGGTCCGTAGTGCGTAGTACAGAAGTCCTCAAGGTTCTCTGGAAAAAAATATCCAGTCAGGATTGAACAAAAATACACCTCTAACAGCAGTTCCACATATATTGACAAAACTATAAAACAGTGTAAAGAAATACAAGACAGATATGAACTAACTGGCAATAAGAAATACTGGAATAAGGAAATGCTGGAATAAAGTACTGGAACATCATCATCAATATCATCTGACAAGGAATAGAACTACAAGTGTACGCAAGTACAAAGAACTGATATGTAAGTGCATATAAGAATAGCAACTAGAACATGTGGAAATACATGATCAATCTATCAAGATACATGTCAAAAATCATCTAACTAAGTGTATGAAATATTAGTATATTATGTGATCGGCTTGGGTTATATGACTCATTACATGGATTAGCGATCATCCCCAACAGGTCAGGCTAACCGGAATGTAACAGCGATGAGGCATGTAAGGGTAAGGCTGCACCGACGTAAAATGTGGGTGAGCTAATGCTGCATGTAAGGGGTATGATCACATAAGCTACTAATATTTCTCCGTTTTCCCCAGCTAGCACGACGGATTCCAATCACGACTCCTCGTGACAGGTCTCAATGATGCCAACTCATGTAAAAGACAGTGTCAGAGTCATGTACGCTATACAACAAGAATTATAGAGATAATCAACATAATGAAAACTGTCAGAGAATGTACTCGCCTGCGGGCCTTAGCTGGCAATACCAATATCCGGGTTCCAAGGTACCGTCTGAGTGATCCCGCAATCCTATAAACATGTCATATAGTACAATACTTCATCAGACATTACTTCTATCACACAATCAACATAATGATCTCAACAGTCTACGCTATAGGTCACAGGTGGGATAGATACGGGTATTCGTAATTGTTAAGGTCACCTCATACACGAGTATATAATGCCTATTGTTATCTATCCTAAACATTAATGCTCAATTAATTATTATAATAACAGGAGTATGCATCTAGTTCTTAACAGGGTTTATATCGTATATATAAATATACGTATGCTTAGGTTAATTAAGCACAATACGGCATATATATATATATACAGGTATTACAACCGTATGTAGGCGATGAAAATACACCATACATATCTATATACCGAATACGTCTATCATATAACAATATGTTCATACTGTTTGCATACTGGATATTCTATGGCTAGTACGTGTGAACTACTACGAGGAATACGTGTATACATGTACATGTTCATGCTTGCAAGGGTTCAAACCTGAGCACGTGGAAACAAGGGTTCGGTGTCGAGGTCGTCGAAGTCGTCGTCAACAGCGGTGTCCGTGGCTCCCGTTCGATCGGTCCAGTCTAGTCCGCGGAGAGTCGAGGTCGAGTGCAGCGTCTCCGGCGTGCTCCTGGTGCAGTCGATCCGGCGTGTGCAGTCGGTCGTCCGGTCTCAATGGTGCAGCACTCCAGCGACTTCGGGCGGGAAGTCGCGCGGCTCTGTGCAGCGCTCCAGCGGCTTCGGGCGGGAATCCTCGGTCGGCGGCCTTCAGCGGTGCAGCGCTCCAGCGGCTTCGGGCGGGAAGTCGCGCGGCTCTGTGCAGCGCTCCAGCGGCTTCGGGCAGGAATCCTCGGTCGACGGCCTTCAGCGGTGCAGCGCTCCAGCGGCTTCGGCGACGAGTTCACGGTCGGGTTTGGCGGTGAACAGTAAAGTCGGGGGGGGGAAAGGGTTTGAGGTTGTCGGCTGGAGGTTTAGGTTTAAGGAGAAGAAATAAATAGGATGATGTATATATATACATGCAAGGGTGTGGGTTTGACCTAGAACATGTTGACTTTGGTCAATACTAGGAAAGCCTTGGCTTATTATGGAGATACTCCAATGGGCTAGGTTCGGATGAATTTGAAAGTTGCATTGGTCCAAGGGTTTGGAGGCCATGATTTTCAAGGGTTGATGTTAAATTACATATCCCCAAAATTTTATGGAAAATACAATGAAGGGGTAAAATGGGTTTATCATACGTGTCGTGTCAAACGGGTGTATACTTAATGCTTTTTCACATAACCGTGCCAAGGATCGTAATTTGCGTGAATAGGTTATTGTTGGCTTATTTGAAATTAAATGCAAGGCGGTTCTACAATTAATTAGAAGTACAAAGGGTTGGATATTTACGTGGGACAAAAATCATCAATTAACGATCACCGTAATTTAAAGAAAATTGATTATCAGGCAATTATTTACTCATTAATTACGAAAAGACGAAAATACCCCTGAACCAAAAAGTGTGGGTGACAAGTCTACCCTCCTTGAAGAATTTTGTCCTCGAAATTGAAAATAACTATCACAAGAACAAGCAATCAATTAATGAATTATACCTCAAGTCTCGAAGAGATATGGATACCGCTCGCGCATTTCGTCCTCTCTCTCCCAAGTTGATTCTCCTGGAGAGTAATTTCTCCATGCAACACGAACCAAGGGAATAGTCTGGTTCCGCAATATCTTCTCTCTACGATCCAAGATCTCCACCGGTTGTTCAGGATAGCTGAGTGTCGGTCCAACTTCAATCTTCGAGTGATCTAATACGTGACTAGGATCTGCCACGTACCATCTCAGCTGTGACACGTGGAACACGTTATGCACTCCATCTAGAGCAGGCGGTAGGTCTAGTCTATAGGCTACTGCACCGACCCTTGCAAGAACACTGAAGGGCCCGATGTATCGTGGACTAAGCTTTCCTCCTCTGCCGAAATAAATCGTGCCCCGTGTCGAAGAAATCCGTAGGAACACCAAATTGCCAACCTAGAACAATGATCTTAACACGCAATCTAAATAAAACAATCACAAACCAAACAAAACAAATCGAAACAATACCTAAAACTCTAGGGGTCTACGGTGACTATCTGCCCAATGCCGCTGTCTGTCCTGCGCCACTCGTAGTCTGTCTCTGATAAGTTTCACCTTTTCTGCTGCATCCACGACCATTTCTGGTCCTAACAAGGCTCTTTCTCCAACATCATCCCAAGATAAAGGGGTACGACACCTCCGTCCATATAAAGCCTCGAATGGTGATATCTCAATGCTGGCATGGTAGTTGTTGTAAGCAAACTCTACCAAGTGTAGATGATCCTCCCAAGAACCTCCGAGATCCAATACGCAAGTGCGTAACATACCTTCAAGAGTCTGAATAGTTCTTTCAGACTGCCCGTCTGTCTGAGGGTGATATGCGGTACTGAACTTGAGCTGAGTGCCCAAGCTAGACTGCAGGCTCCTCCAGAAATGGGAAGTGAAATGACTATCCCGATCTGAGACAATACTCACAGGAACTCCATGTAATCTGACAATCTGCTGGACGTACATCTCTGCTAGCTTCTCTGTCGAAGTACCCACTTTAAAAGGTAAGAAGTGGGCTGATTTGGTCAACCTATCCACGATGACCCAAATTGCGTCCTTTCCTCTTGGAAAACAAGGAAGTCCTGAAACGAAGTCCATAGTTACGTGCTCCCACTTCCATTCTGGAATGGGTAAAGGTTGAAGCAATCCCCCTGGCCTCTGTCGATCTGCTTTCACCTGTTGGCACACTAAGCATCGGGATATGAAGCGTGCTACTTCGCGCTTCATACCATACCACCATACATGCTTCCTCAAATCTCGATACATCTTGTTGGCTCTGGGATGCATTGAGTACTGAGAGCAGTGTGCCTCCTGTAAAACTTCTTCGCGCAGCTCTCCACTTGGCACACACATCCTCGTGCCATGTCGCAAGGATCCATCATCCGCAATAATGAAATCGTCTATCAATCCTGCTTGAACTTGTGCCCTAATATTCCTTAGAGTCTCATCATCACACTGCGCAACTCTAATTCTGTCTATCAGATCTGATTGAATCTGCAGTCCCCACATCTGAATCTCAGCTCCTGGAACTAATACCTCAATTTCCAAGCTCTCAAGATCAGCTAATAAGTGGCTATCCGAAGTCAAGCACATAGCTATGGGGTACCTGCTCAAGGCATCCGCGACTACGTTGGCTTTTCCTGGATGATACTGTAATGAGATATCAAAGTCTTTCATTAATTCTAACCACCTTCTCTGTCTCATATTCAGCTCTTTCTGTGTAAACACATACTTTAACCTCTTGTGGTCTGTGAAGATTTCCACACGCTCTCCGTACAGATAGTGCTTCCACAGCTTTAGGGCAAAGATAACTGCTGCTAACTCCAGATCGTGAGTGGGGTAGTTCTTTTCATGAGGGCGTAATTGTCTTGAAGCATAGGCAATTACTTTCCCGTGTTGTTGAAGAACGCATCCCAACCCTTTTCCTGAAGCATCACTATAAATAGTGAATCCACCTGTCCCTGATGGCAACGTCAAAACGGGTGCTGTCGTCAATCTCCTCTTCAGCTCATCGAATGCGGCTTGACATTCTTCGGTCCAGACAAATTCTACATCCTTCTTGGTCAGCTTAGTCATTGGCTCTGCAATCTTGGAGAAGTCTTGTACAAATCTTCTGTAGTACCCTGCTAGTCCGAGAAAGCTCCTGATTTTAGCTACCGTACTGGGGGTAGTCCATGACTGTACTGCCTCTATCTTCTTTGGGTTAACTGAAATTCCGTCACCCGTCACCATGTGTCCAAGAAATTCAACCTTTTCAAGAAAGAACTCACACTTTGAAAGCTTTCCGTATAATTTCTCTCTCCTGAGAGTTTCTAAGACTATTCTCAAGTGCTCTTCATGCTCTTCTGGGGTTTTTGAATATACTAGAATGTCGTCAATAAACACTACTACGAACTTGTCAAGGTACTGGTGGAACACCTTGTTCATCAAGTTCATAAATACTGCTGGCGCATTGGTTAAACCAAACGGCATTACTGTAAATTCAAACTGGCAATATCTGGTTCGAAAGGTAGTCTTCGGTATGTCTTCTTTCTTCACTTTCACCTGGTGATAGCCTGACCTCAAGTCTATTTTTGAAAACACCTTCGCTCCGTTCAATTGATCGAAAAGATCATCTATCCTCGGTAGCAGGTATTTGTTTTTGATAGTGAGGTTATTCAAAGCTCTATAGTCGATACACATACGTACCGTGCCATCCTTCTTTGGTATAAATAATATCGGTGCTCCCCATGGCGATGAACTGGATCTAATAAAACCTTTGTCTTGCAGCTCCTCAACTTGTTTCTTTAGTTCTACCAACTCGTTGTTGTTAACTCTATAGACATGTTGTGAAATAGGCTCCGCTCCTGGTATCAAGTCTATAGAGAATTCAACATCTCTGTCTGGTGGCAAACCTGGCAACTCCTCTGGAAATACATCCAGGAACTCTGCTATAAGTGGATGCGGTAACTCTTCTTCTTCCGCCCTGGCTCCGCAAAAAGTGCCTCTGCTCCGCTCCTCTGCTCCTCTGGCAATCTCGAACTCTGGCTCTCCTGGTGGTCGAAATACTACTCTTCCTTCATGACAATCTATAGAAGCATGGTGTTTACTTAACCAGTCCATTCCGAGTACAATATCGTATTCCGGAAGTGGCATGATGAGTAAACTCACACTCAACTCTCGGCCTTCCAATGACACTCTCCGATCCTTGCAACAATCACGGACTAGGATAATGCCTCCTCCTGTCGTGATCTTGCAAGTCCTATCTAATGGTTCTGTTTCTAAATGATGTTTGAGGGCATAAGATACAGATACAAAACTATGGGTAGCGCCAGAATCAAATAATGCAAGTGCTGGAATAGAATCGAGTAAAACTGAACCTGAAATCACGTCTCCAGCTGGCTCGGCCTCCTCGGTGGTCATGGCATAAGCTCGTCCTTGTGGTGCTCCTCTCTGTTGCTGCTGCTGCTGCTGCGCAAACCTCTTCTGCTGTGATGGAGGTGGAGGTCCTCTCTGCTGGCCCCCTGGTACAATAGGTGCTCGGGCTGGTCCTCTCTGAGCTGCTCCTCCTCCTTGGCGATTCTGAATAGTTGGGCAGTCCCTCAGCTGATATGCTGCTGATCCACACGATAAGAAAGTGCCCAACCTTTTTCTGCAGATGTCTCTTGTATGTCCCATCTTCCCGCAATACGAACATGGGGTAGCGAGCTGATTATGCCTCTGTGGTTGCTGTTGTTGAGCATATCCTCGAACTGGTGCCTGTTGCTGGTGTTGCTGCTGGTGTTGTTGCTGGTGTTGCTGCTGGTACGGCCTGTGTTGTTGTTGAAAGTGTGGGCGCTTGGCTGGTCCTGTGTTACCTCCTGTTGCTCCAGAAATATCGCGTCCTCTCTTGGGCCTGAGGTCCAAGTCGTCTTCGGCAATCTGGGCATCCATCAGAATACCCTCAAATGTAGCAGTGCGTCGTCCCAAAGTACGAGACTTGATCTCCCGGTTTAGTCCCTTCCTGAATTTCTGAGCTCTGTCTCCTGGGTCTCGAATCATCGATGGCGCAAATCGACTTAATCGGCAAAACTCTGCAGCATATTCGTCGACTGACATGCCTCCTTGGACTAGGTCATGGAACTGACTTTCTAATGCTCCCAAGGCTACATCAGGAAAGAATTTCTCTTTGAATAGTTCCTTAAATTCCTCCCAAGTAAGTCCTTCAGCGGCGAGTCTCGGCTCTGTACGATACCACGTCAGTGCGATATCAAACATCTGGCTGCCAGCGGCCTCTATCTGAAGAATCTCCGGAATCTGTGATAAGCGCAAATTCCTCTCTATGTCTTCTAACCATTCGTCAGCATATAGTATTCCTTCTGTGCCTTTGAACTCTCGAGGCATCATCCTCTTAAAGTCCACTATGGTACCGGGCCTCTATTGTTGCTGACCTTGATGTTGCGGTTGTCGTGCTACTCTCTCCACAGCCTGGAGAGTCATCTGGTGAGCATTCTCCATGCTCTCTCTCATCAGTTCGGTCTGCGCCTGGTGTGCTTCTGCTTGCATTCTCTGAGCCTCAGCTTGAACATGCTGAGCTTCTGCTGTTACTCTCTGGGCCTCTAGCATGCCCTGCATCAGTGCGAACATCTGTGCCCCGTCAGCGGGCACTCCTCCGGGAATCGGTGTCGGTGGTGGTGGAGGGTTGTCTGTCATAGCTGGGGCAATTCTCTGTATAGGTGGAGGAGGAATCCCGTTAGTTGCAGACACTCCCACACGAACAGGAGATGTAGGAGAATCTTCAGGTATCTGTTCGTCAGGTTGAGAGGTGGCAGTCCTCTCTGAATTGGCTGCTCCCATTCTCATGGATCTAGTATTTGGCGACATCCTGAATACAGATCAAAGAATCAATTAAGGTGATAGATATGATATTATCAAGGAAGGACACTAGGGTGCTAAAGGAAGCAATCCATTAGAATAGCAATATGAAGTTCAGAATTTTCTAGTGTGATTGAGCATATTCCCATCCTAGATCCTATTTCCTATATCCTAGCACAGGCTCGCAGCAGTACAACTAAGTTGTCGCACTACCACGATATCGCATAACTTGCGAAAATTGAGACCTGCATGGGCCACCACTAAAAACGTGTCACGACCCGCACCCAGTATAGGGGCACGAAAGCGTGGGTACGTCCAGCCTACGCCGCGGCATCGGCGGTAGAACGCTGTCTGGTCACAATAACACTACTAACTAAACACATGTCAATGATATACATCTCCATAATCTCTCAATATAACTCAATCACAACAACTATAAGGCACGATAAAAGATAAAAGGAAATGACATAGTTAAACACCATGTCTCAAACATAAAGATAACTCACAGTCTAGCTGTCCAACACAAGTTACTAATTAAACTTAACATAAGTCTAAACATAAACTGAAATAACCTCCATAAGTCTCAAGCATAAATAAATACTATCTAGACAGTTGTAGGCAATGCCTCGTCTATAAGCATGGTCTCCTCTAAGATCTCTGGTACATAATCTGCTTCTATACCTGGTCCGTAGTGCGTAGTACAGAAGTCCTCAAGGTTCTCTGAAAAAAATATCCAGTTAGGATTGAACGAAAATACACCTCTAACAGAAGTTCCACATATATTGACAAAACTATAAAACAGTGTAAAGAAATACAAGACAGATATGAAATAACTGGCAATAAAAAATACTGGAATAAGGAAATGCTGGAATAAAGTACTGGAACATCATCATCAATATCATCTGACAAGGAATAGAACTACAAGTGTACGCAAGTACAAAGAACTGATATGTAAGTGCATATAAGAATAGCAACTAGAACATGTGGAAATACAGGATCAATCTATCAAGATACATGTCAAAAATCATCTAACTAAGTGTGTGAAACATTAGTATATCATGTGATCGGCTTGGGTTATATGACTCATTACATGGATTAGCGATCATCCCCAACAGGTCAGGCTAACCGGAATGTAACAGCGATGAGGCATGTAAGGGTAAGGCTGCACCGACGTAAAATGTGGGTGAGCTAATGCTGCATGTAAGGGGCATGATCACATAAGCTACTAATATTTCCCCATTTTCCCCAGCTAGCATGACGGATTCCAATCACGACTCCTCGTGACAGGTCTCAATGATGCCAACTCGTGTAAAAGACAGTGTCAGAGTCATGTACGCTATACAACAAGAATTATAGAGATAATCAACATAATGGAAACTGTCAGAGAATGTACTCGCCTGCGGGCCTTAGCTGGCAATACCAATATCAGGGTTCCAAGGTACCGTCTGAGTGATCCCGCAATCCTATAAACATATCATATAGTACAATACTTCATAAGACATTACTTCTATCACACAATCAACATAATGATCTCAACAGTCTACGATATAGGTCACAGGTGGGATAGATACGGGTATTCGTAATTGTTAAGGTCACCTCGTACACGAGTATATAATGCCTATTGTTATCTATCCTAAACATTAATGCTTAATTAATTATTATAATAACAGGAGTATGCATCTAGTTCTTAACAGGGTTTATATCGTATATATAAATATACGTATGCTTAGGTTAATTAAGCACAATACGGCATATATATATATACAGATATTACAACCGTATGTAGGCGATGGAAATACACCATACATATCTATATACCGAATACGTCTATCATATAATAATACGTATACAATATGTTCATACTGTTTGCATACTGGATATTCTATGGCTAGTACGTGTGAACTACTACGAGGAATACGTGTATACGTGTACGTGTTCATGCTTGCAAGGGTTCAAACCTGAGAACGTGGAAACAAGGGTTCGGTGTCGAGGTCGTCGAAGTCGTCGTCAACAGCGGTGTCCGTGGCTCCCGTTCGATCGGTCCAGTCTAGTCCGCGGAGAGTCGAGGTCGAGTGCAGCGTCTCCGGCGTGCTCCTGGTACAGTCGATCCGGCGTGTGCAGTCGGTCGTCCAGTCTCAACGGTGCAGCGCTCCAGCGGCTTCGGGCGGGAAGTCGCGCGTCTCTGTGCAGCGCTCCAGCGGCTTCGAGCGGGAATCCTCGGTCGGCGGCCTTCAGCGGTGCAGCGCTCCAGCAGCTTCGGGTGGGAAGTCGCACGGCTCTGTGCAGCGCTCCAGCGGCTTCGGGCGAGAATCCTCGGTCGGCGGCCTTCAGTGGTGCAGCGCTCCAGCGACTTCGGCGACGAGTTCACGGTCGGGTTTGGCGGTGAACAGTAAAGTCGGGGGGGAAAGGGTTTGAGGTTGTCGGCTGGAGGTTTTAGGTTTAAGGAGAAGAAATAAATAGGATGATGTATATATATACATACAAGGGTGTGGGTTTGACCTAGAACATGTTGACTTTGGTCAATACTAGGAAAGCCTTGGCTTATTATGGAGATACTCCAATGGGCTAGGTTCGGATGAATTTGAAAGTTGCATTGGTCCAAGGGTTTAGAGGCCATAATTTTCAAGGGTTGATGTTAAATTACATATCCCCAAAATTTTATGGAAAATACAATGAAGGGGTAAAATGGGTTTATCTACGTGTCGTGTCAAACGGGTGTATACTTAATGCTTTTTCACATAACCGTGCCAAGGATCGTAATTTGCGTGAATAGGTTATTGTTGGCTTATTTGAAATTAAATGCAAGGCGGTTCTACAATTAATTAGAAGTACAAAGGGTTGGATATTTACGTGGGACAAAAATCATCAATTAACGATCACCGTAATTTAAAGAAAATTGATTATCAGGCAATTATTTACTCATTAATTACGAAAAGACGAAAATACCCCTGAACCAAAAAGTGGGGGTGACAGTATTGCAACCATGTTGCGTGTTCCCGTGACAGGATCTAGGAGGATATTAGGATACCCTCTCAGTTGTTGGTAAGTCTGTAAAAGACTAAGTTTAATTATACTACGTGTCAATATATCTGTTGACTGTACCTGAGACAATCTCAGGTACTTACAGTCATATGAAATTCAGGAACAATAACATATAACAATATTTGAATTTAAACAGTAAACTTGGCAAGGTATACTTGCCTACTTCCTGATTGTGTTGGAAACCTGGTCTCACAGTCAGTTCTGAGGGTTCTGGTGACAGGGGGTCACTGACTGTGCTGGAGATATTTTCTGTTTAAGACGTTTACAGGGCTCGTAAATATAATTTAAATAAAAGGGCACAATATAATAGTAATATATACTTAGGTGAATATATATATAAGACATAATATATATATATAGTCATATATATAATATAGGGCACACATATATATATATATAGAGTATATATATATATATAGTTATAGTAAATATAGTAGTATGTATATATTTATATAACATATCATAGATATATTTTATATAAATACATATATATAGATATATATATGTATTTTATATATACATATATATACAAAGAAAAGAAAATGCAGGAAAAAATATATATATATATACATATATAATAATGGTA
>JAYESA010000005.1:48392056-48422056 GCA_036927795.1 Iris macrosiphon | reverse complement strand
AAAATGCTCAGAATTGAGAGGAAAAAGCTGTGGGAGGGTCCTGTGGGGGTGGGGGTGAGTCTGGGCAGGGGCAGGGCCTGGTTTCTTGGGTGATACGGGTCACCTAAATTTATTATTTAATAAATACTGCGCACGGTGTTCTCTAATTATTTAGAGGCAGGTAGGGCCATAATTTTACTACGGTGTCAATATACTAATTGTAGTATATTCAAAGTAGAATATTTACGTATTTTTGTTTGGGTAAAACAGGTGCCTGTTGGGCCTCAAATCCCTAGGGGTACAGAGATGGATAAAGAGCAGAAAATTAAATAGGAAATAAATAATGACTTTTGTAACGATATTTGTGCGTCTCAAACGAGGCTCAAAATAAAGCATCTGGGAGTTGCACAAAATTCAGGAAAATAGTCTAACATGTCTAGGGCAGGTATATGAATTTTTTTTGGGAATAACAGCTAGTGTAATGTCCTAAATAATTGTGTAAGGGACAGGTGCACAAATTTATAGGATATGTAAACAAAATAAATTTTAAAAAGTTGCAATAATTCTAATTAGCTAAAAATAATCATAAATTACTGAAATCTGGTCGAGGGAGTTTACACAACCTAGCACGAAACACAACCTTAGCACTCTAACAAAATAATAATCAAGCACAAGCAAAACAAACTAAAGTTATACCTCAAACTCCAAAGGTCTCTGGTGGCTATCGGCCCAATGCCGCTGCCTGTCCTGCGCCACTCGAAGTCTGTCCCTGATACACTTCACCTTCTCTGCTGCATCCACTACCATCTCTGGTCCCAATAAAGCTCTGTCACCAATATCATCCCAGGACAACGGAGTACAGTACCTCCGCCCATACAACGCCTCGAATGGTGATACCTCAATGCTGGCTTGGTAGCTGTTGTTGTATGAAAACTCTACCAAGTGAAGATGATCTTTTCAAGAACCTCCAAGATCCAAAACACATGTGCATAGCATGTCCTCGAGAGTCTGAATAGTCCTCTCTGACTGTCCATCCGTCTGAGGGTGATAAGCGGTATTGAACTTGAGCTGAGTGCCCAAGCTAGCCTGCAAACTCCTCCAGAAATGGGACATGAAGCGACTATCCTGATCTGACATGATGCTCACTAGAATACCGTGCAATCTGACAATCTGCCTCACATACATCTCCGCAAGTCTCTCCGTAGATGTACCCACTTTAAATGGCAGAAAGTGGGCTGATTTGGTCAACCTGTCCATGATGACCCAAATCGTATCCATGCCTCCTCGAGAACGCGGAAGCCTCGATACAAAATCTATAGTAACATATTCCCATTTCTACTCCGGAATGGGCAAAGGCAGAAGCAATCCTCCTGGTCTCTGCCTCTCTGCCTTGATCTGCTGGCAAACTAAGCATCTGGACACGAAGCTAGTTATCTCCCGCTTCATGCCATACCACCACACATGCTCCCTCATGTCTCTATACATCTTGTTAGCACCAGGATGCATAGAGTATTGGGAACGATGCGCCTCCTGCATAATCTCCTCGCGCAAAGCCCCTCTTGGTATACATAACCTGGTACCGTGTCGCAATGATCCATCATCTACGACGATAAAGTCCTCTGCCAGCCCGACCTGAACCTGTGCTCTGATGCTCCTCAAAGACTCATCCTCATACTGTCTGGCTCTGACCCGGTCCATCAGCTCCGACTGCACCTGAAGTTCCCACATCTGCGCTGCGACTCCCGGAACTAGTACCTCAATGCCCAAACTGTCAAGATCTGCCAATAAATGTTTGTCTCTAGTCAAGTACATAGCCACGGGATACCTGCTCAAAGCATCCGTGACTACGTTGGCCTTCCCTGGATGGTACTGCAAAGATATGTCAAAGTCCTTCATCAGCTCCAACCATCACTACTGCCTCATGTTGAGCTCTTTTTGTGTAAACACATACTTCAAGCTCTTATGGTCTGTGAAAATCTCTACTCTCTCTCCATATAGATAGTATTTCCATAATTTGAGAGCAAAGATAACCACTACCAACTCTAAATCATGGGTATGGTAGTTCTTCTCATGCGGGTGTAATTGCCTAGAAGCATAGGCAATCACCTTCCCGTGCTGCTGTAATACACAACCCAAATCCTTCCCTGATGCATAACTGTAAATGGAAAATCCTCCTACTCCTGATGGTAGTATCAAGATGGGAGCTGTAGTAAATCTCCTCTTTAGCTCCTCAAATGCTGATTGACAATCCTCAGTCCAAATGAATTCTACGCCCTTCCTAGTCAGCCTAGTCATCGGCTCTGCTAGTCTGGAAAAGTCCTGAACAAAGCTCCGGTAGTAGCCTGCTAATCCAAGGAAGCTCCTGATATCTGCTACTGAACTCGGGGTAGACCACGATTCAACTGTTGAGATCTTCTTTGGGTCCACCGAGATTCCATCTCCTGTAATGACATGCCCAAAGAATTCAACCTTATCAAGGAAGAATTCGCACTTCGATAACTTGCCATACAGCTTCTCCTTCCTCAGGGTCTCCAGAATAATCCTCAAGTGTTGCTCATGCTCCTCTAGGATCTTCAAATATATTAGAATATTATCTATGAAGACTACAACAAATTGGTCCAGGTACTGATGAAATACATTGTTCATCGGGTTCATGAACACTGCCAGGGCATTGGTCAACCCAAACGGCATCACCAAGAACTTGAACTACCCATAACGAGTCCTGAAAGCTGTCTTCGGGATGTCTTCCCTCTTCACTTTCACCTGGTAGTACCCTGACCTCAAGTCTATCTTCAAGAATACCTTCGCTATGCTCAACTGGTCAAACAAGTCAATAATCCGTGGTAACGGGTATTTGTTCTTGATAGTGAGGTTATTAAGTGCCCTGTAGTCGATACACATACGTACCGACCCATCATTTTTTGGTACAAATAGTACCGAAGCACCCCATGGTGATAAACTGGAACGGATAAAGCCTTTATCTTACAACTCATCCACCTGCTTCTTCAACTCCGCTAGTTCGTCATTGTTTACTCTATAGACATGCTGAGAGATCGACTTTGCGCCTGGCACTAAGTCTATAGAGAATTCCATATCTCTGTCCGGCGGTAACCCCGACAACTCCTCTGGAAAGACATCCAAGAACTCTATAATCAACGGATGTGGCGGCTCCTGCTCTTCTACCAAAGCTCCATAAAAATTGCCCTCGCTTTACTCTGCTCCTCGAACGAACTCGAACATCGGCTCTCCTGGCATCTGAAATAAAACTCTGCCTCCACAACAATCGATACTAGCGTGATGTCTACTCAACCAATCCATCCCGAGTACTATATCGTAACTCGGAAGTGGCATTACAAGTAAACATACGCTCAGCTCACGGCCTTCCAAATAAACTCTCTGGTTATTGCAAACATCACTGACCAGGATGATGCCACCCCCGGTCGTGATCTTGCAAGTCCGCGCCAACGGTTCAGACTCAAGATGATGCCTCAAAGTAAAAGATACAGATACAAAGCTAAAAGAAGCACCAGAATTAAATAAAGCATGAGCTGGAAAGGAATCAAGTAAGACTGAACCTGTTATAACGTCTCTGACTGGGTCTGCCTCCTCCACGGTCAGGGCAAAAGCTCGCCCCTGATGTGCACCTCTCTGCTGGTGCTAATGCTGCACGAACTTCTGTTGTTGGGGCTACAAATGAGGTCCTTTCTGCTGTCCCGCCGGGTGTCTCGTGGGTATCCTCTGAATCGGGGCTACATCCTGAGTTGTACGAGCTAATATCTTCGGACAATCCCTCAGCTGGTGGTCTGACGAACCACAAAACAAACAATGACCAAGCCTCTTCCTACAAACATCACATCCATTTCCTATCTTCTTACAGAAGGGGGAAGCACGAGCTGGCTGGGCTGGCCTATGCATCTGGTACGTCTATTGTACGGGTGCTCTGATAGGCGCATGGAACTGCTGCCTCTACGGCTGGAAATAGGGCTTCTTGGCTGGACCAGCGCTGCTGCTGCCACCAAAAATATCTCGGTCCCTCTTGGGCCTCAAACTCAGGTCTCTCTCGACCTTGTGGGCCTCCCTCAAGATATTCGTGTACTTCTCATGGCTCGAAGAAATGAGAGCCTTTACTTCCCAGTTCAGGCCCTCTCTGAATCTACTCGCCCGGTTCTCAGGATCTCTCACCATGTAGTCTGCATATCTGCTCAACCTGCCAAACTCGGCGGCATACTCCTCTACCGACATATTCCTCTGGTGAAGGTTCTGGAACTGTCACTCCAAATCAAGTCTCTCGGTGGGCGGGAAGAACTTTCTTTTGAACAAGTCCTTGAACAAGTCCGTGAAATTGTGTGCTTAGTAGTTTGAACTTGATGGTTTAAGTTATTCTTGTAGATTGTGACATGGTGATTATCCCTTAGTTTTAAATTGCTAACATGTACCCCACCTCAATATAGGTTATATCCCCTCTCACTTAAAGGCCGATAACTTTTCCATTTTTACTATTGACACATATTCTAGGAGCACTATGATTAAGACTTAAGGTGACCCTTACCTATATAACGCAATAGGAGACCTTAAGGAGTACCAAGATCTTTTCTCGTATACCCTAACAAGAGTTCTACCTTATTTACAAGGACCAGGTTATTCTGAAGAATCCCCTCAAGGCAATTACAGTATTAGTTTATTGTTATAAGTGGGTGGTATGCCTCGTAAACCTAGTATCACATAGTTCTTGTGATCCATTGATGAAGTATAATTGAATGACATTAACTATATGCTTGCATAAGACGATAGTGGTTATCCAGACTGTAGAACTTAGAGATGATACCCCTACTTTGTCAACTATCGACTTAGACAAAGAGTTAATATGACAACTAAAGAGATTGTAGAGTCTTATCTTTTTGGAAACTTGAATTATTTTGTAATTTCTCTCATCATAATCTAGCGTACTTATATTTGCTGTACTACCTTGACTTATGCTGCTATTATAGCCTAGTTTTGCAAGCTTATTCTTTATCAAGCTTGTTCATGACATATGTATTATTGGAGCGCTACACTAATATATTTCAGAATCAGTGTATTACGGTCTGATCAACCATAGTGCGCTTGGTTCTCCCTTTCGTAATACTACTTTACGTAGATTGAGATATATAGTTGACCAGTAAACAAATATACTTGTCCTCTAGATATGTCAGAGCATATCATATCAAGTACATAACTATACTAATACGAGCATGCGAATAAGAAATTACCAAATAGAATTTTAATCCACAACTGCCTTGACAATTCCCATTTGAATTTTTTTTAAATGCCTTGATCCCCATACTTCTATTCTATCACCTCCCCCTTGAACTCTTTATTATTGTTTTCCGTCTTTCTCTATTTCGGAAAGACGAACCTCGTGCTTGGTATAAGTTGATACACAGAAAGTACTGGATATACCCCATGTTCACGGATTCGTATCTCCCACCACAGAGATCCGAATTCGGTTTTTCTTTTTGGTATGTGAAGACCACCTAACCTAGTTTATTTTTTGTCAAATAAAATAATTTATTAATTGTTGTATGTAGAAATAAATCAGTTAGAAAATCCTGAAAACATACTTTTTCCCAAATTCTAGAAATTGCGATACGGAGCGCTCCCCGCCAAACGGGACCGCCCCGTCGTGTAACAAGTGTACCAAAAGGTGCGCACGGTATACCCAGATGTGTGGGCTTTCGCAAAAACTGATTCGGACGCGTGTGCGCGTTGAAATCAGCCCGTATCCGCGGAATTCCCCACATCGTAACTTTTGCAAAAGCCCTGCGTATTTAGTGCACGCTCGTCAGAATGCGACGAAACTTACGCCACTGGACTCGTGGTATCGCGCCAGTCCTATGATCCAATTTCACGCAATTCTGAGATAGTTGACCAAGTCGCCTATTGGCGGGCCCCACGGTTGACTTTTTGGGCAAATTTGTGTTTGGCTCATCGGAATCCATATTTGGACATATTGTTGAGTTCGTACTAACTTTTAGAGTTTATTTGACCTATAATTTGTCCAATTTAGAGACCTTTACCCTTGGCACGCTTTTCGGTACAAAGTGGGCCACACGTGGACCCCACTTTGACCCAAAATTACCGTTTTACCCACTGTGTCCAAATTGGACGAATGGGTAGTGATTTTTAGCTATTTTGCTTATTCTGGGAACATTGGTGATATTTATTTCAGCATCCGGAGACGTTCATTCTGAGGCCATAGTTCCTGACTCTTGGTGTTTGACATCTAGACGTTACATTTTGCAGCTCTCTTGTCATGCAAGTATACCTTGCCATTGTACTGTTATTCATATTCCATATGTTGCATGCATCTTTATTTTTTGTCTTTAGTTCATATATTTTAACTGTTATATAAAATGTGCGTCCAAGGAAATTTGGATGCAACGACGGTATCGTCGTGATATATTTTTATTATGTATATGCATTGACCTTGTTTATGAGACCACCCTATTATCATGAAGCATCATTAGGTTTCATTGGCCGTGACGCAGCTATTACACGAGTGTGAGTCTCATATAGATCACGGACTGCGTGATAGGTCTGCCCTCCTGTACGTATGGGCCGTGCGTTAGGGATAACTACTAATAGAAACTTTGCATGCTAGTGGACTTGGCAGTTATTAGTAGTCCATGGACATAGCCTATTATAGTACGGTGGGCCAATCATTGTCCTTGTTTGGTTGTAGGATTGGGCTATTGTACTAAAGGTAGGCTATGAACCAAATTGTGTCATGGATGTGACATGCTTAGAGCATGGGGTGGGGAGAACAACAAGTAAGGCATTTTGGCTCCTTTGTACTTTTTTCTTCTGTAACCCGGAAGCTCCGCTGGAGATACGGGCGGTGATGACCCTTATATATTATATATTATCAGGCGGCCTCTGTCGTTCAAAAGACGACATGCTTTGTAGGCCCCTGATTCTCCGAGAGAGTCACGCCAATACCATTTTTAGCCAGATAGCCCACTTGTTGGAAAGTTGTTCTCAAACTGCATTCACTTAGACGGTTAGGCGACCCATTGGATATTTATTTCAGTACTTTATTGGCATGCTTCTATGTATCTTGTTATGTCCCTCTGAGGACCTGGTCCCTTTCCAGGTATAGTTGTTCATGAGTATTCGCAGGAGCACAGATCCAGACTGGTTACTTATATTTTCGAGGAGGCTTTCTCTTCGAGCCCCGTGATTGTTAGCTGGTATTCTTATATTGTGTTTGTGGTGTTGCACTTATACATTCGAGTTGGTAGTGGATTTGTTTCCATCCAACTATCATCTTTAAATACTTTATATTGAGATCTAGTTTCATAGATATTGGTCATTTATTTATATTTGATTTTCGTGGATGAGATTTAGATTATACCCTGTGACTTTTGATAGATTTATACCACTTGTGGATTTAATATTCATATTACAGCGTACTTATGGGTTTTGGTTTCGATATATTGGAGTTGCCATATCCATGCGGCTGGCATGCTTACGTGTCCTAGTCCTACGTATTTTGGGACTGGGGCATGACATATTTTTTTGGTGGCCCATGCAGGTCGAGAGTATATTGTCTCGGTTACGTTACTGTACCGAGCAAGCCTGCACCTAGGAATAGAGTATAAGATCTCATCCACAATTGACTATGATTCATCTTTCCTTCTAATCCATTCTATTTGAATAATCGTGTCATGCTTGATTCATGTGCTTGAGTATAGCCCCCTCCTAGAATATAGAAGTCCTTGTTGTTAGATAATAAGTAGGGTAACCTTCCTATTAAGAATACAACTAGAGTATTGACACATCACTAAGATCTGAATACTTAATGAACCCTAGCGTCCCTTATTTATAGATTGGTTTACCATTACCCCTTGATGTATTTATGAAGACTTGAGAGTGGTATAAACACTACTAGGATTAGTTTGAAATTTGATCATAGTGTTTGACCCCAGTATCGAGGAACCAATAAAAATCCAAGGTTAAATATTAGGACTAACCTAGCTTTTTATGGTGAGATAGTACTAGAGAACTACAACTTTAGATTCTTGTCTTGAGATTAGCAGACAGTACCTTAGAAAGCCAAGAGCAATGCATAGACTATTTTCCTGATCATACCTCAAACACAGAGATTAGCATAGCATATTCCCTTAGGAAACCATGACCTTATCTAGAGTCTTTCTATTTAGTTTTATGACTTGTTCCTCTGAACCCATCGCGCTCGCTATTGTGCGACGACTAATTATATTTTCTTTCCTTCATCTTTCAATCCGTGTCACCTGATTCTCCTGATTGTAGGCCAAGTGATTTTATCTTATGTTAAGGATATATAGTTTGCTAGGATTATAGTTGTTAATGTTAAATTTTGAAATTGTGTGCTTAGTAGTTAGAACTTGATGGTTTAAGTTATTCTTGTAGATTGTGACCTGGTGATTATCCCTTAGTTTTTAATTGCTAACATGTACCCCACCTCAATATAGGTTATATCCCCTCTCACTTAAAGGCCGATAACTTTTCCATTCTTACTATTGACACATGTTCTATGAGCACTATGATTAAGACTTAAGGTGACCCTTACCGATATAACGCAATAGGAGACCTTAAGGAGTACCAAGATCTTTTCTTATATACCCTAACAAGAGTTCTACCTTATTTACAAGGACCAGGTTATTCTGAAGAATCCCCTCAAGGCAATTACAGTATTAGTTTATTGTTATAAGTTGGGTGGTATGCCTCATAAACCTAGTTTCACATAGTCCTTGTGATCCATTGATGAAGTATAATTGAATGACATTAACTATATGCTTGTATAAGACGATAGTGGTTATCCAGACTGTAGAACTTAGAGATGATACCCCTACTTTGTCGACTATCGACTTAGACAAAGAGTTAATATGATAACTGTAGAGATTGTAGAGTCTTATCTTTTTGGGAACTTGAATTATTTTGTAATTTCTCTCATCATAATCTAGCGTACTTATATTTGCTGTACTACCTTGACTTATGCTGCTATTATAGCCTAGTTTTGCAAGCTTATTCTTTATCAAGCTTGTTCATGACATATGTATTATTGGAGCGTTACACTAATACATTTCAGAATCAGTGTATTACGGTCTGATCAACCATAGTGCGCTTGGTTCTCCCTTTTGCAATACTACTTTACGTGGATTGAGATATATAGTTAACTAGTAAACAAATATACTTGCCCTCTAGATATGTCAGAGCATATTATATCATGTACATAACTATACTAATACGAGCATGCGAATAAGAAATTACCAAATAGAATTTTAATCCACATCTGCCTTGATAATTCCCATTTGAATTTTTTTTTAAACGCCTTGATCCCCATACTTCTATTCTATCACCTCCCCCTTGAACTCTTTATTATTGTTTTCCGTCTTTCTCTATTTCGGAAAGACGAACCTCGTGCTTGGTATAAGTTGATATACAGAAAGTACTAGATATACCCCATGGGCCAACCGCATTACTTGAGGATAATTTTCCGTAATTAAGGGTATATCATAGGTAATATATTGGTATTTAAAACTTCTGAGGATTGAATAGCATGATTAAGCAATTTGAGGAATAGTTTTCTTAGATGTATAGCCTATTATGATAGATGGGTAAATTTTAAGTTCGGTAGAGACTGCATTGTTAAATTTGAGGTGAAATTCTTTTAGATTTTGATCAAGTAGGATTAGATTGAGAGGTTAATTCATTTCAAATGTGGAGAATTCTAGAAGAAGGAGTTAGATAATGAGTATTTAATGAATTTTAAAATCTTGATATGTCGGACCAAATATTTATACTTTAAGTACATGATTTAAATTTTGAATATTGAAGGTTGAATCATCGATTTGAATTTTGAGGATAAATATAGAATTTTAGACTTGAACAATTGGTGAATTAGATTTAAAATTTTATAATTTGATGATTTGAATCAAAAGTTAAATTTTGATTGTTGGATCACCTATTTAAAATATTGAAGATGTAAATTAAAACTAAAATTTGAAGAGTACGAAATTCTTAAGTAAAAAATAGGAATAATATTTGATTAGAAATTATTTTCTAGAAGAGATTATGATAGTTGAAGATCGGGATGTAAAATTTGATATGGGTTATTTAAATCTTGAAGATGTCATATAGATTTAGCTTAAATTTGGATGTGATTATTTAAAAATCGAGAAGAGATGACAATATGTTAAATTTTGATTAAACAGATGTTACCTTAATTTTGAAAGTGATTGCGATGGATTAGAATATATTTTAAATTTTGGAAGAGATTGCGATTGACTTGCCTTATATGCGAATGTGAAGGAATTAACAAATTATGCCTTATTTTAATTTTGTGGATGAAATTATTTTTAAGATTATAAACCCCCTCACCCAAAATTAGGCCTACTTGGCTTAGATAGTGAGACTAAGGCTAGTTTGAATCCAATTAGAAATATAACACGGTAATTTTTATTTAATTCCAACATTGTATCACTTAGCGCACCTTACCGTTGCTTCGATAATTTGAGCACTACACTAGCCACTGCCTACCTACAAACTTCACATCCTTGTCCTAGACATGCCCGCCATCTATTCTGACCTTTGTGTGACTTATAATTAAGCTCCCTTGTGCTACATTTTAGTCGCACAACATTCGTCGCAAACATTATTATTTAATTCTAAAATAATTCAAACTCTGTATCCTCGTGCGTTCCAATCGAAATTGGAGACACAATCTTGACCCATTTTGTACAACCCAAATTTTGATAATATTCTATCATGAGCCCTCTATGCCCATGACACTTGTATCCCACCTAATTTTATACCCATGTACTTCTAATTAATTCCTGAACACCATGCGCATTAATTTTGATTAATTTAATCCAATTTCCATCTTTGTGCAATTTTCCAATTGTTGGGCACTTTTATGCAAAAATGCAATAAGGTGTCCACACTATTGGACATGACACATAAAAAAACCTAATTCTCCTCCATATGAAATTTTTCTATAATTTTCGGAATGTGCAAACGCGCAACATTGCCCCTCATTTAAACCTAACCTTGCATTTTAAACAATGCAAATTATAGCCCTCCAAACATCCCCACGGCAATTGGAAAATCATGGAGGTTAGGATGGAGGAAGGTACATAATAAGCTGTAAATCTCCATCTTATACCATCCTTGATGTCACGTCACAGTCCCAAAATATGAGAAACTAGGCCACGTGGCGTTGGCCAGCTGACACGTCACTAAGGGTTTAATCCATGTTTATGGACCCACAGGAACGTGCTACGCTGTCCTAAAATTACTATAAGTCTAATACAGGCAAATTTATCTCATCCACAAAAAATGTCAGGAAATAGTGCTGAATATATATAATGCTGAGTCTGAAAATGTAATAATACACATCTTGTGGGAACAAACCCACTACAAAAATATAATAAAAGTGCAGTAAACCAGATAGACTAAGTATCGTCTATCTAGCAAAATATCTCCATCTCCAAGAGAACAAGCTTCTAGAATCAGGTAGACTCTGATGGTGTCTCCTCTAGTTCTTCCTCAGTAGCACACCTGGTCTCCTGTCCGGGACCATGCATCGTAGGATAGAAAGCCTCGTCTAAATCTGGAAGGGAACCAGGTCCTCAGTGGGACATAACAAGATACAGAAAACAGCATGCCATGTATGTAAATACTGAATAAATAAATAAATACAGGGTGCTAACCATCTAAGTGAATGCAAGTAAAGACCTTGTAGTACGCATGGGAAAGTGTAGGTTTGACATATGCTGACTTAATTCACCAATCGTGTTGACTGGCTAGTATATGTGTCATATGCCCCCGGACACACGGGTAGCTCTGCAATCGACCATCTCCGAGGAGTATGGTACGAAGGATGAATGACTCATGGAGGGGGTGTCCCATACGTCTACTAGTTATCTTTTCCGCCCAATGTAACTAAATGCCAAGTCGTACTTTTCCTGAGTTTCCTGATTTTATGCTAAGCCGTGATGCATGTCATACATACTGGTAGCTAATCAATTACGCAGCTCGCATCCCAATATGTATTGCAACCATGTTGCGTGTTCCCGTGATAGGGTCTAGGAAGATATTAGGATATCCTCGCAGTTGTTGGTAAGTCTGTAAAATACTAAGTTATTATACTACGTGTCAACGTATTTGTTGACTGTACCTGAGGCAAGCTCAGGTACTCACAATTATATGGAATTCAGGAAAAAAAAATATCATATAACAGCACTTGAATTAAAACAGTAACTTGGCAAGGTATACTTGCCTACTTCCTGATTGTATTGGAAACCTGATCCCACTGTCAAGACTGAGTGTCCTTGTGACAGGGGGTCACTGACTGTGCTGGAGATGTTTTTTGTTTTAAGACATTACAGGTCTTGTAAATACCAATTAAATAAAAGGGTACATAATATAATAGTATATATATATTGATATAGTATCCATAGTATGTATATATATATATAGCATATATAATAGGTATACATATATGTATATATATGTTTACATATATATAAAGGAAAGGGAAATGCAGGAAAAAGATACATATATACATATATATTTATGATATAATAAATAATATATATATACATATATAAGTCATATATATACATATAAATAGAAATGAAAAGACATATACATATATATATATACATAATATATATATATACATATTAGGTAATATATACATATATAGATATATATATATATATATATATATTTTTCATATATATATATATATATATATATATATATATATATATATATATATATATATAAAGGAAAAAAATGCTGAAATTTAAATGTACATATATATTTATTATCATAATAATAATATGTATATACATATAATATACTTTATAATATATATATACCATATACATAAATATATAGATATAAATATATATATAAAAGAAATAAAAAGATGCAGGAATTAAATACATATATAGATATATATAGATATATATATATATATATATATATTTACATATACACATATATATAAAAGAAAATAAAAAGTGCATAAAATGAAATATATATATAGATACATATATTAGATATATATATATGCATTTATGCATATAATAAATTAAAAGAAAAGCATACATATATAATATACATATTATAATATTATATATTTATATAGATATATATATAGATATATATATATATTTACATATATATATATATAAGAAAAGAAAATGCTGAAATTAAAAAATATATATATACATATATATAGTATATAGTATATATAATTACATATAATAATTAAAATGAAAAGCATATATATATATATATATATACATAATATACATATACATATAATAAATACTATACATAAATATATATATATATAGATATATATATATATATTTATAAGAAGGAAAAGAAAAGAATACATATATATATTACATATATATATATAATAACAGAAAAAAATGCATAAATAAATAATACATATTTATTATACTGTATAATATACACAGTATATTAATATATATTATATATATAATAGTATATATATAAATACATATATATATATATATAGATATATATATATATATATATATATATATATATATATATATATATATATACATATATACATATATGTATATAAATAATAATATATATATATATATATATATAAAAGAAAATTACAGAAAATATAATTACATATATATACTGTATATACAGTAATATAGTATTTAATAATATATAATTAATTATATATAATAACATATATATATATATATTAATATATATAAATATATACATATATATATATATATACATATATACACACGTATACATAAAATAATACACATACGTACATCAGAGGGGGGGGTACTGTTCCGGTCAGGCAGGTGGGGTCCTTGGCTCGTCGCCGGCGGGAGGACGGCGGCGGAGCTGACGGCGGCCGGCCGGAGAAGCAGCAGCAGCGACTGTTGCAGACAGCAACAGCAGCAGCAGCAGCAACTGCAGCAGTTGCAGCGGCGGCTGCGACGGCGGAGCGGCCGGTGCAGGGCGGGGGATCGACGGAGGGGAGGGTGGCGGTGAGTTTGGTAGTGGTGGTGGGGTTCTACGGTGGTGGTGGTGGTGGCTGGAGGTGTCCGGAGGGGAGGGGGTAGCTGTGGTCGGGGGTCGGGGGGGGTTGCTGTGGCAGAGCTGGTGGTCGGGGTGGTGGTCGTGGGGCGATGGGGGTTGGTCTGGACGGTGGAGGAAGTGGTGGCGAGTCGGGTGGTGGCGGTGGTTCAAGGTGGCAGAGGGTGGCGCTGGGGGTGGTCGGGTGGTGAAGTCGGTTGTGGGGGTGGTGGTCGGGATGCTGCTGCAGCGGTTCAGGGCGGCGGAGGCGGTGGCCGGAGGGGGTGGAGGTGGTCGGAGGGAAGGGGAAGGAAGTGGCGACGGGTTCGACGGTGGTCCGGTTGGCGGAGGGTGGCCGTGGTGGTGGTGGTGGTGTGAGTTTGCATGGGGGGTGCTCGGGTATATATAGGGTTGGGGTGAGTGGCATAGGGTGTAAATAGAGGGAAGTCTAGGGGTGTTTTGGGTATTTTAGGTTTTTGAATATTTTTAGCAGCCATTTGGATATTTATTTGGGTCCCACATGACACGTGGACGGTCCACATTGACCAGCCAATGTGGTGATGACACCTAGTACTGTAATTTTGCATAAAAACCCTAAAATTTCCTAATTTGCAAATAGGTCCCAAAATTGGTATTTTGCGTAATTACGCAATTTGCTTATTTAAAAATACTGATTCTTAGAAATACTGTTTTGTACAGAAATGAGGGGGAAACCTGGGGAAGTGCCTTGGGGGGTGTGGGGGTGAGCCTGGGCAGGGGCAGGGCCTGGTTCTTTAGGTGATACGGGTCACCGTTTTTTATTATTTAATAAATACTGCGCACGGTGTTCTCTAATTATTTAGAGGCAGGTAGGGTCATAATTTTACTACGGTGTCAATATACTAATTGTAGTATATTTAAAGTAGAATATTATCGTATTATTGTTTGGGCAAAACTGGTGCTTGTTGGTCCTAAATCTCTAGGGGTACAGAGATGGTTAAAGAGCAAAAAATAAAATATGAATTAAATACAAAATTTTGTAACGATACTTGTGCGTCCCAAACGAGGCTCAAAATAACTCATCTGGGAGTTGCACAAAATTTTGGAAAATAGCCTAACAGGTATGTGAATTTTGTTTGGGAATTACAGCTAGTGTAATGCTCTAATTAATTGTGTAAGGTATAGGTGCACAATCAATAGGATATGTAAACAAAATAATTTTTAAAAAGTTACAGAAATTCTATTTAGCTAAAATAATTCTAAATTACTGAAATCTGGTCGAGGGAGTTTACAATCTACCCTCCTTAGAATATTTCGTCCTCGAAATAAAAATAGACATATAATGAGAATGAAAGATTGTTTTAAAATATTAGGACATACCCTGGTTTGGAAATAGATGGGGGAAACGCTGTCGAATATCCTCTTCTCGTTTCCAGGTTGATTTACCTGGTGCATGATGTCTCCATGCAACACGAACTAGAGGGATAGTCTGGCCTCGCAACACCTTCTCGCTACGATCTATGATCTCTACAGGTTCCTCCTGGTATGATAGGCTCGGCCCAACGGTGATCTCTGAATGGTCCAGTACATGACTCGGGTCTGGAATGTACCTCCTCAGCTGAGATACGTAGAAGACGTCATGTACTCCTTCCAAGGTCTGAGGTAGAGCTAGTCTGTAAGCAACTTCTCCGACGCGTTCCAACACATCGAAGGGTCCAATGTACCTTGGACTCAGCTTTTCTCTTCCTCCAAATCTGATAGTACCTCGGGTAGGTGAGATCTTCAAGAACACATGCTCTCCCACTTGGAACTCTAGAGGTCGTCGATGAATGTTGGCCCAGTGCTTCTGTCTGTCCTGTGCAGCTCGTAGGTGTCCTTGTATCTTCTTTACCTTCTCCACCGTACGAACAACTAATTCTGGTCCCAAGATCTGTATTTCGCCAATATCACTCCAGCATACTGGGGAACGACATTTCCTGCCATACAATGCTTCAAAGGGAGCCATTTGAATGCTCGCTTGATAGCTATTGTTGTAGGAAAATTCTACCAGGTGCAAATGATCTTCCCATGATCCGCTGAAATCAAGCATGCAGGCTCTCAGCATATCTTCGAGTGTCTGGATGGTGCGCTCTGATTGGCCATCTGTCTGAGGATGATACGAGGTGCTGAACTTGAGGCGGGTACCAAGACTTTCTTGCATACTTCGCCAAAAGTAAGATGTAAACCTCGTATCTCTGTCAGATACTATGCTGACTGGTACTCCATGCAGACGTACTATCTCCTTCATGTACATGTCCGCCAAGACTTCGGTAGATTGTCCGACTCTGAAAGGTAGGAAATGAGCAGCCTTGGTGAGTCTGTCTACGATCACCCATACAACATTACGACCACTGGGACTTCTTGGGAAGCCCGTAACAAAGTCCATCGTAATGTGTTCCCATTTCCACTCGGGTATGGGGAGGGGTTGAAGTAGACCGGCAGATCTCTGATGTTCAGCCTTGACTTGCTGACACACCAGGCATTTTGCCACAAAGCGTGCTATCTCTCGCTTCATTCCATGCCACCAATAGTATTGTCGCAGATCTCTGTACATCTTTGTGCCTCCAGGATGTATAGAGTATGTTGAGCTATGAGCTTCTGACGTCAGCTCCTCACGAAGTTCTCCATTTGGAACATAAAGACGATCACCACATCTTAGAGTCCCATCTTCGTGTATGCGACATCCCGTCTGGATTCCAGCCTCTGTTCTTTGGCGAAGCCTCTGAAATCTTACATCTGCTGGTAGAGCAGCTTTGATTCTTTCGACCAATGTTGATTGTAGCTGGTAGTTTGATAATTGGCCGTCAATTCCTGGCATAATGATTTCTATTCCCAACTTTTCTAGATCTCTCAGAAGACCTGGTTGGGTGATCATAAAGAATGCCGAGGGTCTTCTGCTTAGTGCATCAGCTACTACATTAGCCTTCCCAGGATGGTACTGCAGATCAATTTCGAAATCCGTCATCACTTTGAGCCATCGTCTTTGTCTCAGATTCAAGTCCTTCTGAGTGTAGACGTATTTTAGGCTTTTGTGATCGGTGAATATCTCCACTCGTTCGCCGTATAGATAATGTCTCCATAGTTTCAGGGCGAAGATGACTGCGGCAAGCTCCAGATCATGCGTGGGATAATTCTTCTCATGAGTCCTCAGTTGTCTTGAGGCATAAGCTACAACCTTCCCATGTTGCATTAAGACACAACCCAATCCTTTTCCGGATGCATCGTTATAGATTATGAAACCTCCGGATCCAGATGGTATGGTCAAGATGGGGGCAGTAGTCAGACGCTTTTTCAACTCATCGAAAGCGGTCTGGCATTCCTCAGACCATACGAACTCCTGCTCCTTGCGGGTAAGACGGGTAATTGGCTCCGCGATTCTTGCAAAATTTTCTACGAACCTCCGGTAATATCCGGCAAGTCCTAGAAAGCTTCTCACCTCTGAGACGTTGGTCGGGGTTGGCCATGTCTCCACAGATGAGATCTTTGCAGGGTCCACCGAGATGCCTTCTCCTGTGATCACGTGTCCAAGAAAAGCAACACGATCAAGGGCGAACTCGCACTTGCTCAGTTTAGCATACAGGCACTCACGTCTCAGCGTCTCTAGCACCAGTCTCAAGTGCTCTTCGTGCTCCTCGTGGCTCTTTGAATACACCAAGATGTCGTCGATGAAGACTACCACGAACTGGTCCAGATATTGGTGGAAGACTTTGTTCATCAGGTTCATGAATACAGCTGGTGCATTAGTTAGTCCAAACGGCATCACCAGGAACTCGTAATGACCATAACGAGTCCTGAATGCTGTCTTCGGAATATCTTCTCGCCGTACTTTGACCTGATGATAGCCAGATCTCAAGTCTATTTTTGAGAATACCACAGCTCCTGTCAGTTGATCGAACAGGTCGTCAATTCTCGGCAAGGGGTACTTATTTTTGATTGTCAAAGCGTTGAGGGCTCTGTAATCAATATACATCCGATATGTTCCGTCCTTCTTTGGTACAAACAACACTGGTGCTCCCCAGGGTGATGCATTAGGACGAACAAATCCCTTGATTTGTAATTCCTCCAGTTGCAGCTTCAGTTCATCAAGCTCCTTCTTCGCCAATCTGTACACATTTGAGGATACCGGTGCAGCTCCGGGTATCAGCTCAATAGTGAACTCTACTTCTCTGTCAGGCGGTAGGCCTGACAATTCCTCCGGGAATACGTCTTCGAACTCTGCAACGAGTGCTGGGAGTGCTATCTCCATCGCCATGTAAGCTTTAGGAGTCTGGCCTACTCCTTGCTCGATGGTACCTCGTACGTATTCGAACTCCGGGTAGCCTGGGGGTCTAAAGGTGATACTACCTTTTTGACAGTCTAGGATAGCATCGTTCTGGATTAACCAGTCCATGCCTAAGACGACGTCGAAATTTGGCATGGGGAGTACCAAAAATTGCGCTCTTAGCTCTCTACTACAAACAACTATTGGACATATTTCAATAATGTTGGTAACTGGAACAATACCTCCTCCGGTAAGAATTTTTCAGCACTTGGGTAGTGGGAAAGTAACTAGTTTGTGCATGGCTACGAATCTACTAGATATGAATGATAGGGTTGCGCCAGAATCAAATAATGCAGTTGCAGGTAATGATGCAACTAAAATGGTACCTGTGATGGTTTCTCCTTCGGGTTCTTCGGCAACTGCAGCTAAAGCAAAGGCTTGCCCGTGCCTTTGTCCTCCAGACTGTTGTCTGGCCTTGTTGAACTGGGCTTCTTGTGTAGCCAGGGGTGCTCCCCTCTGATATCCTCCAGATGTTGAAGGATGTGTACCTCCAGTTGAGGTCTGCGTCTTCTGGCCCGGGGCTCCATCTTTGCGTTGTGGACAGTCCCTAGCCATATGCTGGCTAGCTCCACAAACTAGGCAGAGTCCCTTCTTCTTTCTGCAGTCATTGATATAATGCCCCTTCTTGCCACAATAGTGACAAGTTGGGAGCTCCTTCTTCTGGTAGGGTCCCGTCGTCTGATGTGTCTGATTCTGTGGACGACGGTTAGGTCCTTCTGCTCCTTGCGGGTTTTTGGCCGGGATGGTTGGATTCGGGCGTCTTGTTCCTCGGCCAATTGCTTCTTGCACCCTTGCTTCTGTAAGAACCTCCTCGTAGGAGATCCTCGATTGTGCCGTCGTATACCTCTGAAGCTCTAGGGTGAGGCCGCGGTGGAATCTTTTGGCCTTCGCCAACTCGTTCGGTATCAGGAGGGTACCGAATTGACTCAGTCGGCAGAATTCTGCATCGTATGCGTCGACGGACAGGTTCCCTTGTTCCAGGTGCAGGAACTGGGAATACAAAGCATCTTGGACTGTAGCAGGGAAGTACTTCTGATTGAAGTACTCCAGAAATTGTTCCCATGTCTGATATTTGCCGACGCTGTGCTCTATAGATTCCCACCAGTGATGGACGTTGCCGAGAAGTTGGGCCCTCACGGCGGTCATCCATAGGTCGGGGGAGAGTTGTGAGACTTCCAGCAGCATCTCTGTGTTGGAGATCCAGTCCGAGATCTCCTCTGGGGTTTCGCTGCCTTTAAAGGTTCTTGGGTTCATCTGGCGGAAGCCCTTGACTGTGCCCATTGGTTAGACAGGTGCTGGTGCCGGGGCAGTGGTTCTCTCCAAAGCCGTTATCAAAGTCTGTCTTAAGGCCTCAGTCTGTTGCCACTGAGACTGTCTCAGGGCTTCAGTCTGTTGCCATTGAGTTTGCAACATGGCCTGGAGGAACTGAAACATTTGAGGTTAACCCTCAAGCTGGGGCATCAGGGCAGGAAGAGCTGGAGGTGGAGGTAGAGGTGTCTCCGCCAGCGGGGTTGATGTTTGCCCTTCATGCTGGGCTGGTGTGTCACGCCCCAGTCCCAAAATACGTAGGACTAGGAATACGTAACACGCCAGCCGTATGTATACGAACTCCAATATATGGAAACCATATACACACGTACGCTGTACATGAATATCCAATCCACAGTGGTAAATATATGTCACAACAAGTCACACGCAGTTCTATATCTCATCCACAACACAAATAATAGAATAATGGAAATTAATAAATGAATATCAAAGAAGTAGTCTCAAATAGTAATCTCAAAGTGCAATAGTCGGGTGGAAATAAATCCACTACAAATCGACTATAATAAACTACTAAAGAGAGAAGAGAATAAACTCTAATATAAGAATAAATGTCTAGAAAAGAATAGCAACTAAAATCTCTAAACAGCTGCAATGAATCACATATAATCAGAAGGTAAGATCTCCTCAGGCTGATAGGTAGCATCAGGTCCAGGTCCATACTCCTGCGGGTACTCCTGCTCACCTATATCTGGAAGGGACCAGGTCCTCAGAGGGACGTAACAAGATACAAAAAATACATGCCAATAAAGTACTGAAAAATGAACATCCATTGGGTTGCCTAACCGTCTAAGTGAATGCAGTTAAGAACACATTTCCCCACAAGTGAGCTATCTGGCTGAAAACTGGGATTTGGCATGGTTCTCTTTTGAAGATCCAGGGGCCCAAAGGCACGTCGTCTTTTGAACGGCGGAGGCCCGCCAATGTATATATATGGGTCATCACCACCCGTATCTCCAGCGGAGAATCCGGGCGTCACAGAAAAAGTGTAAAGGAGCTCAAATGCGGTACTTGTTGTTCTCCCCACCCCATGCTCTAAGCATGTCATGTCTATGACACGATAAACCTCTAATAACCGCCAGGTCTACTAGCATGCAAAGTTTCTATTGACAGTTATCCCTATCCGTCGCACGACCTATACGTACCGGGGGCCAGCCGAGTACGCAAGTCCGTGTCCTACATGTGACTCACACTCGTGTAAGAAATAGTGTCATGGCCAATGAAACATAAATGCCTCATGAAAATGGGGTAGTCTCATAAAGTAGGTCCAATGCATATACATAAGTAAAAACATAGTACGACGACACCGTCGTTGCACCCAAGTTTCCTTGGACGCGCGGTTTATATAACAGTTAAAATAAATGAACTAAATAAGCAGAAAATAAACATGCATGCCTCATATGGAATGTAAATACAGTACAATGGCAAGGTATACTTGCCTGGCAAGAATCTGTAAAGTGTACGCGCCCAATTATCAAGGACACTGAACCTGGAACTAAGGACTCCGAACAAACGTCTCTGGATGCTGAAATAAACATCACCAACGTTTTCGGAATGAGCAAAATAGCTAAAAAGCACATCCCTTTCGTCCAATTTGGACACAGGGGCAAAACGGTAATTTTGGGCAAAAGTGGGGTCCACGTGTGGCCCACTTTGCACCGAAAAGTGTGCCGAGGGTAACAGTCTCTAAATGGGACAAACTATAGGTCAAACAAATCTAGATGTCAATACGAACTCAACGGTATGTCCAAATGTGGATTCCGATGAGCCGAACAAAATTTGGTCCAAAAAGTCAACTGTGGGACCCGCCAATTGGCGATCTGGTCAACCGTCTCAGAAATGCGTGAAAATTGGGTCACAGGACCAGCGCGTTACCACGAGTCCAGTGGCGCAAGTTTCGTCGCAATCTGACAATCGTGCACAAATTACTCGCGAGTTCCACAAAAGTGGCGACACGAAATGTGTTCGCGGATACGGTCTGATTCCGGCGCGCACATGCGTCCGAATCAGTCCCCACGAATTTTCACGTGTCCCGTTATGCTGTGTGCACCATTTGGTACACTTGGCACACGGCGGGGCGGTCCCGGTTGGCGGGCCGCGCTCCGTTCTCCAACTTTTGGAAAACCGAAAAAAGTGGGTGCGCACAGTTTTGTGACGAACATAACTATGTCCACAGCAACTATTAGCCTAGGGTTATTATAGAAAATAAACTAGATCATGTATTCTACAGGTATCAAAAAGAATCATCGGATTCGGATCTCTGTGGTGGGAGATACGAACTCGACAATATGGGTGGTCAATCTGGAATTCTGCGATTGCAGAATTCTGCCTGTCCGTCCATTTTGGACGCTGATTTATACCTAGGGGCACACATTTTCCGGGGTTGACTATAAAACAAATACTGGAGAGGGTTGAGGGAAGATCATACCTATGAAAACGGATCAGCGTTTGGTCGAGCGAGTCAACGGAAATTCGTGCCGGAGCGAAGGTGCCTCGAGTGGGAGACTGCAGTTCGCGATGTCGGTGTCGACGGGATGATTGGATGGCTTGGGGAGGCTTCTCTGGCTGTGGTGACGGCTCTAGATGGGAAGAAGAAGTCTGGAGTTTTAGGTTAGGATTTTAGAGAGCTTATTATATATATATATATATTAATATATATTAGGAGAGAGGGGGAAGTTAAATGGATCCGCGGTTTGAATTATCCGCGTTGCTACAGGGGTCGGGCTCCTTGCTGTATTGCTAAGGGAACGGAAAAGTGGGTGGTCCACGTGCATGCGTTAGCTGCTGCCAAGGAAATCACAAAGTTCCCAAGGAACTTTAGCTTAGGAACTTTAGTCTAAAGTAAAGACTATAATAATATTATTATTATTGTTATTATTATTTGTATTATTATTATATATTTATTTTTCTTTTCTTTTCCTTTCCTTTCTTTAAATATATATATATACATATATATATTTTAATATATATATATATATATATATATATATATTCACACATAAGAGAATTTATATAATAGGGTATTGCACATCTTTAGGCTAGCAACTGTTCAAGGGGTCTCCTACATGGAATAAATTCCGAAAAATTTCTGAAGGTCCCATAAGTCATCTAAGTGTCCGAACACCTAACATAAAAATTATTAAAAATCTATTTCTCCTATTTAGACCTAATTACTATAATTTAATTAATAATAAATAAATAAAAGGGTTTATACGATTTCTAGGAAGGGGGTTTTACATTCTACCCAACTTGTAAAAATTTCGTCCTCGAAATTAAAATTAAGCCACGATAGAATGCAAGGATGGTATAAGATATAATTTAACAATGTAAATTCATACCTTGGTCTGCGAATAGGTTCGGAAAACGCTTGCGCATGTCGTCCTCGCGCTCCCAAGTTGATTCTCCTGGTGCGCCATGCCTCCATGCTACGCGAACCAAGGAAATAGACTGGTTCCTCAATACCTTCTCTCGACGATCAAGGATTCCCACGGGTTGCTCTTGGTAAGACAAGATCGGCCCAATGGTGATCTCCGAATGGTCGAGAACATGACTGCTGTCTGCCACATATCGCCTGAGCTGCGACACATGGAATACGTCATGTACTCCCTCCAGTGAAGGTGGTAGCGCAAGTCGATATGCCACCTCGCCAATTCTCTCGAGCACGTCAAATGGTCCAATATACCTTGGACTCAACTTGCCGCGCCCTCCGAATCGGATGGTGCCTCTGGTCGGTGATATCCTCAAGAAGACGTGATCGCCCTCTTTGAACTCCAAGGGACGACGGTGAAGGTCTGCCCACTGCTTCTGCCTGTCTTGCGCTGCTCGCAAGTGTCCCTGAATCTTCTTGACTGTCTCTACGGTGTTGACCACCAACTCGGGTCCCAGAATCTGACGTTCTCCCACGTCACTCCAACACACAGGAGACCTACATTTTCTTCCATACAATGCTTCAAACGGAGCCATCTGAATGCTCGCTTGATAGCTATTGTTGTAAGAAAACTCTACAAGATATAGGTGGTCCTCCCATGATCCTCCGAAGTCTAACATGCAAGCCCTCAACATGTCCTCCAAGGTCTGAATAGTACGCTCCGACTGCCCATCTGTCTGCGGGTGGTAAGATGTACTGAATTTCAGACGAGTACCAAGACTCTCTTGCATGCTTCTCCAAAAGTACGATGTGAAGTGCGAATCTCTGTCCGATACAATACTGACTGGTATGCCGTGCAATCTCACAATCTGTCTCATATATAAATCAGCTAAAGCTTCTGTAGACTGACCCACTCTGAAAGGTATAAAATGGGCTGACTTGGTGAGTCGGTCCACTATTACCCACACTGCATCTCTCCCACTTGGACTCTTGGGAAAACCCGTGACGAAGTCCATAGTGATGTGCTCCCACTTCCACTCTGGAATCGGAAGTGGTTGCAATAATCCTGCTGTCCTCTGATGCTCCGCCTTCACTTGTTGACATACCAGACATTTAGCTACAAAGCGAGCTATCTCTCTCTTCATCCCATGCCACCAAAAATGCTGTCGTAAGTCACGATACATCTTGGTGCCTCCAGGATGAATAGAATAGATCGAACTATGAGCCTCTGCCATCAGCTCCTGTCGAATCTCTCCATTTGGAACATAAAGACGATCACCACATCGTAATGTCCCATCCTCATGAATGCGCAATCCGGTCTGTTCTCCGGCCTCTGTCCTTTCTTTTAGTCTCCTGAATCTGGCATCTGTAGGCAAAGCTGCCTTAATCCTCTCTACCAATGATGATTGTACTTGCAAGTTGGCTAGTGTTCCATCTGCTCCGGGTAGTATCACTTCAATGCCAAGCTCTTGCAAGTCCTCCAAAAGTTTCCTCTATGCTGTCAAGAAGTAAACTGCTGGCTTCCGGCTTAACGCGTCTGCTACCACGTTAGCCTTGCCTGGATGATAATGAAGCTCTATCTCGAAATCTTTCATCAACTCGAGCCATCGACGTTGCCTCATATTTAACTCCTTCTGCGTGAAGACGTACTTGAGGCTTTTGTGGTCTGTATAGATTTCCACTCGTTCCCCATATAAGTAATGTCTCCATAGCTTCAGAGCAAATACAACGGCGGCAAGTTCCAAGTCATGAGTTGGATAATTCTTCTCATGCACTCGTAACTGCCTAGATGCATATGCAATCACCTTGCCATGCTGCATCAATACGCATCCTAAGCCTTTCCCTGATGTGTCACTGTAGATCACATATCCTCCTGATCCTGACGGAATCGCCAATACTGGTGCTGTAGTCAGTCGCTTCTTCAACTCTTCAAAGGCTGCTTGACACTCGTCAGTCCATATAAATTCCTGATCTTTACAAGTCAGACGAGTCATAGGTACCGCTATCCTTGAGAAGTTTTCCACGAACCGTCGGTAATATCCCGCAAGTCCAAGGAAACTCCTCACCTCTGCTGCTGATTTAGGAACAGGCCATGTCTCAACTGCTGAGATCTTCTCTGGATCAACAGAAATGCCATCTCCTGTAACAACATGTCCAAGAAATGAAACTCTGTCCAAGAAGAACTCACATTTGCTGAGTTTAGCATATAACTGCTCTCCCCTCAAAGTCTCTAGAACAATCCGCAGATGCTCCTCGTGCTCCTCGTGGCTCTTCGAATAGACAAGTATATCATCTATGAAGATGACCACGAACTGGTCCAAGTACTGGTGGAAGACTCGATTCATCAAGTCCATGAAGATCGCTGGAGCATTGGTCAATCCAAATGGCATGACCAAAAACATGTCACGCCCCAGTCCCAAAATACGTAGGACTAGGAATACGTAACACGCCAGCCGTATGTATACGAACTCCAATATATGGAAACCATATACACACGTACGCTGTACATGAATATCCAATCCACAGTGGTAAATATATGTCACAACAAGTCACACGCAGTTCTATATCTCATCCACAACACAAATAATAGAATAATGAAAATCAATAAATGAATATCAAAGAAGTAGTCTCAAATAGTAATCTCAAAGTGCAATAGTCGGGTGGAAACAAATCCACTGCAAATCGACTATAATAAACTACTAAAGAGAGAAGAGAATAAACTCTAATATAAGAATAAATGTCTAGAAAAGAATAGCAACTAAAATCTCTAAACAGCTGCAATGAATCACATATAATCAGAAGGTAAGATCTCCTCAGGCTGATAGGTAGCATCAGGTCCAGGTCCATACTCCTGCGGGTACTCCTGCTCACCTATATCTGGAAGGGACCAGGTCCTCAGAGGGACGTAACAAGATACAAAAAATACATGCCAATAAAGTACTGAAAAATGAACATCCATTGGGTTGCCTAACCGTCTAAATGAATGCAGTTAAGAACACCTTTCCCCACAAGTGAGCTATCTGGCTGAAAACTGGGATTTGGCATGGTTCTCTTTTGAAGATCCAGGGGCCCAAAGGCACGTCGTCTATTGAACGGCGGAGGCCCGCCAATGTATATATATGGGTCATCACCACCCGTATCTCCAGCGGAGAATCCGGGCGTCACAGAAAAAGTGTAAAGGAGCTCAAATGCGGTACTTGTTGTTCTCCCCACCCCATGCTCTAAGCATGTCATGTCCATGACACGATAAATCTCTAATAACCGCCAGGTCTACTAGCATGCAAAGTTTCTATTGGCAGCTATCCCTATCCGTCGCACGACCTATACGTACCGGGGGCCAGCCGAGTACGCAAGTCCGTGTCCTACATGTGACTCACACTCGTGTAAGAAATAGTGTCATGGCCAATGAAACATAAATGCCTCATGAAAATGGGGTAGTCTCATAAAGTAGGTCCAATGCATATACATAAGTAAAAACATAGTACGACGACACCGTCGTTGCACCCAAGTTTCCTTGGACGCGCAGTTTATATAACAGTTAAAATAAATGAACTAAATAAGCAGAAAATAAACATGCATGCCTCATATGGAATGTAAATACAGTACAATGGCAAGGTATACTTGTCTGGCAAGAATCTGTAAAGTGTACGCGCCCAATTGTCAAGGACACTGAACCTGGAACTAAGGACTCCGAACAAACGTCTCTGGATGCTAAAATAAACATCACCAACGTTTCCGGAATGAGCAAAATAGCTAAAAAGCACATCCCTTTCGTCCAATTTGGACACAGGGGCAAAACGGTAATTTCGGGCAAAAGTGGGGTCCACGTGTGGCCCACTTTGCACCGAAAAGTGTGCCTAGGGTAACAGTCTCTAAATGGGACAAACTATAGGTCAAACAAATCTAGATGTCAATACGAACTCAACGGTATGTCCAAATGTGGATTCCGATGAGCCGAACAAAATTTGGTCCAAAAAGTCAACTGTGGGACCCGCCAATTGGCGATCTGGTCAACCATCTCAGAAATGCGTGAAAATTGGGTCACAGGACCAGCGCGTTACCACGAGTCCAGTGGCGCAAGTTTCGTCGCAATCTGACAATCGTGCACAAATTACTCGCGAGTTCCACAAAAGTGGCGACACGAAATGTGTCCGCGGATACGGTCTGATTCCGGCGCGCACACGCGTCCGAATCAGTCCCCACGAATTTTCACGTGTCCCGTTATGCTGTGTGCACCATTTGGTACACTTGGCACACGGCGGGGCGGTCCCGGTTGGCGGGGCGCGCTCCGTTCTCCAACTTTTGGAAAACCGGAAAAAGTGGGTGCGCACAGTTTTGTGACGAACATAACTATGTCCAAAGCAACTATTAGCCTAGGGTTATTATACAAAAAATAAACTAGATCATGTATTCTACAGGTATCAAAAAGAATCATCGGATTCGGATCTCTGTGGTGGGAGATACGAACTCGACAATACGGGTGGTCAATCTGGAATTCTGTGATTGCAGAATTCTGCCTGTCCGTCCATTTTGGACGCTGATTTATACCTAGGGGCACACATTTTCCGGGGTTGACTATAAAACAAATACTGGAGAGGGTTGAGGGAAGATCATACCTATGAAAACGGATCAGCGTTTGGTCGAGCGAGTCAACAGAAATTCGTGCCGGAGCGAAGGTGCCTCGAGTGGGAGACTGCAGTTCGCGATGTCGGCGTCGACGGGATGATTGGATGGCTTGGGGAGGCTTCTCTGGCTGTGGTGACGGCTCTAGATGGGAAGAAGAAGTCTGGAGTTTTAGGTTAGGGTTTTAGAGAGCTTATTATATATATATATATATATATTAATATATATTAGGAGAGAGGGGGAAGTTAAATGGATCCGCGGTTTGAATTATCCGCGTTGCTACAGGGGTCGGGCTCCTTGCTGTATTGCTAAGGGAACGGAAAAGTGGGTGGTCCACGTGCATGCGTTAGCTGCTGCCAAGGAAATCACAAAGTTCCCAAGGAACTTTAGCTTAGGAACTTTAGTCTAAAGTAAAGACTATAATAATATTATTATTATTGTTATTATTATTAGTATTATTATTATATATTTATTTTTCTTTTCTTTTCCTTTCCTTTCTTTAAATATATATATATACATATATATATTTATATATATATATATATATATATATATATATATATATATATATATATATATATATATATATTCACACATAAGAGAATTTATATAATAGGGTATTGCACATCGTTAGGCTAGCAACTGTTCAAGGGGTCTCCTACATGGAATAAATTCCAAAAAATTCCTGAAGGTCCCATAAGTCATCTAAGTGTCCGAACACCTAACATAAAAATTATTAAAAATCTATTTCTCCTATTTAGACCTAAATACTACAATTTAATTAATAATAAATAAATAAAAGGGTTTATACGATTTCTAGGAAGGGGGTTTTACATGGTGTTCCTGTCTGGGCAGGATTCTGGGGAAGGTATGGAGTCGTTGGGTAGACCAGCATCCTTCTAGGGGATGGGTCTCTCGGGGTGGTCGGGGTTCCCTGGACATCAGGCGAGGGGTCTGCTGCTTGGTCAGCCCCATCTATCGCATGTCCACCAGGTATGTCCATATTTCTGAAGAAAGAGAATAATTAGAAAAGTATAAGGAAATAATGATTGATAATCTAGCAAGATGCAAAAATAATTTGATGAAGTCAGTGTGGATGAGACCTAATAATTCTATCCTATAGCAGGCTTGCTGGGCATGTTATTATACCACTAGCAATAAACTTGACCTGCATAAGCCACCACTAAAACCATGTCACGCCCCAGTCCCAAAATGTGAGGAACTAGGCCACGTGGCGTTGGCCAGCTGACACGTCACTAAGAGTTTAATCCATGTTTATGGACCCACAGGAACGTGCTACGCTGTCCTAAAATTACTATAAGTCTAATACAGGCAAATTTATCTCATCCACAGAAAATGTCAGGAAATAGTGCTGAATATATATAATGCTGAGTCTGAAAATGTAATAATACACATCTTGTGGGAACAAACCCACTACAAAAATATAATAAAAGTGCAGTAAACCAGATAGACTAAGTATCGTCTATCTAGCAAAACATCTCCATCTCCAAGAGAGCAAGCTTCTAGAATCAGGTAGACTCTGATGGTGTCTCCTCTAGTTCTTCCTCAGTAGCACACCTGGTCTCCTGTCCGGGACCATACACCGTAGGATAGAAAGCCTCGTCTAAATCTGGAAGGGAACCAGGTCCTCAGTGGGACATAACAAGATACAGAAAACAGCATGCCATGTATATAAATACTGAATAAATAAATAAATACAGGGTGCTAACCATCTAAGTGAATGCAAGTAAAGACCTTGTAGTACGCATGGGAAAGTGTAGGTTTGACATATGCTGACTTAATTCACCAATCGTGTTGACTGGCTAGTATATGTGTCATATGCCCCCGGACACACGGGTAGCTCTGCAATCGACCATCTCCGAGGAGTATGGTACGAAGGATGAATGACTCATGGAGGGGGTATCCCATACGTCTACTAGTTATCTTTCCCGCCCAATGTAACTAAATGCCAAGTCGTACTTTTCTTGAGTTTCCTGATTTTATGCTAAGCCGTGATGCATGTCATACGTACTGGTAGCTAATCAATTACGCAGCTCGCATCCCAATATGTATTGCAACCATGTTGCGTGTTCCCGTGATAGGGTCTAGGAAGATATTAGGATATCCTCGCAGTTGTTGGTAAGTCTGTAAAATACTAAGTTATTACACTACGTGTCAACGTATTTGTTGACTGTACCTGAGGCAAGCTCAGGTACTCACAGTTATATGGAATTCAGGAAAAAAAATA
>JAYESA010000005.1:48372056-48389556 GCA_036927795.1 Iris macrosiphon | reverse complement strand
CCTAATTTGCAAATAGGTCCCAAAATTGGTATTTTGCGTAATTACGCAATTTGCTTATTTAAAAATACTGATTCTTAGAAATACTGTTTTGTACAAAAATGAGGGGAAAACCTGGGGAAGTGCCTTGGGGGTGTGGGGGTGAGCCTGGGCAGGGCCTGGTTCTTTAGGTGATACGGGTCACCGTTTTTTATTATTTAATAAATACTGCGCACGGTGTTCTCTAATTATTTAGAGGCAGGTAGGGTCATAATTTTACTACGGTGTCAATATACTAATTGTAGTATATTTAAAGTAGAATATTATCGTATTATTGTTTGGACAAAACTGGTGCTTGTTGGTCCTAAATCTCTAGGGGTACAGAGATGGTTAAAGAGCAAGAAATAAAATAGGAATTAAATACAAACTTTTGTAACGATACTTGTGCGTCCCAAACGAGGCTCAAAATAACTCATCTGGGAGTTGCACAAAATTCTGGAAAATAGCCTAACATGTCTAGAGCAGGTATGTGAATTTTGTTTGGGAATTACAGCTAGTGTAATGCTCTAATTAATTGTGTAAGGTATAGGTGCACAATCAATAGGATATGTAAACAAAATAATTTTTAAAAAGTTACAGAAATTCTATTTAGCTAAAATAATTCTAAATTACTGAAATCTGGTCGAGGGAGTTTACACTTGACTTTCTATCGTGGCTTAGTTTTAATTTCGAGGACGAAATTTTTATAAGTTGGGTAGAATGTAAAACCCCTAATTAAAAAACGTATAAACCTTTTTAATTAATTAATTAATTTAATTATAGTATTTATTAGCTTATTAGAGGAAAAAGAATTTATTTAATTTTTATTTTAGGTGTTTGTGCATTTAGGGGATTTATGGAGCAATTATAAATTTTTTCTAATTTATTCCATGTAGGAGACCCTGTGGACAACTGATAGATTTATTGTATGCTCTAATATAATTTATAGAATTTTCTATATATATATATATATATATATGATTTATTAAAAAGAATAATAAAAGTTATTAGAAAAAAGAAATAGAAATAGAAATGAGAAAGAAATAAAGAAAGAAAAATAAAGGAAAAAGAAAAGATAAAAACTCTTAATGGATCCTAACTCTAAACCCTTACCTACCCGCTACCCACACCCATTAGCAACCCCTAACCTACCCGCTAGCAAAACCCTTAAGAAACAGCAGCAGCGGCAGCAACATATACCCGCGTGAGCCGTTCCCAACCCCCCTTCCCCCCGCGCAGCGTGAAACACCCCCCCACCCCTCCCCCCGAGCTCATCCTCTTATATATATATATATATATATATATATATATATATATATATATATATATATATATATATATATATATATTCAACCTACAAACCCTAATCTCTATTCATCCTTCCTCTCCCCGATACGCGACCGCCGCCGTCGACCTAGCCGCCGCCTCCAGCCGCCTGGATCGTCGCACGGCCGACAGCGACCCCGCGCACAACCCCGCGACTGCAGATGTGATCTACAGTGTACATGTGTTCAAGTCCTGTTTTCCGTCTTCTCGCTCGACCAAACTCGATCCCGTCTTCACCGGTATGTTCACGACTTAACCTCCTTCAATATATGTGCATTAGATGACCTCGAACATCGCGTAACCCTAGGCGAAAATAGCGACCAAGTTGGCGAAAAATGATAACTTTTGGGTATATCAGAAAACTGCGGTAACTACCTATGTTCAAGGATTCGTATCTCCCACCATAGAGATCCGAATTCGGTTTTTCTTTTTGGTATGCGAAGACCACCTAACCTAGTTTATTTTCTGTCAAATACAGTAATTTATTAATTGCTGTGTATAGAATTAAATCAATTAGAAAATTCCGAAAATATACTTTTTTCCAAATTCAAGAAATTGTGATACGGAGCGCGTCCCGCCAAACGGGACCGCCCCGTCATGTACCAAGTGTACCAAAAGGTGCGCGCCGTATACCCGGACGTGTGGGCTTTCGCGGAAACTGATTCGGACGCGTGTGCGCGTCAGAATCAGCCCGTATCCGCAAAAATTCTTTGTATCGTAACTTTTACAAAAGCCCTGCGCATTTAGTGCACGCTCGTCAGAATGCGATGAAACTTATGCCACTGGACTTGTGGTATCGCGCCGGTCATGTGACCCAATTTTCACGTAATTCTGAGACAGTTGACCAAGTCGCCTATTGGCGGGCCCCACGGTTGACTTTTTGGGCGAATTTGTGTTTAGCTTACCGGAATCTATATTTGGACATATCGTTGAGTTCGTACTGACTTTTAGAGTTTTTTTGACCTATAATTTGTCCCATTTAGAGACCTTTATCCTTGGCACGCTTTTCGGTACAAAGTGGGCCACACGTTGACCCCACTTTGACCCAAAATTACCGTTTTATCCCATGTGTCCAAATTGGTCGAAAGGGTAGTGATTTATAGATATTTTGCTTATTCTGGGAACGTTGGTGATATTTTTATTCAGCATCCGGAGACGTTTATTCTGAGGCCATAGTTCTTGACTCTTGGTGTTTGACATCTGGATGTTACATTTTGCAGCTCTCTTGCCAGGCAAGTATACCCTGCCATTGTACTGTTATTCATATTTCATATGTTGCATGCATCTTTATTTTCTGTCTTTAGTTCATATATTTTAACTGCTATATAAAATACGCGTCCAAGGAAACTTGGATGCAACGACGGTGTCGTCGTGATATATTTTATTATGTATATGCATTGACCTTGTTTATGAGACCACCCCATTATCATGAAGCATCATTAGGTTTCATTAGCCGTGACACAGTTATTACACGAGTGTGAGTCTCATATAGATCACGGACTGCGTGACAGGTCTGGCCTCCTGTACGTATGGGCCGTGCGTTAGGGATAACTGCTAATAGAAACTTTGCATGCTAGTGGACTTGTCAGTTATTAGTGGTCCATGGACATAGCCTATTGTAGTACGGTGGTCTAATCATTGTCCTTGTTTGGTTGTAGGATTGGGCTATTGTACTAAAGGTAGGCTATGAACCAAATTGTGTCATGGATGTAACATGCTTAGAGCATGGGGTGGGGAGAACAACAAGTAAGGCATTTGGGCTCCTTTGCACTTTTTTCTTCTGTAACCCAGAAGCTCCACTGGAGATACGGGCAGTGATGACCCTTATATATTATATATTATCAGGCGGCCTCTGCCGTTCAAAAGATGAGATGCTTTGTAGGCCCCTGATTCTCTGAGAGAGTCACGCCAATCTCATTTTTAGCCAGATAGCCCACTTGTTGGAAAGTTATTCTCAAACTGCATTCACTTAGACGGTTAGGCGACCCATTGGATATTTAATTCAGTACTTTATTGGCATGCTTCTATGTATCTTGTTATGTCCCTCTGAGAACCTGGTCCATTTCCAGGTGTAGCTGTTCATGAGTATTCGCAGGAGCACAGATCCAGACTGGTTACTTATATTTTCGAGGAGGCTTTCTCTTCGAGCCCTGTGATTGTTAACTGGTATTCTTATATTGTGTTTGTGGTGTTGCACTTATACATTGGAGTTGGTAGTGGATTTGTTTCCATCCAACTATCATCTTTAGATACTTTGTATTGAGATCTAGTTTCATAGATATTGGTCATTTATTTATATTTGATTTTCGTGGATGAGATTTAGATTATACCCTGTGACTTGTGATAGATTTATACCACTTATGGATTTGATATTCATATTACAGCGTACGTATGGATTTTGGTTTTGATATATTGGAGTTGCCATATCCATGCGGCTGGCATGCTTACGTGTCCCAGTCCTACGTATTTTGGGACTGGGGCGTGACAGGGCCTCCATCATCTGCTTGAAAAGTGTGAACAACTGTATAGCATCAGCTGGTACTGGCGGTGGTGGTGGAAGTCGCTCGGAAACAACTGGAGCTACCCTCCGAACTGGGGGAGGAGCACCCCCAAAGACGGTTGCTGAGTGTAAACACCCAAATCTTCAGAATAAATTTTTAATATAATTTTTCCGTATTTCGGTATTTTTGGAATTTATAGCAAAGGTAATTGTGGGTTAAAGAATTTTAAGTACTGCTAGATGGTGTTAAAATATTATGGAAATAAGTTTTTATTGTGCGAAATGGAAAACCGGACCTATAGTATTTTTCGGTGAATTATTTGGACTCCGGAGTGGCGTTACAAGCCTACAAAACGATTGGATTAATAAACCGAACTAAACTTGAACCAAATCGATTATCGGGTCGGGTCCGGAAACCCAAACCCGAGCAGAACCCTAGTAGCCGAGGGTTGCTATTTCCCTATATAGTGTCTCGGCGTTCGTGCCAGGCAGGCCGCCACCACGAGATCCCTCAGAGCCGACTTCCCCCACCCACGCCTAGCCGTTCGACCCAGCCGCTGCCGCCGCTCCCCGCGGGTAGCTCAACCGTCGACGACCGGACTCGAGAGCAGCCGCCTCTTTCGACGCTGCCTCCGATCGGCGCCGAGCCCGACTTCCCCCACCTCGTCGCCAGGACGCCGGAGCGACGACCCCTGGACCAACCCGACCTAAACGCGAGCAGCAGACCAGGACGTGAGGACACAAGAATCCAACCAGGATACGAACGGTACTCACGGACACGCAGAATTCAGCGTTCACGGAGCCCTGTTCAGGTACCGTTTTCTTTCACCTCGCAACTCCGTTTTAGATTCTGTCAGTTGCTATGCGTAGACTGTGTAACCCTCTCGGTGCCCGTGCAACTTGCTCAGTGCATCGCGACCTGTGGTGATCGCACACCGCGATCCAAAAACAGAAAAAACAATGCCATGTTTCAACCGGAACTGAGTACGCCCCACCAATCGGGACGACTTGGTCGCACGCGGTCTTTACCGAACCGTGCGCGTCGTCGATACGGTCGTGTGGGATTTCGCAGAAGTCGATTCGGAGGTGCATGCACCCCGGAATCAACGCGTATTCGCCGATGACATCCCGTATCCGACTTTTCTGGAACACGCTGTAACTTTGTGTACACACGTCGGATCGAGACGAAACTTGCGCCATCGGACTCGTAGCAATACGCTGGTCCTGTGACCCAAGTTTGGTTCGATTCTGAGAACGTTGACAAAATCGCGTATCGTGGGCCCCACAGGCTCCACTTGACAGGTGATTTTGTGATCGGCTCATCGGAATCCAATTCTGGAAGTTCCGTTGGGTTCGTATCATCGTTTCTGACTTGTAGACACTGAGTTTGAGGAGTTTGGAGACCTTTGACCCTGTCACGTTTTTCGGTGCAAAGCGGGCCCACATATGGAACTCGCTTTGGCCCGGAAATGACCTTTTTGCCCCTGTATCCAAATTGGACGTAAGAACAGGCATTTCTAGCTATTTGATACCTTCTGAGACTGTTGGTGATGTTTATTACAGTTTTTGGAGTAGTCCCTACCGGTTCCACCGATACCAGGACGACAGTGGATATTCAAACATCAGGCAAGTGTACCTTGCCAACTCTGCAGTTTGTTACCTATTTTCTTATCTCATTATATTACTGTGCATGCTTAACCTAGGACCGTTTGACATACTTAGCGTCCGATTATCAGTCGGGTGCCAACATCGTACGCGGTGTTGGGTAAAGTCATCTAGATATGGACATACGTGACACTTTATCTTCTCGTACTTGTCATACCAAGTACACTTGACCCAGGACACTGGACACTGATCATGAGACAGGATCTTCCCGAGATGTTCGAGGTGATTCTGTATAGGACTTGGCATAGATTCTATATTCTAGATACATTATGACTTGTGCATTAGTTATGACCCCGCTGACGTGGACGTGAGACGTTATGTTCATGATTTGTGTGGTTACATTGGGTGGGGAGAGACACACAGACTACAGGCTGATTATATATATACACCCCTACTATTGTGAGGCCCAAGACTCTGAAGCCCGAGCTTAGCCCATTACTCATTATTACTGCTACTACCGGCTCTCCTACACAGAGCTTGTAGTATGCTTCAGCCTGAGTTCTAGTGCTGCTCTCATCTTGCATATCACTTAGTTGGTTATTTAGCATTCCCTTATTGTTCCATCTATTGCTGGAGATACCCATAGGCTACAGGTTGATTATGTTATGCCGGCTACTCGGTCTCCCGCTGAGCTAGACCACCTCATGATATCATTGCTATCGGCTCCCCATCACAGAGCTTGTAGTTGTTTCAACCTGAGTACTGTTGATATTCTCTCTTGGATTTTACACAAATGTTTACATACTTACCCTGCTTAATTCATTATTTGCTGCACTGTATTATTTTGGCATGAGCTTTCTTGTACCTTGCTATGTCCCCTGAGGACCTGGATCCGGATTTTGTCCCCAGATTTTGCAGACGAGGTTTATCCCGAGGTATACGGGACCGCAGCAGGAGGAGCCGATCCGGGAGCTGTACCGCCATCCGAGGACGAGGCGTTAGCCGAAGACTTCTCTTGAGCATCCATGATCATGCTCAGCTTTTTATTATTTATTTCAGTCTTTTATTTTTCTGGTCTGTTGAACCATTGTACTAGAAATTTATCGGGTTGTTCCCCGAAGTACTTTGTTGAGACTAGCTGATGATTTACATTCCTTATTTATTCTGTGGATCATATTTTATATCTTGTGTGGATGAGATTAGTTGTGCCATGATTGTCGTAGACTTGTTTTACAGCTTAAGTATGCCCTGATGGATCCATTAAATTGGGTTTGTCCATCGGTGCGTACTGCTGGCCATTGCCACGTGTCTAGTCCCTCGGTATTTTGGGACTGGGGCGTGACATGGTTTTTGTGGTGGCCTATGCAGGTCTACGATAAATTGTTCGGTTTCAACTTAGGGACCGAACCAGCCTGCCCTAAGGATATGATAAGTTCTAGGTTCTCATCCATTATTTAACCATTATTGAACTCTATATCGAACTCGAAATTGTTACTTGAATTGCATCCTGTGTTGATTCCTCTGAGCGTTCTTACAGTTTATCTTTTGGTTGTAGAGAAATGGATCCCAGGAACGGAGACGAGATTCCTTTGGATACACCACACGACGCTGTGGTTACTTGTGGAGATGGAGTGACTCCTGGGAGTGGAGGACAAGCATCGCAGAGCGATCAAACCGGTCAGCCTAATCCAAGGTTCCGGAGAGATGATATCCCACCTCAACCATAATTCACTCCATAGATGCCAGTTTTCCCGTCAGGACAAGCTATGGACGGGCAACAGATGTTCCAAATGATGTATGCTATGATGCAAGCACAGTAGCAGATTCAGCAAGAGGCACATCGTCAGGAGGCCGAGAATCTGAGGACCAGCCTGGTATCCGCATTGGAGCAGGCAAATCCACCAGCGAGGCGAACGATGACGGGATCTATCACCGACTTCCGTCAGCTTAAGCCTCGTATATTTTCTGGTAAAGAGGGACCAACAGAAGTTCATGAATGGCTCACAAACATTCAGCATCAGTTGGAAGCCGCTGAACTTCCTAGAGAGAAGTGGATGACTGCCGTCAGAATACAGTTAACTGAGAATGCACATCACTGGTGGTTAGCAGAGGAGATGAGGCTCGGGCAGGACAGAGTCACCTGGGAAGAGTTCTCCAGACTCTTCAGAGAGATGTATATTCCCGCAGTAGCACGGTCAGAGCTCAGAGACAAGTTCCACCGCCTTATTCAAGGCAACATGACAGTAGAAGAATACAATGTGGAATTTATTCGCCTGAGCCACTTTGCCCCGACATTGATTTCGACGGAGGAAGAAAAAGCTGAGAAGTTCTTTGACGGGCTGAAGTTCGAGCTTCAGAGATTGATTGGATCGGTCGCACCTACATCTTATACTGACGTTCTCGCAGCAGCCCGACGCATGGAGCGCGTCACTAGAAGGGAGTCGACCCTGAAGAGGCATATCACATCAGCACCATCGAGGACAGGACATGGGGATTCAGCGAAGCGGACCCAGAGGAGTATGCCTGAGAGGACAGCGCACAGGGCCATATCTCTCCCTACTTATCACCACTGCGGCAAGATAGGTCACATTGAGAGAGAATGCAGACGCAAGTTAGGACTCTGCCTAGCTTGCGGTTCCAACCAGCATCAGACCAGAGAGTGCACCGAGCGCAGAGAGGGAGCACCGAGATTAGCTTTGCCTGCACCGCGACCAGTTTATCCAGCAGTAGGAGCACAGCAGACAGGAGTTGGTGGAGTCAGACCACCAGCCCCAGGAGGGAATCAGCAGAGACCACCCCTGGCACCACAGGCAGCTCTATTTTAGCAGGCTCAGCAGCAGCGAGGCCAAGCACAGGGGCGAGGACAGGCATTCACTTTAGCTGTTGAGGAGGAGGTTACAGCAAGCGAGGTCATCGCAGGTACTATTTTAGTAGCTTCATTACCAGCAGTAGCATTATTTGATTCTGGAGCATCGCATTCATTTATAGCAGCTAGCTTTGTAGCCACCCATAGAGTAGCTACCGCACTCCTTCCGAAGAAGAAGAGAATTCTTATGGAAGGTGGAGTTATTCCGGTTAGTGACGTCTGTAGATCATGTTCTGTAGTAGTTTGTGGCCGAGTAATGCGAGCTCAATTCCTAATCTTTTCCATGCCGGATTATGATGTCATACTTGGTATGGACTGGTTGAGTCAGTACCATGCGACTCTTGATTGCCGACTTGGGCGGGTTATATTTAGACCGCCTGGACATCCAGAATTTGAATTTCTTCGAGGAGCAGTAGAGCAAGGAGTTCATCCTACTCTTAGGGTACTCTCTGTAGAAGGGGAGACAGGTTACCCAAGAATCATATCAGAATTTGTGGATGTATTTCCTGATGACCTTCCAGGTTTACCACCTGATCGGGAAATAGAATTCACCATAGACTTAACTCAAGGAGCAGAGCCTATCACTTCATCAGTATATCGGCTAGCACCTAAGGAGTTAGTGGAGTTGAAAGAACAGGTTGACAACCTTCTGGAGAAGGGTTTCATTCGGCCCAGTGTTTCACCTTAGGGAGCACCCATCTTATTTGTGCCGAAGAAGGATGGAACAGTACGGTTGTGCATTGATTACAGGGCACTAAATGCTGTAACCATCAAGAACAGGTATCCCTTACCACGCATTGATGATCTATTCGATCAATTGAGTGGTGCAAGGGTATTCTCGAAGATTGACCTTCGATCCGGCTATCATCAGATCAAAGTAAGGAAGGAGGATATACCGAAGACAGCTTTCAGGACCAAGTATGGGCATTATGAGTTCTTGGTGATGCCGTTTGGTTTAACCAACGCGCCAGCAGTGTTTATGAGCTTAATGAACAGAGTCTTTCATCAGTTCTTGGATAAATACGTAGTGGTGTTCATTGACGACATTCTCATATATTCCAAGAACCATGAAGAGCACGAGGAGCATCTCAGAATCGTGTTAGAGACCTTGAGGCAGGAGAAGTTATACGCCAAACTCAGTAAGTGTGAGTTCTGTATGGACAAAGTGCCTTTCTTGGGACATATCATCTCAGGAGAAGGACTTTCAGTGGATCCAAAGAAAGTTGCGGCAATAGAGACTTGGCCTACACCCACATCAGTCGCAGAGGTGAGAAGTTTTCTCGGACTTGCGGGATATTACCGAAGGTTTGTAGAAAATTTCTCGAGGATTGCAGAACCGATGACGAAGCTAACACGAAAGGACCAGGAGTTTATATGGACAGAAGACTGCCAGAAGGCTTTTGAAGAACTGAAGAGAAGATTAACAACAGCACCTGTCTTGACTCTTCCTTCAGGGTCAGGAGGTTTTGTTGTTTACAGTGATGCATCAGGTAGTGGATTGGGATGTGTTTTGATGCAACATGGCAAAGTCATTGCTTATGCATCGAGACAGTTGAAGGTTCACGAGAAGAACTACCCAACACATGATCTGGAGTTAGCAGCAGTTATATTTGCATTGAAGATATGGAGGCACTATCTTTATGGAGAAAGGGTAGAAATCTTCACTGATCACAAGAGTCTGAAGTATGTGTATACTCAGAAGGAGCTTAACATGAGGCAGAGACGCTGGCTGGAACTGATGGTAGATTTTGACATAGATCTGCAGTATCATCCGGGAAAGGCGAATGTTGTTGCAGACGCACTCAGCAGAAAGCCTACGACTTATTTCTTGACAATGCAGCCCGAGCTGTTGAAGGATCTACAGGAACTTCAGATAGAAGTGGTTTTACCGGGACAGAATGGCTTGATGGCTAACCTTGAGATTCAGTCATCACTTGTGGAGAAGATTAAGGAGGCATTGCCCACCGATGCTAGATTCCGAAGACTCAAAGAGAGGACAGAAGCAGGTATGCAGACAGGACTTCGCATACACGAAGATGGGACATTGAGGTTTGGAAATCGCTTGTATGTTCCAAATGGAGAATTGAGACAGGAGTTGATGATGGAAGCACATAGCTCTATGTACTCTGTTCACCCAGGAGGAACCAAGATGTATCGAGACTTGAGACAGTATTACTGGTGGCATGGAATGAAAAGAGAGATTGCAAGATTTATGGCCAAATGCTTAGTCTGCCAGCAAGTAAAGGCCGAGCATCAGAGGACTGCAGGTATGTTACAGTCGCTTCCTATACCAGAATGGAAGTGGGAGCATATCACGATGGACTTTGTCACAGGATTTCCAAGGAGCTCCAGCGGAAAAGACGCAGTATGGGTGATTGTGGATCGACTCACTAAATCGGCACACTTCTTGCCATTTAGAGTTGGACAGTCCACAGAGGTACTAGCCGACATGTATATACGACAAATCGTTAAATTATATGGAGTGCCTGTTAGTATTGTATCGGATCGAGATTCGAGATTTACCTCTCATTTCTGGAGAAGCATGCAAGAGAGTCTGGGCACCAGACTCAAATTCAGTACGGCATACCACCCGCAGACAGATGGACAATCGGAGCGCACCATTCAGATCTTGGAAGATATGTTGCGATCATGTATGCTAGACTTTGGAGGATCTTGGGAAGATTATTTGCACTTAGTAGAGTTCTCCTACAACAACAGTTATTAGGCCAGCATCCAGATGGCACCATTTGAAGCTTTATACGGAAGGAAGTGCAGATCACCTATATGTTGGAGTGACGTTGTTGAACGTCAAATACTGGGCCCAGAATTGGTAACGCAGACAGTGGAAAAGGTGAAGCAGATTCAGAATCATCTTCGAGCAGCTCATGACCGACAGAAGCATTGGGCAGATACGCACAGACGTCCCCTAGAGTTCAAGGAAGGAGATCACGTATTCTTGAGAATTTTGCCCACTCGTGGTACTATCAGATTCGGGAGCAGAGGCAAGCTGAGCCCAAGGTATATTGGGCCATTTGACATCCTAGAGCGCGTTGGTGAGGTGGCTTATCGTCTTGCATTACCTCCATCCCTAGAAGGAGTGCATGACGTATTCTACGTCTCACAGCTGCGAAGGTACGTGACCGACCCAAGTCACGTAGTCGATCATTCAGAGATCGTAGTAGGCCCAAGCTTGAGATATGAAGAACAACCAGTTGGCATGCTCGACGTTAGTGAGAAGACATTACGGGGACAGACAATCAGACTGGTTCGTGTAGCATGGAAACATCATTCCCCTGGCGAATCGACTTGGGAACGAGAAGATAGTATGCGCCAGCGTTACCCCCACCTGTTTGAGGAGGCAGTTGTAAGCTAAGCAACCTTGTATTTCCATAATTCTTTTTGGTAGTATTTTCTTTGATTGCAAGGACGCAATCCTTTTAAGGAGGGAAGATTGTAAACACCCAAATCTTCAGAATAAATTTTTAATATAATTTTTCCGTATTTCAGTATTTTTGGAATTTATAGCAAAGGTAATTGTGGGTTAAAGAATTTTAAGTGCTGCTAGATGGTGTTAAAATATTATGAAAATAAGTTTTTATTGTGCGAAATGGAAAACCGGACCTATGGTATTTTTCGGTGAATTATTTGGACTTCGGAGTGGCGTTTCAAGCCTACAAAACGATTGGATTAATAAACCGAACTAAACTTGAACCAAATCGATTATCGGGTCGGGTCCGGAAACCCAAACCCGAGCAGAACCCTAGTAGCCGAGGGTTGCTGTTTCCCTATATAGTGTCTCGGCGTTCGTGCCAGGCAGGCCGCCACCACGAGATCCCTCAGAGCTGACTTCCCCCACCCACGCCTAGCCGTTCGACCCAGCCGCTGCCGCCGCTCCCCGCGGGTAGCTCAGCCGTCGACGACCGGACTCGAGAGCAGCCGCCTCTTTCGACGCTGCCTCCGATCGGCGCCAAGCCCGACTTCCCCCACCTCGTCGCCAGGACGCCGGAGCGACGACCCCTGGACCAACCCGACATAAACGCGAGCAGCAGACCAGGACGTGAGGACACAAGAATCCAACCAGGATACGAACGGTACTCACGGACACGTAGAATTTAGCGTTCACGGAGCCCTGTTCAGGTACCGTTTTCTTTCACCTCGCAACTCCGTTTTAGATTCTGTCAGTTGCTATGCGTAGACTGTGTAACCCTCTCGGTGCTCGTGCAACTTGCTCGGTGCATCGCGACCTGTGGTGATCGCACACCGCAATCCAAAAACAGGAAAAACAACGCCCTGTTTTAACCGAAACTGAGTACGTCCCGCCAATCGGGACGACTTGGTCGCACGCGGTCTTTATCGAACCGTGCGCGTCATCGATACGGTCGTGTAGGATTTTGCAGAAGTCGATTCGGAGGTGCGTGCACCCCGGAATCAACGCGTATCCGCCGATGACATCCCGTATCCGACTTTTCTGGAACACGCTGTAACTTTGTGTACACACGTCGGATCGAGACGAAACTTGCGCCATCGGACTCGTAGCAATATGCTGGTCCTGTGACCCAAGTTTGGTTCAATTTTGAGAACGTTGACAAAATCGCGTATCGTGGGCCCCACAGGCTCCACTTGACAGGTGATTTTGTGATCGGCTCATCGGAATCCAATTCTGGAAGTTCCGTTGGGTTCGTATCATCGTTCCTGACTTGTAGACACTGAGTTTGAGGAGTTTGGAGACCTTTGACCCTGGCACGCTTTTCGGTGCAAAGCGGGCCCACATATGGAACTCGCTTTGGCCCGGAAATAACCTTTTTGCCCCTGTGTCCAAATTGGACGTAAGGACAGGCATTTCTAGCTATTTAACACCTTCTGAGACTGTTGGTGATGTTTATTACAGCTTTTGGAGTAGTCCCTACCGGTTCCACCGATACCAGGACGACAGTGGATATTCAAACATCAGGCAAGTGTACCTTGCCAACTCTGCAGTTTGTTACCTATTTTCTTATCTCATTATATTACTGTGCATGCTTAACCTAGGACCGTTTGACATACTTAGCGTCCGATTATCAGTCGGGTGCCAACATCGTACGCGGTGTTGGGTAAAGTCATCTAGATATGGACATACGTGACACTTTATCTTCTCGTACTTGTCATACCAAGTACACTTGACCCAGGACACTGGACACTGATCATGAGAGAGGATCTTCCCGAGATGTTCGAGGTGATTCTGTATAAGACTTGGCATAGATTCTATATTCTAGATACATTATGACTTGTGCATTAGTTATGACCCCGCTGACGTGGACGTGAGACGTTATGTTCATGATTTGTGTGGTTACATTGGGTGGGGAGAGACACACAGACTACAGGCTGATTATATATATACACCCCTACTATTGTGAGGTCCAAGACTCTGAAGCCCGAGCTTGGCCCATTACTCATTATTACTGCTGCTACCGGCTCCCCTACACAGAGCTTGTAGTATGCTTCAGCCTGAGTTCTAGTGCTGCTCTCATCTTGCATATCACTTAGCTGGTTATTTAGCATTCCCTTATTGTTCCATCTATTGCTGGAGATACCCACAGGCTATAGGTTGATTATGTTATGCCGGCTACTCGGTCTCCCGCTGAGCTAGACCACCTCATGATATCATTGCTACCGGCTCCCCATCACAGAGCTTGTAGTTGTTTCAACCTGAGTACTGTTGATATTCTCTCTTGGATTTTACACAGATGTTTACATACTTACCCTGCTTAATTCATTATTTGCTGCACTGTATTATTTTGGCATGAGCTTTCTTGTACCTTGCTATGTCCCCTGAGGACCTGGATCCGGATTTTGTCCCCAGATTTTGCAGACGAGGTTTATCCCGAGGTATACGGGACCGCAGCAGGAGGAGCCGATCCGGGAGCTGTACCGCCATCCGAGGACGAGGCGTTAGCCGAAGACTTCTCTTGAGCATCCATGATCATGCTCAGCTTTTTATTATTTATTTCAGTCTTTTATTTTTCTGGTCTGTTGAACCATTGTACTAGAAATTTATCGGGTTGTTCCCCGAAGTACTTTGTTGAGACTAGCTGATGATTTATATTCCTTATTTATTCTGTGGATCATATTTTATATCTTGTGTGGATGAGATTAGTTGTGCCATGATTGTCGTAGACTTGTTTTACAGCTTAAGTATGCCCTGATGGATCCATTAAATTGGGTTTGTCCATCGGTGCGTACTGCTGGCCATTGCCACGTGTCTAGTCCCTCGGTATTTTGGGACTGGGGCGTGACACTGAGACTCCCACATGAACCGGTGAAGCAACCCTTTCAACTGGAGAGGAAGCAGTAGTAGCTGCTACCCTCTCCGCAGCAGGCCGGGAAATAGCTGAGGAAGCTTGCACTGCTCCCGAGCGATAGAATCTGATCTTCGGAGGCATCCTGAAGGCAGATTGAAACAAAGAAGTCAATACTGCACAAGATACAAGAAGGACATATTTTATTTAAAGTAAAGCAATATTCAATAGATAAGGATTACAAAACTAATATTGGAATGTTTCCTAGTTGTGATCGAGTATACTCTCAGCCTATATCCTATATCCTAAAGCAGGCTCATAGCAGTACTCTAGACGAGCACAACTAAGAAATTGCACTACTTGTGAATCTAGACCTACATGGGCTACCACTAAAAATATGTCATGATCCGCACCCAGATATTCGTGCACGAGTACGTGGTTACACCCAGCATACGCCGCAGAATCGGTGGTAGAACGCTGTCTGGGTCATTTATATCTATCTTACATCTCAACAATATAATATGGTACCTGTCAATCATCTCAACTCCAAACGGAGGAGCAATATGGTATCTCATAAGAATATCTAATCTCAATCACAAAACAAACTAAGGATAATGCACGAATGGAATTGTAAACCCCCTTATTTAATTCTATAGATAGTCTGGTATGGGATAGAAAATTTTGGTTTAGCAGCAGATGTTTGAGGTTTAGAGTAAGGTTGCTATGTCTGATTATTTATTTAATTAAACCCTTGGCACGCCCTACCATTGTTGAATTATTCGGAGCCCAACATCAGCCCATAAATTTCAAAAGATTGTTGTACTCTTGACTTGACACGACAATTTAGGCATTGGACTTTTTCGTCACACAAAATCAAATCCGTTGTGCCCTAAATTAATTGCACAACTTCCTGTATCCAAAAATCCCATATTTAATCCCGTGTTGGACACTTGTGTCGTTACCATCAATTTTGAGACACCAACTTAACCCGTTGAGCCGGACCAACTAAAGGGTCCAAGACTGACTCCAAGCCTACACCATTTTTTGACCTTTGTGTTCTTTCCAAATTTAGACCCCAAGTGCCCCCATTTAATTTAAAAGCGCGGGACACGTTTATTCTAATTAAATCGGGGATACCAACTTTGACTAATCCCATTTTAATCCCCATTTAATCCCAATGCCCTTTTTAATTAGGTCCATGCCAAACACACAACACCCCCTCACCCTACAAAACACCAGACACCAATTCTCCCACAATTTTTCCATCATTTCATGTGTTTGTGCAATTACCCAAACTTAAGGGGCTAAATTACAAATATTGTAACATGTGGCACACCCTCATTGGTCAAGGCCAAATGGAGAGGCCACCCTCTTCTTTGACCGTAGTCAACTTTTCTCCTCCCCTTATTTTTTCATGAAGAAACCAATTCCCTTCATGTAATATCCTCACCACTCATTTGAAATGGGAACATCACCACCCTCCATTCATCACACAACCCCCTATAAAAAGTCACCACCACCTCCCTCTTCCCCATGCCGGCCCTAATCCCCAAACTTGGGAAACCCCACCCCCTATTCTCTCTCCTCCTACATCAAAAGAAATACCCACAGCCAATGCATCCTTCTTCCTTTATTTTTCTTCATTCTTCTTCTTCCTTCTACTTCACAGTACTAGCCCCACCAACCGACAGCTCCCTACGAAACCTAACCCTAAGTATCCCCTTTAAGTAATGTCTTCGCGGGGCCAGAACCTCCCTTCCAGGACTCCAAGAAACAATAGGAAGGAGGCTGCAGATGAGCTTCCACTGGACAAGCGGCAAAAAATTGGGGTAGGAAAGATGGTAGTGCCCTCCGGCCGGCCAAGACGAGTTCTTTCCGCGATTAATGGGGGTCCAGCCTCCGGCGGGCTTGGCGAGCCGGCACATTCCATGGGTTCCGATGGTGGAAGCATTGGAGTTGACTTTAGCTGCCGCGAGGATGTCGAGCGGGTTCTGGCGAAAAAGATGAAGGGGAAGAACAAGACAGATTTCAAGGGAAAGAACGAGCAGATGATGGAGTATATTAAAGGGCTGAGAACTTGCATCAAATGGTTTATGGATCTTGAAGATGGTTATTTGATGGGGCAGAAGAAGATTCAGGATCTATTAAAATCTGAAGAGAGAAGGCACACAGAGATTGAAACACAGAGGAATCTTCAGCTTAAAGAATTCAATGCAATCATGAAGGGTCTTCAGAGAGAATGTTTATCTTTGAAGGAGAATTTGAGCAAGAAAGGAGATAAAAATTGGCTTCAATTAAGTCTTTTGAGGAAGAAGCGGAGGCTAGGATTACGTCTGAGAATATACGAGCTTCATTGCCAGAAGATTTTCAAAGGATCACTCAAGAGCTGGAACGGAGCAATGATCAGATTAAAATACTGCAAGAAACAAATAGGAGGTTGCAAGAGTACAACACTAGCTTGCAGCAATATAATAGTAATCTTCAGGCTAATGCTGTTAAAAATGGGGAAACCATCTCACGGCTGCAGAAGGAGAAAAGTGATATGATGGAATCTGTCACTGGTTTGAGGGGCCATACAAAGTTGCTGAAAAATCAGTTGGACTCTTCCAGGGTACTACGGGACCTGCGGACTTGGACGTCGAACCGGATCCCCGTCATCAGCAGCAGGACGCAGGCAAGTGTACCTTGCCACCCTGTATTTCAGATTACAGTATTTATTGTTTCTTTATGTACATTGTGCACGTATTTTTGTTTACGACCGATACTTCATGTCCGGATCACAACCGGATGCAGACGTTCATCGTAACATCTTAGAATGAATGTTAGATGTTCGTAACACCTCGATATACATACCTGAGTATATCGATATCCCAGGACACACTCATACACTGTGATCGTGCCAGATTCCTGTAT
>JAYESA010000005.1:48069556-48367056 GCA_036927795.1 Iris macrosiphon | reverse complement strand
TTTCCGGATTGGTAGCCGGGATCACTAGGACCTTGTTATTGTTTTTATTAGCTTTTGGTACCGGATTTGTCTTCGGTTTTAGATTGAGACTTGTATTGTATATGATTTTGGATATTGTTGTATTATTATTATTTGATGTTGTGGTTGTTTTAGTAGTAGTTGTTTAGATTTTGTAGCTGTTAGTCTTCTTTGTTATCTTATCGTGCTTAGATTCGTGATTGAGTACATTGTGATTATCATTATGATATTGCTCCTCCGTTTGGAGTTGAGATCTTGATAGGTATATATATTGATTACGTGAGATTGTTAGCTAGATAGTTGACCTAGACAGCGTTCTACCACCGATGCTGCGGCGTAGGCTGGATGTACCTACGACTCATGCCCGATTTTTTGGGTGCGGGTCGTGACATCTTTTCTCGAGTCTATTCGAGTTTGTGTGTTATTGGGCGGCCGACTTTAGCTCATATAGCTCTTTCTTGTATACTGCTGTACATTGTGGATTAAGACATAGAGGTTTACATTTATGGGATATCTAGATAGTGCCCTTTATATTATACATCTTATACGTATTCGAGTCAGACCAGAGTCTGGTCGAATGCGTAGCTGGCGTGTCACGTATTCCTGGTCCTACGTATTTTGGGACTGGGGCGAGACAGGAATAGCGAAGGAAAGAATAAGATACAATCCACAATATGAAATAATAATACAACTGTGAATCTCAACAAATGAATAGTCCAATACAAAATCACTAAACAAATAATCTAGACCTCCTCGGTCACTGGTACTATGTCTTCTTGCTCTAGGGGAGTATCCTCTAAAGTCTCACCCTCTTGAGGGCCGTAATACGTGGGACACAGCTCCTCTAGCCAATCATCTGAAAAATATATCCAGTCGGGATTGGAGCAAAGTATATACCTCTGGAAGCAGTTTCAAATACATAATCGAGCATATATAACGAGCAATAGAAAAGGATACAAGATGCACAAGTAGTAAGAATGTACAATACAGGGAGAACATGCAATAAGCACAAAAGAACTAGAAAGTAAATAGGAAAAATAAACTGCAAGTAGGAAACAAGAATACTAGCTATGTGATTTAGAGTGCAAGTTCGTTATGTGATCAGCATAGGTTGCACATGAGGTATAAAGGTAACTCCATTATACGTGAGGTGTATAATCGACATGCACATGAGATCAATAGGGCTTTGGTCACATAACCAACTTCTACTCCCCCTCCCCAACCAATACTCATGGATCCAATCACGACACGTTACGTACATGAACACGATATAGTCACACTAGCACATAAAATAGTGGATGCACAAGAAGCACATGAAAATCAATACCCGGTGCACACGATGAAATACATGTGAATGAGTACCCGCTGAACGCGGTAGGGGATAATACCTCCTAATGGGATCCATATAGCACCAGTCCGTAAAATTACTGTGTCGGGATCAATGTATACAATTTTAGAACATGCATATATACTATATTATGAATTAAAAACAATCAGAGAAATGTACTCACCTGAAGTCCTGAGCAAGGTGTGTCTCTCGATGCCCAAGCTGGTGTCTCACAATCTATATATAGTATGTTGTATCAATACAAGGTTCTAAAATAAAAATAAGTAAAGTTGATGCAATTCTAGGTCGATATGCCTTTTTTAAGTCAAACCAATAAATTCTAGCTTGTAAGAGTCTAATGCTAAAACTAAGTCGATACACTATGAAACTATGCTATGCTAGCTAAGCTGACACACAACAATGCATTCAAAAATACGTATCCTAAGATACGCAAGTTTTGAATATAAAAATAGTATTTTATATATGTATTCAAGTCAAATATTATAATACTAGATAAAACCAATTGAAATAGGATACTTTGTCCTTGCACCAATGCGTATCGCACCTAACTCGATACCCAACTCAATACCTTGGGTATCGGCCCAATACCTTGGTGATACCTTGGTATCCCAAGGCAACTCAACTAATACATATAATATAACTCACCACTAACTACTAACATACTCAATGTACACTAACAATACAAACTATACTAAAAGATACATATATAGGCTAACTGCTACTAACAACTAATACAAGTATTTATATATAACTAGCTCTTAACATAAAACTAAACTAACTGACACTACACACTAATGCATAACTAACTAATTATATAATCAAGTATGTATGTATATATATATATATATATATATATATATATATATAATCAATTAACTATAGCAAAACACAACCAATTAACTAGATGTAGATACTGCACACTAGCAATACCTTAATTGAAACTGTTAGTTGATACACTGACTTCCAAATCAAAATCTCAACTAACACAACTAAATATAATACTACACTTAAACCCCTAACCTTACCTGAAATGAACTGATACCTACTGCCACAGAGACCGGTGTTGCAGTCACTGTTGGTTTTGCACTGTGCAGATATTGCACTGTGACTAAATCCCAAAACTGTCGAGACTCACTGCTGCAGCTGCTGAATTGTGCAGCTCCTCTGCACAGTTATTGCACCTCGATGGTTGCCACTGTTCTGAGATACTTCTCTCTCAGTTACTGCTCGAACTTGCTGCTGAGCCTCCTCTACAGGAGTTGTTGTCCCTTTCCTCTGATGGTGTTCTGCAGTTGAGCTGCAACTGATGCTGCCCGAGCAGCAGCAGTGGTTCCCTCACTGCAGAGTTTACTGCAGTGTCTGTAGTTCATCTCCTCTACGTGCACGAGATACTGCACAGTGACTAGCTCGATTTGTTGACTGCACCCTTGCACAGATGCTGCTGATACCCCTGTACAGATGCTGCTGATACACTTGCACAGTTGTTATTGACTGATAATCTTGCACAGTTGCTGTTGACTGATACTCTTGCACAGTTGCTGTTGAATGATACTCTTGCACAGTTGATGTTGAATGATACTCCTCCAAACTGTGTGCAAACTGCACACAGGGAGGAACCCGATTGCTGGTACTCTGCTGCTTTTCTAAAACCGTGTGTAAACTGCACAGGGACTGGTTGTTGCCCGAACTCCCCCTCTTGTGCTGTTTGCTGCACCATGGCTGCCACTGTCCTCTCACTCACTCAAGCATACACAGACACCCATACACCATCATAACACTTAACATCTAAGTATATATATATGTATATATCCCCATATATTTACATATAGATATAGGTCTATATATAGCTATATATATATATATATATAAACTCATACAGATAACAATGCCTACACATAAATATACCTCTCTATTACATATATCAATGTGTATCAACCCTCACTACTAGATACACACACACACACACACACACACACACACACACACACACATATATATATATATATATATATATATATATATATATATATATATATATATATATATATATATATATATATATATATATATATATAACATATATATATATATATATAACCAACACAAATACCTATAGATATATATATATGTATAACCAAATATACCAATATATATATATATATATATATATATATATATATATATATATATATATATATATATATATATATATACCCATAGTCCCACACTTATACATAAACTCTAAATACACTATTACATTTACTTTATATTATATAGATAGCTCACATGTATATAAATACACATGCACGTATAGGAAAATGAGCCAAACAACAAACGCATGGAGCGCATCGCACCCGTATCACACTTTTTCTATGATACGCTTGCGATACGGCTCCAACACACAACCAAACGCATCCCGGAGGACACGAACAAGTCTAATACTTAAATTATGAATAATACGTATAGTAATTAGAGAGTCTACGTGTTCGTGTCACAATGTGATATGCACAAGACCCCGTGTCAGTAGAAAACCCCAAAAATTAACCCGTTTCGTCAAATTGACGAGATACAGCCTACACGTATCCAATTGTGGACACGACACTAGTCACAAACAAGCAATCAAGTGTCAATTAGATTTATTAGATTAATTGACAAGCACTACATGTGCCAATCTCGAAATTCTCCTAAAATTGGCACCAAATTGGTCATAACTTCCACCGTAGGTCTCCGATGAACCTAAAACTAGTTGCTATGGGTAGCCTATGTATGTGGATTGGTTTCTCATGGTTAAATATCAGATCTAGAGTCTATTAGAAGGGAAAAAACTAAATTGTACCTATTGGGAGATGGATTCCCAATTAAAAGTCCCCAATTGCCAAGTAGCTCCTCTCCTTATAGATCTTGGCCTCCTCCTCCTTGTTCCTTGCTTCCTTCTTGTAGATCCTTGGTGTAGCAACCTCAATAATGAATTAGGGAAGAGATTGGTAAAGAATTAGTGGAGAATTGATGAGGGAATAGAGGGAATTTAGAAGAGGGAAAGTTGTAGATCTAGAATTTGGGGAATTATGAAATAAGATCACTCTCTCTCCTCCTAGTAAGGGTCGGCCATGTAACCCCCTCCCCAAGAAATGTACAAAGTCACAAATACCCCTCGGGGCCTCTCATGAAGAAATTAATTAGGGAGGGAATGTTCTAGTCTAATGGTTTCTCTAATTAATCAAGCCTCTTAATCCATGGGCCTAATTCATGGGCTCAAATTAGACTCAACTAAAAGTTGGTTCATGCATTCTAAATAAATTGGTTTGGTCTACTACACAAGTCTAAAATAATTCTACAACTAGCAACAAATAATAATATAATAAATAAATCATGCAATACACAAATATTAATTATAAATAATCCTAAAATAATTAATATATATTAACAATTACCAAACTACCCTTGGATGAAAATGTGAGGGTGACAGTTAGACCCCAAATAGCATGTACCACAAAGGAAGTACGAAATGGAGAAACAAAAATCCAAAAAAATATATAATAATACATAGGTTCAGTGTCGTAACTTAGGTCCATGGCATATCCTAGCGCAAAGGTCCAATCCTACAACCAAACAAGGACAAGGGGTTGAACCATCAGACTATGATAGTCCATTTTCCTAAGCTACTAACCGAATAATACAATCACACCCAAGTCCATTTTCTTAAATCAGCCAATCATTTGTACGGCTTGCTATTTTTTGTGGAGTCTGAAGTTATCTCAGAAATAATGCATAATAAGTATCCTCAGATCACGTCAGTGCCGAACATGAGCTAACCGAACCAATAGATAAATAAAACAGGCACTTGCAGGATGCACCAGTCCTCCATAGGGCTACTGTGCTAAAAATATGGGATTAGCGGTTCCAGTATTCCTATAGTGAAATAGTACCTCGACATAATAATAGGTCAGATACTGCACTCCACTAAGGCAGATGATATATACAGTATTTGTGGTGGCCATCCCACATCGCACTTAGAATGAATCTATGTGGGAAGGTTCATTAGCATGATCTCGGGATACCGTTCCCTCTAATGTTACTACCACTTTTAGTTACCTAATTAGTCATATGTTGTGTTTGAAATATCAAGGCATGACATGAGAATTTTTCTTAAGATGTCGTACAAAGTACGGACACACTAGATACGAATCCTTGAAAATTAAATCTGGATTCACCCGAGCGTGTATGCAACATTCAGACAATCATTATCCTAGCCACGCTTTGGTAGTTGACTCGCTTATTATGCACGTGCTAGGGAAACAATATATATTTATAATATCACGGGTTCCGGAATTTAGAGGCATTATCGACGCACAACCCAAATATAATCACTTAACATATGACACGATGTGTCATACCTCGACGCACATTAAATCATGAAAAATTATCAGGCAATAGTTATATCAGCACGGATACAGTATTCGAGTCCAATTACCAATTACACATTGGGTCACGAAAGAACAAGAAATATTCAATCAAACATGCAAGGCCGCATAGGTCTCTAGGCCGAATGGGAAGTCGAGGCCGCATATGAAGTCAGGCCGCATGCAAATCTTGGCCGCATATGGAGTCAGGCAGCATAAATAGTCAGGGCCGCATATGAATCCTGGCAGCTTATGTATCCTGGACACATATGAAGTCAGGCCGCATGAACCACTTGGTCGCATGCTCAGGGTTAAGGTCTACTCCTTGGGACAAGTGTTGAAGTGACGGGCAATAATAATGTGTCAGTAATGTGACATAAAGTGACTGATGTGACTGATGCAATAAAGTATGTCAGAGAGAAAAGGCAAAACAAATAAATAAGTACCAACGGTTCAGAGCCATGCGTCCAAGGAAAATAGTGGCCGCATGCTCTCCAGGCCGCATGAGTGTCGGTGCCGCATGGGTTGTCTCTTGGACTTAGCAAATTTCTTATTCGTTCAGCAAGTGAAAGTACAAGGTGTTCAAGGACACTTGTGTAAATCAGCAGTCATGCGTCCAACAAGATGGATGGATGCTGTCAGTATGCGACAAGAGTTCAAGACGCATAACCCTATCGGGCCGTATAGCACTCTCAGCCACATGACTCGCTGGCCACATGAAGACTTCGTCTTCTCCAATAGCAGGTTCAGCCATGGCGGAAAAGCTCCAAAAACTTAAATCTTGTTTTGTCCATAAAATACTCATTTTAAGTCCAAATCGGGTGAACCAAAAGCCAAAATGCTCTAAATTGAAAGCTCTATCATATAACAAAAACTGGTTTACAAAAATACATGCTAATAGATTAAAACCCAAAAAAACTCATGAAACCCATAAAATCCTAAGTTAGAAATGTAGATCTACACTAATCCATCCATCAAAACAGAAAACTCCAAGTTCTAAAAATGCTAAGAAACACATAACAAACATAATAGAACAATAATATGTAGAGTTTCTCTATTTTTCATGCAAGGTATACTTGCCTATGGAAATTAGGAGAGAAAACTAAAGAGAGAGAGGAAGAAATGAAGAAGTGAAAATAGATAGAGAGAGAAAATATTGGTTATATATGGTAGGGTTGAACCCAAGGTTCTTATGACTTGAACCAACCCACAAAATAAACCATGAGGAAGGTTAAACTAAAGAAATGGGTCTAGTCTCCATGCACATGCAACCATGCTAAAATAAAAATATATTTCAAATACGTATATTGAAAAACGGGGAGTGACACTAGACTTTGGTAAGGATGTCAACAATCTATGACGCAATAAGAATATGCTGGAGCTGAACCTTACGAAGCTTGACCTTCTCCCAAATGAAGTTTCAATCAACCTGAATATGCTTAGTGTGCTCATAAAACATTAGATTTTCAGCAATATAGAGAGATCCATGGTTATCACAATAAAGAACCACGGGAAAGAAATGAGCAACACCAAGATATATAAGCAAACTCTTCAATAATGTTAACATGGAAATCATATGAGCCATTGAGCGATTCTTAGATTCGGCAGAAGAAGGGGCAACGACAGTGTGGGACTCGTCTCGTTGTTCTAGTATTCGTACCCGATATACACATATTTTACATGTATAGCTTGCTTATTGTTTAATTGCTTACATCTTGCTTTATGTCATTCATGCATTGTCTAGGTTATTTTTTTAACTTTTCCCTTGGTTGTATGCTTTAGATCGTTGGTCCCTTGGTTTTCTTAGAGAGCGGCTGTGAAGAACCAGGGTGAGACGCATGGATCATGATCTAATGGCCTAAAATTAATCCATTGGCTATATAAGCAAATATTTCTCTTTCCTTCACTTTTCTTTTCCTTTTATTTCTCCTTCCTTCTTCATTTTTTCCCCAGCAGAGAGCAGCCGAGCTTGGCCTTGGTCGTGGGTAACCTTAGTAGTATTAGGCTAGAACTTGACCGTAGGCAAGTACATATTGCCAACCGAATAAACAACCTTGGATCTTGTTTTGATTCTTAGTATAATTTATTTAATTACTTGATAGGTTTTATTTGGTTAACTCTTAGAAATTATCTACACGATGATTTTGATTTCCTTGTATTATTGCTCATGGAGCCCGAGAACAACAAGTCGGAGAATGCAAAGTTAGCCTAAGAATATATACAAAAAGTACGCAGGGAACCCGTGTCGCATAAGCGAAGTTCCAGTGAGCGCACTTGTATGTGTTTCACAAATTCCTTAGAAAGTGCGCCAATATATGTTAAGTACACTGGGCACACTTTTATACTTCTACGTACGTTTTGTACTTTGGAAATTTTTTCAAAAGTACGACAATCCTACTTTGAGCACTTTTGAATGGGTCTGCAAGTCATCAAGAATGTACGCCACTTAAATAACTAAGTTGGCGCACTTTACAGATATTGCAGAGTTGGTGCACTTTGGTAAAATTTCCTTATAAGCGCACTTTGTCCCTTCTGGAGAATGGCGCACTTTGCTATGTGGTGCACTATGTGGCATTCTCCAGAGATGGTGCACTTTGTAGCATTTTGTATTACTTAATGACTAAGCAAAGACTTCTAACCATTCTTGAGAATTGTGTTCTCGACTATTGTGTTATCTCGACTGTTGTGCCATGTCTTGGAAGTTGTGTATATCTTTTAGTAGACCTTCATGTGCTCATTTGTGCGCCAAGACCCGTTTGTGCGCCAAATCTGTCTTTGGCCATTTGTGTGCCAAGACCCGTTTGTGCGTCAATGTTGGTTTTTGACCCAATGTGAGCGAATATTACTTCTTGCCTAATTTTATGCGCCAACCCTGAATTGTTAATTTATGCACATGTATGCTAGTATTCTGTTTAGCATGCTTTACTCTTAATGATTCTCTAGTTCTCTTTTATCCTGTTATTTTAGTTAATCTTGGCTATTTCTTGAACATGACATTCTTGATATTGGTTCTAATTTCTTGATATGATCTAGTAATTGTACATTATAAATGAACTCCTGAATCCTAACCATGTACTGATAATCCTGACACTGTACTAATAATCATGATACTGTACTGATAGTCCTGATACTGTACTGATAATCCTGATATTGTACTAATAATTCTGATACTGTACTGATAATCCTAATATTGTACTGATAACCCTGATACTGTACTAATACTCCTGATCCTGATAATCCTGATAGTGGCTCGACGTAGCGCACTCCTGACTTGAGAATTCATGTAACTGTCCTGATCAAGGCTATTAGTAGCACCTGTATTGCATAACCTGTATCCCCGTGGTTGATTTTGATTGAACTCGTCAAGTTACTGTCATATCTTGCATCATGTCTAAGGCAAATTTCTGAGCACAACGATCGAGAATCCTTTATAATTATCCAGGCTAATAACTAGAATAATAATCTAGAAATTATCTAGAGAAATTTACTGGCTACATGCAATTCCGGTATCCCAACAACATCTGATAGATTTGGAGCTCTCCGTTGTAAGGGACACATTTCCAGCACACCGTTGAGTATTGCACAACCAGAAAATATAAGAAATAACTATACCAGATAAATATATAATATGTAAATATTCGTCTGGATAACCCGGATGGTCAGCAGGGCATGTGGCTGTATGGAATCTCAAACTGCATATGTTAGTAACTAGGACTGTGATAACCCTAGTTAGTTAATGATAGCAAGCCGTAGGACATGATTGACCGTGATTGCTTGATTTCCAGTTTAGTCTAGTCCCGTCCTAATTTATTTTTTTACAACTGATCCTGAGATCAATAATTGAAGCCTGACTCCAGATATCCCTGTTTAATACTCCATAGCATGTTTAACTGTTATTTTTACCTGCTGCACTTATCTAAATATTCCTTGTACTATTTCTTATTGATTTGTCTGCATTCTGATTTTAGTTCCTAAGTTTGGCTCTTTTGTGGTACTTGTTGTTTTGGGGTGTGACCCACTGGTTTTGTATGGCCAAATTTTAAAGCAGAACCGCAGGATCTCCTGTACTTCTCGCCTTAAGATGGTGAACACAAGGAGCACCCGAGGACATGAGTGAATTTCTTCTTCCTCACCCATTTGATGTTGTACATTGTTCTTTTGAGGCATTTAGTCACAGAGCACGTGTTTAGCTCATATTTTGGGACTTGATATTCTAGCCTACGGGCCTATATGTAAAGCATATTCTAGACTATAGCTAGAGCTGATCATGTAACATGGTACTCTTTTTAGTTCTTCATTTTGTAACTAGCTTCATGATCATCTGTGTATGTATAGTTTGGGACGCCTTACTATTATATGTTTGGTGATCATACATCTTGTAACTTGTTGTTTGCTTGAGATTGAGACACCTTGGATTCTTGATCCAAGATTGCCTGATAGATTGTAGAGTAAACCCTTACATATCTAGACAACCATGACCGTATCTCGGGGTATAGAGTACTCTAGTATACGTAGCTGGCTTTGTCTGCCCCTGCTCTCCAGTATTTTGGTTTTGGGGCGTGATACGGCTTAAGTGGTGGCCCATATAGGTCTAAAAATTCAGAAGTGTGGGAGGTTTACCAATGTGTTTTAGATGTCTCAATAATGCTACTCCTTGATCTCATCCAGTGTCGAACTTATATCCCTAAAATCTTGATTCAACATCTGCTTTGATCCTCGATCAATCTTGTCCGTTCCTTTGATGATCTTGTGTCCTTTATCTTTCAGGGACAATGTTTCTGGTCCTTCTGATCATCCAGTCTGAGTTCCTCCAGTGGTAGGACAACATCCAAATGTCCAGCAAACCCTTGAGGTTCAGCCTCAATATTCTGCGGCCGAGTCCAGAACAACTCAAGGTGAGAAATCTCAGATCCAGCCAGTACCTCCTGTGCAACCAGTACCTGATGCAGGAGGGGACAACAGTGTGCTAATTGGTATCCTTCAAAAATTATTGGCATCTCAAGGACGTCGAGAGGACGTACTCATTCAGTCAGTACAAAGGGATTTTGAAAGAGGCGGACCTTGTGCCAACAACTCGACAAGCAACTTCAAGCACCTTCAACCCTCATATTTATATGGCACCGAATATGTGATTGCATCAGATGCGTGGCTTCAGGATACTGAAGTTATCCTAGTGGCAACATGATTGCCTGTAAGAGAGCAAGTGTCAGTAGTTTGACTACAGTTTTAGACTTGGTTCTAGATTGGTGGGCAGCACAGATAATTTCACTAGCAGTACCCGTCCCCAGGGCCGTATTCAATAAAATATTTTAGGTCAGATACTTTGACTCAGTGTCGGGTTATGATATGCAATAAAGGTATAATAACTTGAAGTAGATGGGCAGAAATATCGACGGCTATGCGGCAAAGTTTTGTAGACTTAGTCGGTTTCCTCCTACCTTGGTGGCGATCGAATTAGACAGAGCTAGGAGGTTCTAGCAGGGACTTCACTCGGAGATTATATTGGCATTGGAACAACATGAGTTTCAGACATTTGACGATGTGATGCGAGCGGCAAGGAGGCACGAGTATACCTCCCAGCGAAACATGGACAGGACTGGAGGACGAAAAAGGACCCACACATCAGGAGGTTCTTACTCCCAGTCTTCAGTACCAGCCCCGATAATTAGGACTTAACCATTGGAACTCCTAGAAGTCCAGTTTTAACAGCCTCAGTCCAGCAAATAGTACCGACCCAACCTCAGCAGCAGAGGACATCTTCTTCAGCAGGGTGTTCTTATTGTGAGAAACTTGGGCACATACTTTCATAATGACGTAGACCACAAGGATTGTGTTTAGCCTGTGGAGCTCCAGGACACAAAGTAGGATCTTGCCTACACAGAGCTAGTTGATCTAGACCTTCGGTATCATCCTGGGAAGGCCATTGTCGTAGCAGATGCTTTGAGCCGGAGGGTAGGAGTTTATTTCCTTACGGCGTAGCGAGAGATTCTAGAAGATCTTCAGGAGATGGGCATAGAAGTAGTACTGCCGGCAACACAACATTGATGGCTGGTATGTAAGTTCAGTCCAGTATAGTGGAGAGAATCAAGGTAGCACAAGCAACAAATGTCAAACTTCAGTGACTCAGAGCAGAGTGTGGGGCAGGACGTAGACCAGTACTGAGCATTCACAGTGAAGAAACTCTCCGATTTGGTAATCATCTTTGTGTACCAAGTGGAGATATCCGTCAAGAGATCATGTCAAAAGCCCACAGTTCTCAGTATTCAGTACATCCAGGAGGAACGAAGATGTACAAAGATATTCGTTAGCATTTCTGGTGGAATAGAATGAAGAGGGGGATAGCACGGCTTGTCTCCCGATGTTTGGTTTGTCAGCAAGTCAAGGTTGAGCATCAGAGACCAACAGGACTTCTTTAACCTTTACCGATTCCGGAATGGAAGTGGGACCATATTACTATGGATTTTTTGATCGGTCTTCCTAGATCCCCAGCTAGCAGAGATGTAATTTGGGTAATAGTGGATCGACTCACAAAGATTGCTCACTTTCTTCCCTTCAGAGTGGGACAATCTACAGAGCAGTTGGTTCGGATGTACATGAATCAGATTGTTAGACTTCATGGAGTGCCAGTCAACATCGTATCAGATAGAGATTCCAGATTCACTATCACTTTTGGCAGAGCCTACCGTAGAGTCTGGGTACCCGTCTGAAGTTTAGTACAACTTATCATCCCCAGACAGATGGTCAGTCAGAACGTACGATCCAGACTCTAGAAGATATGCTTTGATCATGTACCCTTGACTTTGGTGGTTCATGGAAGGATCACTTGCACTTGGTGGAATTCTCTTACAACAACAGCTTCCAGGCAAGTTGTAAAACCCCTAATCCTATAAAACCGTATTTACTTTTTTTAATTATTAATTATTAATTTAATTGTAGTAATTAGTGGCTAATTAGGAGAAATAGATTTTTATTAATTTTTATTTTAGGTGTTGGTGCACTTAGAAGATTTATGGGGCCATTAGAAATTTTTTCGAATTTATTTCATGTAGGAGACCCCTTGAGCAGTTGCTAGCTTAATGGTGTGCATTAATATAATCCTAGATTTTTCTATGAGTATATATATATATATATATATATATATATATATATATATATAAGGAAAAAAAAGGAAAAAAGAAGAAAAAAAAACTATTAATAACTAACACTACAACTACCCATTAGTAATACCAACAGCCACTACCCATCCGCCCACTTTTTGCAATTAAGCCTATAGCAGCAACCCGCCCCTTTTGTGATCCCCTTTTGTATTAGCAAATAGCAAGCAGACCCCCCCCTTAGCTGCAGATGTGTTAGACCCTCCTCCTCTTCTTATATATCTATATATATTATCATTAATTCATCTAAAACCCTAAACCTAAATCATCCAAACCCTTCCTCTTCCCATCTAGACCTAGAGAGCGCCGCCACTGCAGCCGGAGAACCCCGCCAGGCCGTCCAAACCAATCCCGATGACCGCGACCCCGCGCACTGCAGATTTCCGCAGCGAGGTACCTGTGTTCCGGAGTTGTTTTCCGTCGCCTCGCTCAACCAAACGCCACCCCACCTTCACCGGTATACTCACCCCTTAACCCTATTCCATATCTGTGTGATAGCAGACCTCGAACAACGCATAACCATAGGCGAAAATAACGCCAAAGTTGGAGGAAATAGACCAAATTCTGGGATCGCAGAAAACTGCGGTGATCACCCATGCTTCCGAGTTCGTATCTCCCACCACAGAGATCCGAATTCGATGATTCTTTTTGGTATGCGTAGACCACTTGACCTATTTTAATTTTTGTTAAATAACCCTAGATTATTAACTGCTGTAGACAGAATTAAATTTGTTAGAAAATCCCGCGAATACACTTTTCCAGATTTCCAAAAGTTATGAAACGGAGCGCGCCCCACCAAACGGGACCGCCCTGCCGTATACCAAGTGTACCAAACAGTGCGCGCAGCGTAACCGGACATGTGAGAGTTCACGGAAACTGATTCGGACGGGTGTGCGCGCCGGAATCAGCCCGTATCCGCGGACACACCCCATGTCGCAACTTTTGCGAAAGTCGCGCGCATTTTGTGCACGTTCGTCAGATTGCGACGAAACTTGCGCTACTAGACTCGTGGTAACGCGCTAGTCCTGTGACCTAATTTTCACGCAATTCTGAGATAGTTGACCAAGTCGCCAATTGGCGGGCCCCACAGTTGACTTTTTGGACAAAATTGTGTTCGGCTCATCGGAATCCACATTTGGACATACTGTTGGGTTCGTATTGACATCTAGAGTTGTTTGACCTATAATTTGTCCCATTTAGAGACCGTTATCCTTGGCACACTTTTCGGTGCAAAGTGGGCCACACGTGGACCCCACTTTTACCCGAAATTACCATTTTGTCCCTGTGTCCAAATTGGACGAAAGGGAAGTGCATTCTAACTATTTTGCTTATTCTGGGAACGTTGGTGATATTTATTTCAGCATCTGGAGACGTTCATTATGAGGCCGTAGCTTCTGACTCTTGGTGTGGACATCGGGACATTACATTTTTGCAGCTTTCTTGCCAGGCAAGATACCTTGCCAAATTGCTTACAGTATTTTGCATGCTTAGTATATTTTTGTATATTTATTGCATTTCTGTATATTTCTTGCATGTATAGTTTTCTTTCAGTCATTACTATGTATTAGATATGTTGACACACACATGGCACTTAGTATCATGAGAGGACAATCATTAGGCGTATGGGCTTTTAACCACTCTGGTAAATCGTAGTATATAGTTCGCACTACGGGAGTGTGTCCGATGGTCGCTACCCCCGAGGTATGTCGGTTGATGGAGTCACGAGGGTCGCTACCCCCGAGGTATGTCGGCTGATGATGTTACCTGACGTGTGTGTGAGTTGTGAGACTTAGATCGAGTAGCCTACCCTTGCCCATACGTCGAAAAGTTGTCCTTATTTGCATTCATATAGATTGTCTTGTACAGCGTACTTATTTATTTTCAAATATGATGCATGTTTACTGTATTCAAATTGGCTTACTTCTATGTATCTTGTTACGTCCCTCTGAGGACCTGGTCCCTTTCCAGGTGTATCTGTTTTTGAGTATTCGCAGGAGCGCAGATTCGGATGGTTATATGTGTTTCGTGGATGTCTTCTCTTCGAGCCCGTGGTCGTTAGCTGGTATTCTTATATTGTGTTTATTGTGTTGTACCTTTACATTTGAGTTGGTAGTGGATTTGTTTCCATCCAACTATCATCCTTAGATACTTATATTGAGATCTAGTTATATAGATGTGATTATTTATTTATATTGGTTTCTGTGGATGAGATTAGATTGTACCCTATGACTTGTGATACATTTTATACCACTTGTGGATTGGATATTCATATTACAGCGTACGTATGGGTTATGGTTTTCATATATTGGAGTTGCCATATCCATGCGGCTGACATGCTTACGTGTCCTAGTCCTACGTATTTTTTGGACTGGGGCGTGACACAAGTATCCAGATTGCACCATTCGAGGCACTGTATGGCAGAAAGTGCAGATCCCCTGTAGCTTGGGATGACATTGGTGAGAGGCAATTGCTTAGTCTCGAGATGATAGCTCAGACAGTTGAGGTAGTCAAACAAGTCCGAAAGCATCTTCTTAAGGTGGCTCAAGATCTGTCACGCCCCAGTCCCAAAATACCGAGGGACTAGACACGTGGCAATGGCCAACAGCACGCACCGATGGACAAACCTAATTTAATGGATCCATCAGGGCATACTTAAGCTGTAATATAACAATAAGTAGGTCCAATGATACAAGTCACAGTCTATACTAATCTCATCCATAACAGATAATCACAGATCAAATGCCAGAATAAATACAAATAAAATAAACTAACAAATCTCTATAAAAGTGTCTCGGAGAACAAGTCTGATACATCAATGCAATAGACTGGAAATAAAATAACTAGAAACAGAAGTAAATGAGTATCTCAAGCCAATACTCAAGAGAAGTCCTCTGGTATGATCTCGTCCTCAGATCCTGGTTCTGCTCTAGTAACTGCTCATGTTCCTGCTTCTGCTCCTGATAATGCTCCTGTACTGTATAACTCTAGGTGGATCTCCTCTGCTAATCCTGGGGACAAAGTCCGGTATCCAGGTCCTCAGGGGACATAACAAGGTACATAAATCAACATGCCAAAATGCAGTACAATAGTAAATGAGATAAATAGGGTAAACTATATAACCATCTATGTGAAATGCAAGATGAGAGCATCACGAGTACTCAGGCTGAGCCACTACAAGCTCTGTGTCGGGGAGCCGGGTAGCAGTAATAATGAGTAATGGGCCAAGCTCGGGCTTCAGAGTCTTGTGCCTCACAATAATAGGGGGTTTATATATATAATCAGCCTGTAGCCTGTGTGTCTCTCCCCATCCAATGTAATCAGACGTCTCATGTCCACGATGCCTCATGTCCATGTCACGCACAATCATCTCTAATGCAGCAAGTCATAATAAGATCTAAGAATATAATATCTATGTCATGTAACTTGTATCATATACAGAATCACCATGAATATCTCAGAAAGATCCTGTCTCATGAATAGTGTCAAGTGTCCTGGGTTATAGTGTACTTGATAAGACAAGTACGAGAATGTAAAGGGGTCACGAATGTCCATCTCTAGATGACATACACAACATCGCGTACGGTGTTGGCACCCGACTAATAATCGGACGCTAAGTAAGTCACACGGTCCTAGGTTAAGCATGCACAATGATATAAATAAAGCAAGGAAAATGCAACAAGAACTGTAAAGTTGGCAAGGTATACTTGCCCACTGATTTATAAACAAGTCAAGGAAATAAGTAGCAAAGCTGCAGGGTTTGGCAAGGTACACTTGCTTGGGGTTCTAGCTCCAACTGTAGCTCTGGTCTCAGTGTGATTTGCAGGTACTACTCCGGTTGCTGAAATAAACATCACCATTAGATTCAAAAAATATTAAATAGCTAGAAACACCTGTCCTTAAGTCCAATTTGGACACAGGGACAAAAATGACATTTTCGGCCAAAACGGGGTCCAAATGTGGACCACTTTGCACCGAAAAGCGTGTCAGGGTCAAAGGTCTCCAAATTCGTCAAACTTAGTGTCAACAAGTCAGGAATGATGATACGAACCCAACGGAACTTCCAGAATTGGATTCCGATGAGCCGATCACAAAATCGCCCGTCAAGTGGAGCCTATGGGGCCCACGATACGCGATTTTGTCAACGTTCTCAGAATTGAACCAAACTTGGGTCACAGGACCAGCGTATTGCTACGAGTCTGATGGCACAAGTTTCGTCTCGATCTGACGTGTGTACACAAAGTTACAGCATGTTCCAGAATAGGCGGATACGGGGCGTTGTCGGCGGATACGCGTTGATTCCGGTGTGCACGCACATCCAAATCAACTTCTGCAAAATCCCGCACGTCCGTATCAATGGCTCACACGTTTTGGTAAATACCGCACGCGACCAAGTCATCCTGTTTGGCGGGGCGCACTCAGTTTCGGGGTAAAACATAGCATTGGTTTTCCTGTTTTTGGATCGCGGTGTGCGATCACTACAGGACGTGATGCACCGAGCAAGTTGCACGGGCATCGAGGGGGTCATGCGGTCTACGCGTCACAACTGACGGAACAAAAAACGGGACAACGAGGAGAGAGGAAACGTTACCTGAACAAGGCTCCGTGAAGACTGATTTCTCGTGTCCGAGTGTCTGCTTCGTGTCCTGCGTCAACCATGTCCGGGATGCTGTTGTGTCCGTGTCCACTGCTGTGTCCAGGCTAGGGTTAAGGATTCGAGGGCTGCCGGAGACTCGTCGAAGGGTGGCTGTGCTCGGGGCGGCCGGGGTGTGGCTGCTCGGGAGGAGGACGGCGACAAGCGAGGGTTCTGTTGCTGCGGGCCGGAGTCGTCGAGGGGAAGGGTGGCTGGAGATTAGGGTTCCGATCGTGGGGAGAGGTGAGAGCGGGTCGTAGGCTTAGCCGCGGGGAGAGATGGAGAGAGGCGGCGGGTCGAGGGCGGCTAGGGCGTCTATGGGTTGGCGTCGAGGCTAGGGGAATCGTTGAGGGCTGCGAGGCTGGGAGGATAATGTCGAGTCGTCGGCTGAGGGGCTGAGAGGGGAGAGGGTGGAGGACGTCGGCTGGCCGCGGGGAACGGGGTGGCTGCTGAGGTTCTGTGGCGGAGGAGAGGTCGGTCGATGGTCGAGCGGAGAGGTAGCTGTGGAGGCGGAGGGATAGGGACGGCGAGGCAGTCGGGGGAGGAAGAAGATGGCTAGGGCAGCGGTCGAGGAAGACGAGGGTGTGGGGGAGCTAGGGTTCCGGTGAGGCGAGTGGCGCTGCGGGCGGCGGAGGAGGGCAGGAGGAGAAGAGAGAGAGGGATTAGGGTTCCGGCTAGGCGGCGGGGATTAAATAGCCTATCGTAACAGTGAATCCGATTGGGTTTATGACTTGGGGTTTAACGGGTTTGGGTCGGGTCGGGTTCAATATGAATCCGGCCCGATCCGCTAATGTTTAAGTGCGGGTTTCGGGTATTCGAGTTTCGGGTCGGGTTTAGATTCGACCCGACCCGATAAGGCTGGGTTCGGTTCAGTTGAACCGGGTCTGAGTTAGTTTGAGTTGGTTTGGTTCAATTGAACCGGGTTTATTTTAGGGGTTTAATTCGGTTTAATTCTACATTGGTTTTTAGGGCTTTAAAAATATTTCCGGAGTCCAATAAATTTTCGGAAAATTACCCTATGTCCGGTTTTCCATTTTACACCATAAAATATTATTTCCATAATATTTTAATATTAATTAACAGAAATTAAAAATTATTTAATTACCAAAAGACTAGGTTTTAATTACAGAAAAATCCCAGAAAATTACGGAAAATTGTGAAAAATCCAAATTAATAATTACTGAAAATCAGGGGGCTTACAAGATCGTCAGCGTCATTGGGCCGTTTCGCATCGGCGACCTCTTAAGTTTTCTATCGGCGACCATGTATTTCTTCAGATTTTGCCTACCCGAGGAGTCATCAAATTTGGTGTACGGGGAAAGCTTAGTCCACAGTATATTGGTCCGTTCGATATCCTCGAGCGAGTGGGAGATATTTCTTATCGCCTTGCTCTTCCGTCGTCACTTCGCGAGATACATAACGTTTTCCATGTATCTCAGTTACGACGATATATACCGGACCAACGAACTTTCGTATGAGGAGAGGCTTGTATCCATTTTGGACTGGAGAGAGAAGATTCTCAAGAACCGGACTATTCGGTTAGTTCGAGTTGCTTGGGGGCATCACTCACCAGACGAGTCAACTTGGAAGCGAGAGGATGATATCCGAGCTCGATATCCGTATTTGTTTGACTCGTGAGGTATACTTGTTCGTATATCTCGTACCATGATCTTGTCATGTGCATGCTTGTCTTGTTCTACAAGTTTTCTTATGTGATAAATTAGGATTGGCTATCTCAAGTTTTTACTTGTTAGGGCTCTACATGAAAGTGACAAGTAAATTCTTATTGATTTGATCAAGCTCATGTTCCTGTATTTATAGGTTTTGGTATTTTTTTTTTTTTAAAATACTCCGGTATCATAATTAGGTTTTGAGTAGAAATTCTAATTCCAATTTCACTATTGATTCTTCTATAATCCTTCAGACGATTCTAGAATCTTCTAGAAAACACTACATGCAATTCTAATACTGAATTAGGATTGGCTGTTAGAGTGATGTATTTGTTCCCCTATTTTTATATATAAAAAAAACAAGTCGAGGTATGGACTAGGTGGTGTGCCAAGTTAGCTTGCCACCTGGACATGCAGTTGCCATGTAGACGGCTGAGCTGCCATTCGGAAAGTTACAACAGGAATTGTACATGAATTGAAGAGGCATAGGAGCTACACAATATTTCGGAAAGTTTCTGGGAGTCGTACAATAAATTCCCTACAAAAGACTTAACCATGTATCCCATATGAAAATCATCTAAAAATTGTTTTTCAAAAAATTAATTGAAGTAAATAATAATTTGTATGACTTATATAAAATTTGAAACCCGACCGAAACAAAATCTGAGTAGAAGCAAAGAAATTCGGGGAGTCGAAAAGCTTATATAGGTTTCGGGTTCTGATCCTACGTAAACCCGACAAGGGTCTGACCTGTTGACAACCTATTATCAAGAGAGAGAGAGAGAACTGTATGTAATTAAATACATACATAAAAACCAACGCTATCCATTCTCTCCGGCAATCTCTTGACTCCGGCCGGCGGCTCCGACCATAGGAGACGCTCGCGCTTCCGTCGATGTAAACCTTGATCTTGATCTCTTCATCATCATCCGATCCGAGTAAGCACTCCAATCTGGAAATATATTTGTAACAAATTTGTTACTCAAATTGAGCTGCAATCGAAATTAACCTAGTATTTTATTCAGGATTACTCAACTTCACTGTGATTTCTATTTTTAGTTGATAATTGTCCTTTTTTCTTTGACCTAAACCCTAGATTTACCACTAACCATAGATGAAATTGGAAAATATAGTTAGGATGTTAGATGTGTTGGTGTTTTTGCCTTTGGACTAGTAAAGATAGTCCCACATTGGCTACACCACCAAGTGGGTATCTCAATATAATACTTTGTATGAGTTGAGATGTGCACATGGGGTGTGGTGGGGCACATGGGTGCCATGTGGGGGTATTTTTCTAGGAGAAAAAAGGATTAACTCCTCATGAAAGCATTTATGCTTTTTGTCGTGCACTTGAAATTATTTCCATAGGAGCTAAGCCGCGACTCGGACTCGGGCTCAAGGGCACAAAGTGGCGCTTTGCTGTCGCATTTTGCACTTAGCATCGTCGCAAGGCGCTCGTGCTCTCGTTTTATGCGCTCGTTTTATGCTCGGGTTGCATGCACGTGTTGTATGTGCATGTTGCATGAGCGGGCGCTGGACGGACGCTGAGTTGGTGCTGAACGGGCACTGAGCGGACTATGCATTAGGCTGCGATTGTAGGATATCAATTTTGTATATTAGTTTTTTAGTCTCACATCGGAAAGAAGAGGAGGATGAGCTTCCATCCTTCTCTATATAAATTGCCCTCTAGCCTCCTTTTAAGACAGACCAAAAAGTTGAGAAAAAAGGAGTCCAAAAGAGTCTGTTCGAGTCACACAAAGAGGTGACTAATGTCACGTCCCGATCTCCCGCAGGAATCGGCCGTCCCCGTCGGACGCGAATCACTGCGCCAGCGCTCCCGCGGGACGATCGTTTCCATCGGGACGTGATGCCGTGCGAGCATGGGGTTGCGCCCGCACAAGGCAACATCGTTAAAGTTCTGGCTATCATCGAATCGATCGAGTACGCAGCGGAGGGACAGTGTTGCAATCAATAATCCATCTGAGTATACGGGGCAAAATCACAAGGCATGAGGTTCTCTGAATACAATGGCATCGTTCCATACATTTTGTTCCTTTGTACAAAAGCAGCACAAACCAATCGATACGGCTCAAGGCATCGAAACCAGATTTTCGGGTCCTGGGGATGAGGTACGACTATCGCTTCCTCGGACGATCCAACACCTGCGAACAAGCAAACTGTTGGTGGGTCAACACTTTAGAGAAAGTACTGGTGAGTCTAAAATCAAAGAACAGAAGCAACATTCACTAAAACCAACACTAAGTAATCATGTTATAAAACATTCCATTACTAGTGATCTTTCTAGTTTTACCTAGGTTCGTTACATGCAGTACAGGAACGGAGTCATATTACTTCTTTTGGAAACATCTTTGAAATCAGAATCAGTTCAATACAACCAAGCAATCGAGACAAACAGTTCAAGCACGATGTTCAAATCATGGTGTGTGCAGCGTATCTCGTGAGCTATACTCAAGAACTCTAGGGACAATGCAGCATTTAGTGGACTTATCATTCAATCAAGCAAACAAGTTGAACTATCAATAAGATGGTCCCCGAGAAACTCAGGATCAATAGCGGTAATCCATCTAACCAATGACTCCTTTATCTGATAGTATTAGCAGCTATGACTCGTGGCTCAGTTCTGCACTAATAGCCATTGTCCGACCGATGCAAATGCATGAAATACTATCATATAAACTCTAAGATGCACATGTTCATGAACAAGCAGGCTATATATAAACTCTTTGTGTTTCTTACCCCTTGTCGATCGGTTATCCCTGCAGCAGACATACAAGTTAGCAACAATTTGCATATATAAACATATGGTTCTTCCCTGTCCGTCTCTACATCAAACAGTTAGGTATGCAAGAAGGCTAGCCTAGCATGCTCCCTAACTACCTGAATGCAGCTATCTCTATGAACAAGCTAACTTCTCTAACACAAACTCAAACTCTTCTCAACAGAAGCACCGCCTCTCATCTAATAGCCACGTCCCCCTGGATCCCGTAGGTCCGGAACTTCAGGACGCACTATTAGTCTCATCCCATCAATCTCCATCCACCATTCTAATAGCCACACCCCGAGCTCTGGGCGCACTATTAGTCTCCAAACTTGTCATTTAGCCTCCATCCACCGCAAGCTCCCTCGATAACAAGCATATCACATATCACAATAATAACACAACGTGACAATACAAGCTTTCAATCCATCTATCTCTTATCTAATAGCCCTACCCCCCTAAATCCCGTAGGACCGGAAAATCAGGGCGGGCTACTAGTCTCTTCACAAACAAGACAAGCATTTACTCTTATAACAAAACAAGCATACATTCCATCAAGCTTTTGCATCCAAGACAAGCAATTATAAACACGATGACAAGCAAACATATGAACGATCTTTAATTTAAGCTAGCATGGCACGGGTTTATTTATCTTTTCAAGTTAAGCATGCAACTCTACTCTTTCCTTAGCATGACAAGGTCCGTTCGATAGCTGTGTCAATATAACTAGCATGCAACATGTCTTTCTTAAACTTAGCATGGCAATGGTTCTCTCTCTTTAGGCAGGCAGGTTCTCGTTCTATCATTCATGTAAACTTATCTTATTAAGCAAACAAGCATTTCAAAAACTCAGATTCATTATTAAGGCGTACAAGAATCAGATAATGAAGTTATGCCCACTCACCTAGATCAGTCATCTTTTGATTCAACAAGGAGTTCTTAAGGAAGATATCATTTTTGAGTCAGCAAACCGATATCTCTTGTATATAGTGCCAACGCGTAGCGGGGCACTACATACTTACCCACCAAGAAAGAGTTTCGTCCTCGAAATTCTAGGAGAAACTTTCGATATCCAGAGCAGCGATAGTCCTCATCCATCACCATCCTCAATCGAAAACACAAGCAAATCACAAGCACGAAAGCACAACTCTCAAGCAACAAATCAAATCCAAAAAACTTTTGCGCGCATCTTTGAGAATATTTATGGACTTATTGTATGGAACACTCAACTCAGTAACGATATCAATGCACAAGGAATCGTCATCTAGGAACAACGGCGAAATTGGCGTAAGGCCAGAGGATCGAGTTGCTCTGATACCATTATGTCACGTCCGACGTGGCTATTAGATGAGAGGCGGTGCTTCTGTTGAAAAGAGTTTGAGTTTGTGTTAGAGAAGTTAGCTTGTTCATGGAGATAGCTGCATTCAGGTAGTTAGGGAGCATGCTAGGCTAGCCTTCTTGCATACCTAACTGCTTGATGCAGAGACGGACTGGAAAAGAGAACCATATGTTTATATATGCAAATTGTTGATAACTTGTATGTCAGCTGCAGGGATAACCGATCGACAAGGGGTAAGAAACACAAAGAGTTTATATATAGCCTGCTTGTTCATGAACATGTGCATCTTAGAGTTTATATGATAGTGTTTCATGCATTTGCATCGGTCGGACAATGGCTATTAGTGCAGAGTTGAACCATGAGTCATAGCTGCTAATAGTATCAGATAAATGAGTCATTGGTTAGCTGGATTACCGCTACTGATCATGAGTTTCTCGGGGACCGATATCTTATTGATAGTTCAACTTGTTTGCTTGATTGAATGATAGTCCACTAAATGCTGCATTGTTCCTAGAGTTCTTGAATATAGCTCACGAGACACGCTGCGCACACCATGATTTGAACATCGTGGTTAAACTGTTTGCCTCGATTGCTTGGTTGTATTGAACTGATTCTTTTTTCAAAGACGTTTCCAAAAGAAGTAATATGACTTCGTTCATGTACTGCATGTAACGAACCTAGGTAAAAATAGTATCACTAGTAATGTAATATTTTATAACATGATTACTTAGTATTGGTTTTAGTGAATGTTGCTTATGTTCTTTGATTTTAGACTCACCAGTACTTTCTCCAAAGTGTTGACCCACCAACAGTTTGCTTGTTCGCAGGTTCTGGATCGTCCGAGGAAGCGATAGCCGTGCCTCATCCCCAGGACCCGAAAATCTGGTTTCGATGCCTTGAGCCGTATCGATTGCTTTGTGCTGCTTTTGTATAGAGGGACATAATGTATGGAACGATGCCATTGTATTCAGAGAACCTTGTGCCTTGTAATTTTGTCCCGTATACTCAGATGGATTATTGATTGCAACAATGTCCCTCTGCTGCGTACTCAATCGATTCGATGATAGCCAGAACTTTAACGATGTTGCCTTGTGCGGCGCAACCCCAAGCTCGCACGTCATCATGTTCCGATGGAAACGATCGTCCCGTGGGAGCGCTGGCGCGGTGATTCGCGTACGGCGGGGGCGGCCGATTCCTGCGGGAGATCGGGGCGTGACATAAGTCTCCAAACTTGTCGTTTAGCCTCTATCCACCGCATGCTCCCTCGATAACAAGCATATCACATATCATAATAATAACACAACGTGACAATACAAGCTTTCAATCCATCTATCTCTTATCTAATAGCCGCACCCCTAGATCCCGTAGGACCGGAACATCAGGGCGGGCTACTAGTCTCTTCACAAACAAGACAAGCATTTACTCTTATAACAAAACAAGCATACATTCCAACAAGCTTTTGCATCCAAGACAATCAATTATAAACACGATGACAAGCAAACATATGAACGATCTTTAATTTAAGCTAGCATGGCACGGGTCTATTTATCTTTTCAAGTTAAGCATGCAACTCTACTCTTTTCTTAGCATGGCAAGGTCCGTTCGATAGTTGTGTCAGTGTAACTAGCATGCAACATGTCTTTCCTAAACTTAGCATGGCAATGGTTCTATCTCTTTAGGCAGGCATGTTCTCGTTCTATTATTCAGGCAAACTTATCTTATTAAGCAAACAAGCATTTCAAAAACTCAGATTCATGATTACTTAGTGTTGGTTTTAGTGAATATTGCTTCTGTTCTTTGATTTTAGACTCACCAGTACTTTCTCCAAAGTGTTGACCCACCAACAGTTTGCTTGTTCGTAGGTTCTGGATCGTCCGAGGAAGCGATAGCCGTGCCTCATCCCCAGGACCCGAAAATCTGGTTTCGATGCCTTGAGCCGTATCGATTGCTTTGTGCTGCTTTTGTATAGAGGGACATAATGTATGAAACGATGCCATTGTATTCAGGGAACCTCGTGCCTTGTGATTTTGTTCCGTATACTCAGATGGATTATTGATTGCAACACTGTCCCTCCGCTGCGTACTCCATCGATTCGATGATAGCCAGAACTTTAACGATGTTGCCTTGTGCGGGCGCAACCCCAGGCTCGCACGGCATCACGTCCCGATGGAAACGATCGTCTCGTGGGAGCGCTGGCGCGGTGATTCGCGTATGGCAGGGGCGGCCGATTCCTGCGGGAGATCGGGGCGTGACATAAGTCTCCAAACTTGTCGTTTAGCCTCCATCCACCGCATGCTCCATCGATAACAAGCATATCACATATCACAATAATAACACAACGTGACAATACAAGCTTTCAATCCATCTATCTCTTATCTAATAGCCGCACCCCCTAGATCTCGTAGGACCGGAACATCAGGACGGGCTACTAGTCTCTTCACAAACAAGACAAGCATTTACTCTTATAAGAAAACAGACATACATTCCATCAAGCTTTTGTATCCAAGACAAGCAATTATAAACACGATGACAAGCAAACATATGAACGATCTTTAATTTAAGCTAGCATGGCACGGGTGTAAACCCCCAGATTTTTCAGGATTTAAAAAAAATAATTTTTGGAATTTTTCTGAAATTTTTAACTAATTAAAATCAAGGTATTCTGGTATTAAATAATTTTAACTGTTTTTATTAAGTATTAAAATATTATAAAAATAATATTTTTGGGTGTAAAATAAAATATTAGACATAGGGTAATTTTCTTGGAATTTATTGGACCCCAGAACCATTTTTAAAGACCTAAAAATTTATATTTTTAATAAACCAAAATAAACCCGGTTTAATGAACCAAACCGGACCGACCCTGAACCGAACCGGTCTATCTGAACACAACCCATTCCCTAGCGGGTCGGGTCGAATCCGAAACTGAACCCGACCCGAACCCGCCTACCCGACCCGTTACTGTAGCTGTTACAGTAACTGAGAGTCCCCCGACTCTCAGCCTCCCCCGCAACCGCCGCTGCCGCCGATTCCGGCCGCCCCGTCGCCTCCCCGAACCCTTCGCCTTCCCCGCCGCTTCTTCTCCCCAACCGACGCCGTCGGCCGCCTATTCCCCTTCACCTCTCCGTTAGTAACGGCCGCCGGATCCCCTCCCTCTCCCCCTATATAAACCCTACAGCTCCACCACTCTCCCCGAGCCCAACCGCCTTCCTCCGCTGACCCCTCGACCTAGCCACCGCGTCTCCCCTTCGCTCTCCCCAGCCTCCCCGACCCGTTGCCTCGATCGACTCCTCCACCGCCTCACCACCGTAAACCGGCACCACCGCCATTCCCATCATCCTCCGGCGACCCGTAGCAGCCCCGGCCGCCACCAGCGCCGCCAAGATGACTCCAGCGCCGCCACGACGAAGACCAGCGCCGAGCTCCGTCGTGCCCTAGCCGCCGCCAGCAAGCCGGCCGTGCCGCGTCGCGCCGCCTCGTGGAATCGCGTTTTTCATTCTTCGGAGCCCTGTTCAGGTGACTGTTTCTCTCTCCTCGCTGCCCCGTTTTCCGTTCCGTCTGCTGTGACGCGTAGACTGCATGACCCTCTCGATAACCGTGCAACTTGTTCAGGGTATCGCGTCATGTGGCGATCGCAAACTACGACCCAAAATCAGGAAAATAATTACCATTTTTTCCCGGAACTGGGTGCGCCCCGCTAAACGGGACGACTTGGTCGTGTGCGAACTTCACCGAAAGGTGCGCGCCGTTAATACGGACGTGTGGGATTTAGTGGAAGTTGATTTGGATGTACGTGGACACCGGAATCAACGCGTATCCTTCGACAATGTCCCGTATCGGCCATGTTCTGGAACTCGTTGTAACTTCGTGTATGCACGTCGTATCGAAACGAAACTTGCGCCATCGGACTCATAGCAATACGCTGGTCCTGTGACCCAAGTTTGGTTCGATTCTGAGAACGTTGACAAAATTGCGTATAGTGGGCCCCACGGCTCCACTTGACGGGCGATTTTGTGATCGGCTCATCGGAATCCAGTTCTGGATATTCCGTTGGGTTCGTATCGTCGTTCTGGACTTGTAGACACTAAGTTTGACGAATTTGGAGAACATTGTCTCTGACACGTTTTTCGGTGCGAAGCGGGCCACATGTGGACTCCGCTTTGACCAGAAACTGTCACTTTTGTCCCTGTGTCCAAATTGGACTTAAGGATAGGCAATTCTAGCTATTTGATATCTTCTGAACCTGATGGTAACGTTTATTTCAGCAACCGGAGTACCTGCAGATCCCGCTGATACCAGAGCAGCAGTTGGAGCTATGATCACAGGCAAGTGTACATTGCCAAACTTGCAGTACCTGCTTCATATTGTTATCTTGATTTATTTATATGATGTACATGCTTAACCTAGGACCGTGTGACCTTACTTAGCGTCCGAATAATATTCGGGTGCCAGCGTCGTACGCGGAGTTGTGTAACGTCACCTAGAGTTGGATATCGAAACCCTATACTTTCTCGTGCTTGCATCATCAAGTTCGTCATAACCCAGGACACCTGACACTATTCATGAGACAGAATCTTCCTGAGATATTCATGGTGATTCTGTATAGGTTACATGATTCATGACATAGATATAGCATGTGCTTAGCTATCATTATGACTTGCTGCATTAGATATGATCTTGCGTGACATGGACATGAGACGTCGTGGACATGAGATGTATGATTACATTGGGTGGGGAGAGACACACAGGCTACAGGCTGATTTTATATATAAATTTATTATGGTGCGATAGGCCCACTACATAGTAAATTACATAGTATATCTGCTACAGGCTCCCCGACACAGAGCTTATAGTAGTCTCAGCCTAAGTCTAGTGATGCTCTCACTTGCATTTCACATAGCTGGTTACCTAGTTTACTCTATTGATTCATTTATTATTGCACTACATTTATTTTTGGCATGAGATATTCTTGTACCTTGCTATGTCCCCTGAGGACCTGGATCCAGATTATGTCCCCAGGAATAGCAGAGGAGATCTATCCCGAGGTATACGGGACATGAGCATTAGCAGGAGCAGAAGCAGGAACAGGAGCAGGCACTGGAGCAGTACCAGATCCAGAAGACGAGTGATTGCCAAGGATTTCTCCTGAGTATATGCTTTATCCATACTCAGTATTTGCTGTTGTTATCTTTATCCTTGTCTGTTGACTATTGTATCAGACTTATTATCGGGTTGTTCCCCGAGTTATGTTTTATTGAGATTTGATATTGCTTTATACTCTGATATTGTTGTATTCATTTCTGTGGATGAGATTAGTATATTAGATCCTTATTGTTGTTTTACAGCTTAAGTACATCCTGATGGGTCCATTAAATTGGGTTTGTCCATCGGTGTGTGCTGCTGGTCATTGTCACGTGTCTAGTCCCTCGATATTTTGGGACGGGGGCATGACAACGGGTCTATTTATCTTTTCAAGTTAAGCATGCAACTCTACTCTTTCCTTAGCATGGCAAGGTCCGTTCGATAGCTGTGTCAGTGTAACTAGCATGCAACATGTCTTTCTTAAACTTAGCATGGCAATGGTTCTATCTCTTTAGGCAGGCATGTTCTCGTTCTATTATTCAGGCAAACTTATCTTATTAAGCAAACAAGCATTTCAAAAACTCAGATTATTTATTAAGGCGTGCAAGAATCAGAGAATGAAGTTCTGTCCACTCACCTAGACCAGTCATCTTCTGGTTCAACAAGGAGTTCTTAAGGAAGATATCATTTTTGAGTCAACAAATCGATCTCTTGTACATAGTGCCAACGCGGAGCGGGGCACTACAACTACGAGCGTTCCAGAAGTTCTCTTGTGAAGTCGCTGGCTTCTGGGAGCAGATCGTCGATAGAGGACGAATTTTGCTTTGAGCAACAGTGGTCTTCACCGTCCCAACAAGAATAATTTTTTATTCTGTCTTCTTCTCCTTTTTCTTCTTAGTTCGTTCTGTCTGATTGCAACTGCGTTTTGCAAGGAATAACGTATGTAGTTTTCGTTTTATTGTAACTCTGTTCTGTCCGTTTGCAACTGCGATTGCAAGGAAGAACGAGAAGTTTGGTTAATTCTGATTCTTTTGTAATCTTGAGAGCAAGTTGTAATCAGAATCCTTATATAGTTCTTCGTGGAAATCGAGAATAGTCAGAGTGAAAACTTTTGTGTGAACATCTGATCTCGACCACGCATTTTTCCATCTTTGGTTAAGCTTCGGGACTAACAATCTCAAAGCAAGATCCGAATAAAGATGGGGAACATCCGTTCAAGTCTTCTGGACACAAGTTTTCACAAACTTGAGAAGATTGACGGAATTTACTTCGAACATTTGGATGAGGGAAGGAGTCATTTGTCAAATGTTGAAAGTGAGTTGTCGGTACCTACCATTTTCGAGAATGGAGGAGATAGCGACTGAAGGACGCACATTCCAGTTGGAAGGAAGATTACAAGATAACCTAGGATTGCGGAGTATGCGCACAAGGGGCAGACCTTTGCGCATGCAAGACTTAGCGCATAGGAGCGCATTGGAAGTCTTTGCGCCTGGGCGCATAGTGTCTCCATGCGCATGATGGTCTCTACGCATGCAGGACGCGCATGAAGGCTTATGCGCATGGATTGGCGCATGATGGTTTATGCGCATAGATTGACGCATGGTGGCTTATGCGCATGGATTAGCACATGGTGGCTTATGCGCATGGATTGGCTCATAGTGGCCTATGCACATGAAGGTCACTGCACTATACCGGACTTGACACTTGGCTGAAATTGGAACTTGGAAGTAGAACCAATCCGAACCAATGTAGCAAGGTATAAACTAAACTTGGTTCCTTTGATTACTTAACTTGGTTGCTATGATTGCACAAGTTAAGTCCTATAGCGTGGTTGCTGACCAGTGGATAGAAACTGGTGCATCTAGCCACATGTGCTTTAGGAAGAGTTGTTGATCAAGGTCAAACCTTTCAGTGGTGAAGGTCTTGATGGCAAGCAAGGATCAAGCAGAGGTTCTGGAAATTGGGACAATGATTCTGAACTTCGAGAATTTACAGTCAAAGGAGTGCGTGTAGCAACGTACCAGTTATTACCAAGGACCTGATCTCAGGAAGTCTGTTGCAGACTTGAGGGTGAACATCCATGTTTGTCAGATGATGATATCTTGGCAGGAGAGATACTTTGAAACAAGACGTTCAGTTCAAATGAATGTTCAATGTTCGAGCTTCTGCTTGTGACTGAAGTCTCATTGTAAGAATTGTGGGACACCAGATTAGGACATGTACTTCGTACTGCCAGATGTCTAGTCTAGGGTTTATCTCCAAATGTGGGGGTAAGGAGGTGGAGAAGTGTAAGGTCTGTGCGCAGACAAAGATCATAAGAAAATCGTTCAAACGGGTAAACTGAAGTATAGATCTTCTGGAGTTTGTTTACTCAGATATATGTGACTTCAAGCAGTTCTCCACAAAGGCCAAAAGGAGAACTTCATTACTTTCATCGACGATTACTCGAAGTACGCGTTCGTCTATCTGCTCTAGTTAAAAGACGAAGCATTCGAGAAGTTCAGGGTTGATGCTGAACTTCAAATGGGGCAACAACTCAAGAGACTCGGAAGTGGTCTAGGCGGAGAGTATAGGTCTATTGAATTCGCATCGTTCTGCAAAAAAAATGGAATTGTCAATGAGACAGTTGTTCCGTATTCTTCTCAATCAAATGTAGTAGCTGAAAGGAAGACCGGGACGTTGACAGAGATGATGAACTCAATACTGTGGACTACGGGTTCCAAACTACTTCTGGGGACAAGCTGTGCTGACGGCTACGTTCATTCTGAACAGTGCCATACACAACTTTCGATGTCGCTCCTCAGGAACTCTGGTTCAGAGCCAGATCCAACTTGAACGTCATTCGAGTGTGGGGGTGTCTGGCGTCTGTGAAGCTTCCGGAATTAAAGATTTAGAAGCTGGAATCGAGGACTACGAAGATAATCTTTCAAGGTGATGCTGAGAAGAGTAATGCTCGGAGATTTCTTGATATCGCATTAAATCATATCATTGAATCTCGCGACGCAGAACTCCTCGAAGATAAATTTGCAAGGCACAAAAACATTGTTATCGCGGATATTTCGAAAAATAGTGTGGGTGCACAGGAGACTGAAGCTTCCAACGAAGATGTAGTCCAAGAAGAAGTTGTCATCCCAACGACAACGATCGAACCAGAACTCGCAGAACTGGTGTCTAAACGAGTGAGAAGAGTGAAGGACTTCGAAGAAGATTTCGTCACCTATCATGTGGAAGCGTATCCGCTTACCTATGATGAGGCGATGAAGACCAGAGATGTCTTCTGGAGGGAGGCTATGAATAATGAGTATGACTCAATAATCTTCAACCACACTTGGGTGTTGGTCAATATGTCTGAAGGAGCTAAACCAATCAGATGCTTATCAGATCTTCAAGTCGATGAAGATGAAAGCAGACAGAACAGTTGAGTTCAAGACAAGACTATCTGCCTAGGGGTTTCTCAAACAATAGGGGATCGAGTTCTTTGGCACCTCGATGAGGGTGTCATAGATCAAGATGATGATTGTCGTAGCTGCTATTCACAAGCTGATTATTTATTAGATGATGGAAAGACATCAAGTCTTGGATAAAGACAGACATGAGAGATTCACAGACAACACTCAGAACTATTGTCATTCAGTTTTGAAGACAGTATGCGAGTTGGTGATATCTCGATACGGCCTGAAGCAATTTCCAGGATGTGGCAGCAGGAGTTTGACAAGTCATCTAGTCAAAGTTGTCGCAGGATCAACGAGACGGACAAGTGTGTGTACACGAAGTTCACTGATAATGGATGAGTCATCATTTGTATCTATGTGGACGACTTGCTAGTCCCAGTTGTGGACACAGAAATGTCACTAACAAAGATGTTTTTTTGTCCAAACTCAGGACATGGGATTGCGGATGTCATCCTGAGGATATAAGATAATCTGGATGTCAGATGGGCTTGCTTAGTCACAAGCTCAACATGAAATGTTGATCACACGCTTTGGGTATCAGGGACGATACTCCTCAGGTGTGACATGAATATGAAGCCAAATCCAAGGAAAAGCGTCAGACAGTTGGTGTACTCGAGCATCATCAGGTGAATGATTCAAGCTGCGTGTACCACCAGGCCTGACATAGCTTTTTCTGTAAGGATGCTGAGTCAGTTCACAAACAGTATATGTGTTAAACACTGAAAACTATGAAGAGAGTCGTCAGAATTCTCAAGAGAACTCAGTAGTATATCATGTGCTACAGCAGTTATCCAGATATGAAGGAAGGCTTCGGTGATGCCAGTTGGTGCTCAGGAAAGAAGAGTGAAAGATCCACAGGAGGACGTGACTTCTCCAGGTGTGGTGTTGCTATATCTTGGAAGTCGAAGCAGCAGTCTTTACTCTCAGAGTTCTTTGCACTATCAAGCTGCAGCATATAAAGCAGAATGGCTCTGGAAGCTCTCAGATGATCTTCCTATAGTTAGTACACAGATTCGGGTGATACCGACATACTGTGAAAACCAAGAAGCTGCAGTAGTGGCATCTATTCATCTCTTTAACAGTTTGAAGAGAACTATGTGGATAGAACACAAGACATTGAATGAGTGCAGATTGCGTGGATCATTACAGTGCTTTAATGATCGGATTTAGGTAAATATGGCGGATCCGTTCATGATAGGCTTCAAGGGTCAGTACAGGACACTGAATGAGCACAGCTATCGTAGATCATTACAGTGTTTGATGATCAGAGCCAGGAGAGTGGCAGATACGTTCATGTAAGGCCTCCAGCGCCAGCTGATCCTAAGAACTATAAAGGAGGGTAGTACTCCATGTTACAGTGGCGTGATACCACACAAGGGAGTGAACCTTGGCTTTGGGTCATGTCACAGCAGCGTAACACCGCATATAGTCAAGGACACAACATATATGGGCTTGGAGGACCTATAATATTGTGTCTTTGCAATCCTACCATTTAGTTTTATGTTATTAGTTCAAAGAGAAATCTACTAGGCATCTAGCTATTGGTTCAAGGGAGCACCATTGATTAGGAGAACAGGAACATTGGGTAGTCCTTTGAGACATTGAGGGATTACGAACCCAGAACTATTGTTGTCTAATAATTGATCTTTTGTGTAGAACAAGTCATGTGGGAGGATGGCTTAGATGCCTTAATGAGTTCTCAGGCATTTTGAATGTCTGGTGTGCTTAGCAGGAAGCACGGTAGCGCAGCATTACAAAGGAGCGTAAGGTCTCCATGCTACAGTGAGTGACACCACCAAGAGGTTTCTCGGTAAGGGTAATGCCTCGGCTTCGCGAGCCATGTCACAGCGGCGTAGCACCACACATAAGCAGGTAGCCTAAAGTTGTAGAATGAAGAGTGTATATAGCACTACAAAGAGGTCAGTATCCTCATGTTACAGTGGTGTGAGACACCACAGAGGTAAAAGATGTAAATCCTCGGCTACGCGAGCCATGTCACAGCGGTGTAACATCCCAACGAAGCGCAAGGCTTCATGCTGGGTAGTTTGGCACTACAAAGAGGCTGGAACCTCATGCTACAGTGGAATGACACCACGATGTAGTTTAGCCTCGGCTCTGGGCTATGTCATAGCGGAGTAGCACCGCAAGGAAGCTCGGGGCTTCATGCCAAGGACTCTTTAAAAGAACTCACATATAGATATGGAAAGAGATATAGGCCGTCTTTTGAGAGAAAATCTGTAGACACCCAAAATACATACATCGAAACCAGGCGTGCACAGGGCCTTTAATGTGCAACCGGAAGCACAGCTGATGTCATTGTGTGAGTGGAAAGAATTGCGGCTATGGTGCTGAATTCAAGGCTTAGTCCATTCTTGTATCATATTGTTGTTCAACCCATGCGAGAAGATTCAAGTCGAAGCGATATCTATCCTAATGCATGATGGATAGTCACTGTGGGGAACGCTCAACCCATATATATTGAGATATGTGGGGGATTGTTGGTGTTTTTGCCTTTGGACTAGTAAAGATAGTCCAACATTGGCTACACCACAAGTGGGTATCTCAATATAATACTTTGTATGAGTTGATGTGTGAACATGGGGTGTGGTGGGGCACATGGGTGCCATGTGGGGGTGTTTTCCTAGGAGAAAAAAATAATTAACTCCTCATGAAAGCATTTATGCTTTTTGTCATGCTCTTGGAATTATTTTCATAGGAGTTAAGTCCCAAAGGGACTTAGCGACTCGGACTCGGGCTCAAGGGCGCAAAGTGGCGCTTTGTTGGCGTACTTTGCACTTAGCACGTCAGCATTGTCGCAAGGCACTTATGCGTTGTTGTTGCGCTCGTGCGCTCATTTTATGCACGAGTTTTATGCTCGGGTTGCATGCGCGTGTTGCATGAGCGGGAGCTGAACGGGCGCTGGACGGACGCTGAGTGGGCTATGCACTGGGCTGCGATTGTAGGATATCAATTTTGTGTATTGGCTTTTTAGTCTCACATCGGAAAGAAGAGGAGGATGGACTTCCATCCTTCCTATATAAAGAGCCCTCTAGCCTCCTTTTGAGACAGACCAAAAAGTTGAAAAAGAGAAGTCCAAAGGAGTCTGTTCGAGTCACAAAGATGTGACTACGAGCGTTCCAGAAGTTCTCTTGTGAACTTGCTGGCTCCTGGGAGCAGATCGTCGATAGATGACGAATCTTGTTTTGAGCAACTGTGGTCTTCACCACCCCAGCAAGAATAATTTTTTATTCTGTCTTCTCCTTTTTCTTCTTGGTTCGTTCTGTCTGATTGCAACTGCGTTTTGCAAGGAAGAACGAATGTAGTTTTTATTTTATTGTTACTCTGTTCTGTCCGTCTGTAACTGCGATTGCAAGGAAGAACGAGAAGTTTGGTTAATTCTGATTCTTTTGTAATCTTGAGAGCAAGTTGTAATCAGAATCCTTATATAGTTCTTCGTGAAAATCGAGAATAGTCAGAGTGAGAACTTTTGTGTGAACCTCTGATCTCGACCACGCGTTCTTCCATCTTTGGTTAAGCCTCGGGACTAACAAAATGTAGGAGACATCATAATTGAATGCTGAGTAGAAGATGTAGGCTGGCGACGGATGCGGTGATTTAGGAGTGTGGGGGGCGGGGTGGTGGTGGTGGTAAAAGGATGTGGGTTAACTAGTGCTTTGTTACTTGGGATAGGATGAGATGATAAATAATAAGGCTTTTGGTAGTGAATGAAAAATTGAATAGGAACATGGGTGTCGGGTCTAACACTGTAACCGGTTAAGTTCATATTTTTATACTAAATGGACTTTTAAGGAAATAACAAGATTGGGGGGACAAAAGTTAGATATTCTATATATTCAAAGATTTAAGTGGCCTATATCTAAAAAGTCGAGAAACAGAGGAATGGAAGTATCTAGTAACTTAGAAGCCAGAAACTCCTATGAGGTCAACGAATCTTAGTAAGAATCTCGATTCGGCGGTTCTTAGTTGAGAGCTCGTTTCCCGATGATGGGAGCTCGTTTCTCCGGCGATGGGAGCACGTTTCCCCAATGACATGAGTGTTTCCCGTAATATGACCATAGTTTTAAAAGGACATAAATTTTGGGGAAAAAAGTTAGAATTTTTTTAATACACGTTCATCAAAGTAACAATAAACTAAAGATTTCTTACCTTGACATCGTAAAAATCACCATGCTAATGATCTCTCTTTAACTTTGAACTGAACTTTATAAACTCTAATAAATATTAAGATATTTATAAGTTTTGATAACAATAATTAATAAACATAAAAAAATTATCAGCGAACGCTCCCAACTTTAGACTCTTCTAAGTAGCCGTGGTCTCCCGCCCCTGCTTTTGTCCCCGCTCCCGTTTCTGGCTTCTAAGGCTAGAAAAGCATGGACACTCCAAAAATTTAGGCCATGTTGTGTAGGATACTTATAGGACACAACCTGAACGCTCCAAAGTACACTAGAACACACCAAAATAGGTGATTGTATCCATGTCATTATATCCTTCCCTTGTTTGGTCATATCAACATAGGGAAGCAACCAAAGAGCCTGTTAATCCATTCTTGATAACTTGATTTTGGCGATGGATGAAGGTAACTGGCAGATCCCATCCCATCCAATCCAATCTATTAGTTTTTACTAGGCTTCCTAGGGCTTGCAGTTCACAAAGAGAACTGTATACCTAGCAAAGTCGTATATATTTTGCAACAAGTTTGACCAGATCTGCTTTTTTAACAAACTTTATCGCTTCACTTGGTTAAAACTTAAAACTCTTCTCCTTGTATTTGATATTCGTTCTAAACTACATGCACAACGAGATCATGAGTTTAGAATCTTATATACACAATGCATGCCCTCATCTCGGCTTTGTTAATTTTATTTTCCCCATCTTTGATAACTCCTTAATGCTGAAATTCAGAGTTTTGAGTATATTTTGAAATGTGACTTCCGAATCGATATGGTTATGCCTTTGGGGGACTACATTTTTTGCGTCTTTGGAGTTTGGAGTTCATTTACAACACGCATTGGAATACGACTTTATGGTGGTGTACCCTTGTTAGGCTATGCACTGAGTTTCAATAGAGTTCTTGTTGTGCTACCTATGAACATCTTTGTGGATCCATGTAAACCAAAAGATGTGATTACTTATAAGGAGTCGTTGCCAATGATATATGGGGGTCTTATGTGGCCTATGTGGAGACGTTGATGGGGTACATGGCCCATCGGGACGTTCAATGTGATTATGTGGTTCAATGGAGGCATCTCTAAGTACATGGACTTTGGGCCCCTTAGGCTTGCCAATGGTTCTTGTGAGGGAACCTTGTCCTCTCTCGCTTGTTTCAGTGTCCCAATTCTATGATTCATATCGTGCCTCAATTTATTTTGGGTTCTGAGATTTGTGGACCCATTCGTGTCTTAGCTTGTTGATGTTAATATGTTTCTGGATTTCTATTGTGCTGTCTTTTTAATCTGATAAAGTGTATATTTGTTGTGTATACCAGACTATTATATTTTCCTGTTATCTAATTTTTGCATCATTCTAATGCTATCATTGTTATCCTGTTTCCCGTTCTTGCTCGCAGAGATGGAAACCGAAGGTGTTGGTAGAGGAGCCGGAGGAAGTGTGGATCCAGAGGAGCCACGTGATGCACGCGTGGTTCGGGAGCTCCTGCGGTCAATGGGAGTGGGCGAGGGAGAGTACGAGCCTCGAGTGGTCCACCAGTTCCTGGAGCTGTGCTATAGGTACGTGGTAGACGTGTTGTCGGACGCCCAGCTGTACTCGGACCATGCTGGCAAGCCCTCCATTGACCCAGATGACGTCAAGCTCGCCATCCAGTCCAAGGTCAACTTCTCCTTTTCCCAGCCCCCTCCTCGAGAGGTAAACATCCCAAAACACTAAGCATAGACCCTCTTTTTTCTTGTTGCATATATTTCACTTTATGCCTAATTGATTCCTAGATACTTTATTAGATAGCTCATACACAACAATTAGGTTCTTTTGCGAGGAATTACATAATCTAGTTGGATTATTATGCATATACCGGGGCATATTGAATTGGGCTTTTGTTGGAATTAGATAGACCGAGTTGGGCATGAGAGCCATGGAAGGTTGTTGGAGTTATTAGGTATGCCAGGAAACAGTTTCATGGTACTCGTCTTACAACGTCGCGAGAGGATTGAAACACGTGATTGTGGAGTGCAGATAATTGTTATTTTTCTGGTGACTTATTCCTTCAGCAACAAAAAAGCCTTTATCCAAAATATTTGTTTTTTGAATCATCATCTTTCATTCATCTATGTTAAGTGCATGTTCTCTGTAACAGCATTCTCGAACCTGTAAATAATCTTACAAGAGGATTCATTGGGTGATTGCAACTACTGTTTGCTATCGTCATCTTATAGTTGTTACTTTTCTGACATTTGAATCAAAGAAATTTTAATAACATCTTGTCTTTCTTCATCAACCACGTGATTCTCTAAACAAATTCTCTCTTTCAGGTTTTGCTTGAGCTAGCAAGAAACCGAAATAAAATTCCGCTACCAAAGTCAATTTCACCACCTGGAGCAATCCCACTGCCACCAGAGCAGGACACCCTGCTAAGCCCCAACTACCAACTCCTTGTACCGAGGAAGCAGCCTTCTCAAGTCGAGGAGACCGAGGAGGAAGAAGATGGTTCCAATCCCAACTCTAATCCTATTTCATCACAGCAGGAGCAGAGGACAAACACTGATCAGCAACAACAGCAGCAAGCCCCACAGAGAGTATCTTTCCCGCTTGTTTCTGCTGGTGCTGCAGCAGCTGCAGCAAAGCGGCCAAGATGAAGGAGAGAATTAACCGATGCTGCCAGTTTTTTTTTTTTGTACTATTGTATGATTAAGTTAATTTAAGTAGCAGTGGGTGTTTACTACATTTTATAAGCGAATTGCCATGTTTGGTCGGAACAGGTAATTAAACTATGTAATTGAGTATGTAATGTAATGCAGCTAAACAAGCAGTAATTCCTAGTAAGTTCAAGAAGTTATCAGAGAAATAATTTTTTGCTAGCTAGAACCACATAAGTTTCCATGGCAGAGCATCTATACGATACTATGCTACTCTTGGTTCCTCATTGACGATCATACAGAGCTTGCTATCAACGCTTAAAAACAACCTACATTTGTCCTGCTTGCAGGTAAATCATGCTGGATAGCTTTTGAAATGGAATGTTATTATTATTTAGATTAATGGATTTGTGGGTTCAAAGCTAGAGCAGAATCAACTGTTCCTGAATCTAGGTTACAGTCATGGGGTGGAATTTGCACTTCCTGAATCCAGCCAACCACCAAAAAAAAGAAAGAAACTCTCCTTCAGGGGCGGACACAGAGCAGGTAATGTAGGGTCAGCTGACCCCACTGATTTTATTTTATTTTATTTTATTTTTACTCATGGAACCCAGAGGCGGACGGACACATGAGGCACAATATAAATGGCTTTTGATAAGGGCACTACAAACTTTACTAAGGGCTAGCCCAAGATTGGGGCTAGCCCATTAATGAACAAAGTTTACTCACACTAGCCCATTAGTTTACTCATACTAGCCCAAACTTTAAACCTTCCCCCCAAACCCTCCAAACCCCACCTCCCCCCTCCCGCCGGAGCCGTTCTCCTCGACTTCGTCCTCCTCCTCCTTGTCGATGGCTCCCAAAGTCTCGAAAGAATCAAGGTACAATTCTTCCTTCTCCTTGTTCTATTACATTTACAAAAAATTTCAAAAATTATAAAAATTCCTATTGCATTTCGAAAATTTTGAGTGATTTTCTTTCCATTCTTCAAATGAGGCATACAAGTCCTGAATGTAGTTTAGGATGTAGTTTAGACGTTTACTTGGATGCTCGTACCCGATTTTAGGGCATACAATGTCGACAATCGTCGAAAGTATCGAGCAGTATCGGACGGGACTCTAGAAATTTCTACAGTCCCATATAGATTTAGTACTGTAGAAAATTCTACAGTCCTATATACATTAAGGACTGTACAAATTTCTATAGTCCTAAATTTATAAAGGACTGTAGAAATTTCAACAGTCCTAAAAAAGTAGGACTGTGGAAATTTCTGCAGTCCTGTATACGTATAGGACTGTAGAAATTTCTACAGTCCTGAATGTTAAATTAATTTAGGATGTTAAATAAAATTTTTTTTTTTGTCTTATAGTCATGACCCTCGGAAGGGCACTGTGGATGAAGATATCATCAAAAGACGCCCTACTGCGTCGATGCGTAAGGAACACAATGTTTCGCGTACTATTGAACCAGGTGTCACTATCCGCGACCCCGAGGCACGCCCTGAAGTTAGGAAACGTCGATTGACGAAGAAGACTGTCAATCGTTCGAAGAGACGTGCTCCTCCTAGTTCTTCAGGTTCTTCTTCCTCCTCCGATGAGGACATGCCAAATATCCCAAATCGGCCAACTAATGGTTCAGGACCTTCTCAGCCTGCAGATAGTCCTGTCGAGAGTCTCCCACAAACCCTCGGAAACCAAGCTACTGATGGTTCAGGACCTTCTGAGCAGCCAGATAGTCCAGTCGAGAATGTCCAAACGGTTGCTCTATTGCATACCAAATATGGAACAATCCGGTAAGTACATTACGTTATGATAATTTTATATTTTTATATATAGTTGTAAGTTCAAAGTTCATACAATTATTTATAGATAAGTACATTTTACATAGAGGTAAAACTTCATCCAATTGTTTACTTTTCAGGAGAGTTCTCGTATGTTGACGGTGATCAACCACGGAAAAAAATGTAATACATGGAGGTTTGAATTATTGGGAGACGATGTGAAGGCAAAATCAGTCCCACCGGTTTACAATATTTGGGTAGCTACTCATATACGACGGTGGATAATGCACTGATATCAGCATTTGTAGAACGATGGCATCCAGAAACCAACACTTTCCATCTACCAAATGGGGAGTTGACGATTACCCTTGATGATGTCACGCCCCGATCTCCCGCAGGCAATCGGCCGTTCCCGCTAGGCGGGAATCACCCCCGCCAGCGCTCCCACGGAACGATCGCTTGACCCATCCGGGCGTGATGTCGCACGAGCGTGAGCCACGCCCGTGCAAGGCCATGGTTCATTGGCTGGCGGTAGGAGTTCTAAGCCACAGAGTCGCACAGATTATCCGAGTGCAGCGGAGTCATGAACGCATAGTGATTTGGTAACAGGTTCACTGAGTCGACAATATATAGCGAAACCATTGAAACACAAGTTTGAAGTAAAGCAACTCTTTTATTGATTAAAATAAGTGTTACAGGCGGCATATAGCCGAGATTACAAGTCGCTCAAGCCTCTCTCTCTGAAACAGTAAAAGCGTGCAAAGTGGCTACAATTGTGGAATGATTGTACAGGCGATGTTCAGGCGAGTTCGGGCTATGTTCCAATATTATGTCTTGTATATGTGCTTCTGTTCCGGGTGCACCGTTGCAAGGCTTCAGAGGGAACTCCTGGCCTTAGCACGTACGAAGGAGGCATCCGCACCGAACGAGGTTCTCCCGCACCCTGCATACAAACTGGTGGATTATTAGTACATTGAATGCACTGGTGGGGAAGCTACTCTCCCGCTCGACAAATCCAAACACGTAATATAAGTTCCGTGCACCAACTATTAAGTTGTCTTTCTAGTTGCCTTAGGATCAGTTTTATGCAAACATTGAATAGCCTAACTCGTGTCGGGCAGTGCGTCGTGCAACATGAGAGGAAACACGGCGAGGCTTACCATGTCCTTTCCTGTCCAAGGCAAACATTGTTAATTCAAGCACGGACAAGTATAAGCATTCAGGAGGCATAGCATATGCAAACACGAGGGTCATTATAACTTGATCGTTCAGGTATTCAGTTGTTTCTTGATGTGATGCAATGACTCGCACGCTGATAGCCGCTAAGCGAGGATGACTTATCTATATGAACACGAGTCGCTGGCATAGCCATTTATGGACGTAGTCGAGGACAAGGATAACATGCTACGAGAGTACACGATGCGCTGCAAGCTACCCAGTCCCGAACACGACGACTACACACGAGCTCCATCCGGACCGGATCGGCCCCAGTGCCCCGGTGACCGTCCGTGGAACTTGTCCGCGACATGCATAATTGGGGTCTTCCAATTATTACGAGATACACAAGAACACGAGAACACGCGTGCACTAGAATACGAGAATACGAGAACACGAGTGCACGGGAACACGAGTACACGAGTACACGGGATACTTGAATCAGGATTCACTTAGCCATTGGATGTGCACAGTCTCCTGGGCTGATGTAAGCCCGCTCGAGGGAGACTTGCAGAAATCCGAATACCTGAATGAGTCTTGCCTTGATGCATTCCCCTGGTTCGGGGCTGCCTGATGACCTGACGGTCTCGGATACTTGCAGGTTCAATCATGCACGGAACGACTACTTAGTAGTCTCCCGGCTTTTGGATGAAAATAAGGCAACATATAAGCAGACAAGCATGCGTTTCTAAGGAACATAAGCAGCACGTTTGCTCGGACCCGAAGGTAAGCCGAGAGATGAAACCGTTAGGGACTTAGCATGCGAGGGTCTGAATACAAGCAGTATTTCAATTTCCATGTTCTAGCATAAGCAATACAAGTTGGGATTATTCCCTTAGCTAGGTGCGTTGGATTTATTAGCATGCAGGGGGTGATTCACCTAGCGACTAGCATGAATATTCCAGATTTTATGTGTGCTGGCTAAGCAAAGACAAGTTCACCGTAGCCACCCACCTTAGCGATGATTCGCCTCAGTAGAGCGATACGTCAAGCGAGCCTCTGAAAGCCTAAGCCGGATTCCTGTAGGGACAAGTCTGGATATCCTTTGCTTCTCGTTTGAGGCAAAGCGGGCCGGGACAGTTGCACTTTTGCCGTTTGAGTCGGCAGTCCGCTAGAACGGAACAGGGTGTTACAGATGACGTCCATCATATATTGGGACTTAGGGTTGATGGTCGAGTCATAATGAATCAAACTTTTGATGAGTCGAGCATCAGCTTTTACGACCATAATTTAGATTATGTATCAGGGTGTCTGGGAGTTGATGCCACTAGTTTTACCACTCTTCGAGAATTCAAGAAGTCCTACGGACTTCCTTTAAAATATTTGGAGGAGATATTCGCTGATCCGGACCCCAAAATGGATAATAGCGATAATGTGGCCCGCGGATATATGCAGTTCATCTTAGGGGCTGTCGGCATTACGGATAAGTCTGGAACGTCCATACATGCCAAATATGTCCTCAATTTGGACAACATTGATATGGTGGAAGAAATATCTTGGGGAAGCGGTATACTAGCATACCTTTACCGCGAGCTTGGTGCGGTATCCCGCATGGGTTCGAAGACAATATCCGGATGCCAGACTCTACTCCATGTATAGATATATCTTTGTCAACTTGTATACATAATTTAAAATTTTGTTGTTAATTTTTGGACTAATGTTTTTTTAACCTGGTTACGTGAAGGCATGGATATACGAGCACTTTTCAAACCTGCAGCGGGCTAAACTGAACCGAGGGTATGACGAGAACCTTCCTAGAATGTGCCGATGAAAGCCAACTAAGGAAGATGCCAAACGTCCACACACATTGGCCGCCCTACGGAATGCACTCGAAGATATGACGACAGAAGATGTGAATTGAGACCTAATTTTTTAATATTTGGTAATAATTGACTAAATTACGTTATGCTAAATTTTATGCGGTACAGATTGTTTGGGATCCATATCGTGATTTGCGACAGACTAGTCGTCAATTGCAACCAGTCGCTTTATGTCACGGTCTTATAAGTTGTCATGAAATCGAGGAGGCTTATATGCCGGATAGAGTGCTCCGTCAGTTTGGCTACGTACAAACTGTCCCAAAGCGCACTTTGAAAATGATAACTGCTCCGCGAGGTACAAAACCGCTAAACTATATTCCTGCGACGTTCAACTGGGTCTCGGACTTCTTCACCGAGTGGCAACGCCACGTTATTAGAGAAACCGAACGGCAAGCAGCAGTAAATATGATGGAATGTAGCGACGACTACCTCGCCTACTACGCTGGTGTCGGACTACCTACCTTGTTCCAACGCGGAGGCGATATTGTGCGTGTACCTTTAAATCTTCCTGCCAAATCGGTCTTGTATACTGCATTGGTCAAGATGGTGAGCCAACTTCTTCACTTTCAGTTTGATATTTGTAAATGTTTATAACATAACAAATTTTTTTAATTCTCATGAATAGGCTAGGAAAGTGAAGAAGTTGGGAAGAAGCCTCGTAAGTTTCTAGGGTACGAATTATATGGCAATCAATGACGAACTACAACAAATCGACAACGCTGAAGATTTTTCTTTCTTGGAAAATAGAGAGCAACGTACAAAGAGGCGGCATGAAGTTTAGGCCCCGTTTGAAGATTTGTAAAACTTTCAATGAATTTGAGTTTTGAGACATGTAAAAGTTTTAAGTTTGAATTTGACTTGTAAAACTTTGAATAAATTTGCTACAATTCGCACTTTGAATATTTGTGTTCTAAGTTTGCTACAATTGCTACAATTTTAAAATTTGCTACAATTGCTACATACATACAATTTGTGTTCTAAGTTTGCTACATACATACAGTTGTTAAATCTGCAGAGACAGTGGGTAAAGATTAGGACTGTCAAAATTTTGACAGTCCTAGTATCTTGTAGGACTGTCAAAATTTTGACAGTCCTAGTATCTTCTAGGACTGTCAAAATTATGACAGTCCTAAACTTACATATAACTGTGTAGAGACAGTGGGTAAAGTTTAGGACTGTCAAAATTTTGACAGTCCTAGTATCTTCTAGGACTGTCAAAATTTTGACAGTCCTAAACTTACATATAACTGTGCATAGACAGTGGGTAAAGTTTAGGACATTCAAAATTTTGACAGTCCTAGTATCTTCTAGGACTGTCAAAATTTTGACAATCCTAATTTTGACATATAACTGTGCAGAGACAGTGGGTAAAGTTTAGGACTGTCAAAATTTTGACAGTCATAGTATCTTCTAAGACTGTCAAAATTTTGACAGTCCCAAACTTACATATAACTGTGCAGAGACAGTGGGTAAAGTTTAGGACTGTCAAAATTTTGACAGTCCTAGTATCCTAACAGTTTTACATAAAATTTTGACAGTCCTAGTATCGATTAGTATCAATGCACAACATACAGTCAAAATCGATTAGTATCAATGCACAACATATAGTCCTAGGGTTTAGATAACTTCTTTCATTGCATAACATACAGTTCAATATACAGTTAAACATACATGGCTCATTGCACAACATACATTTCAATATACAGTATCAATCGATTAGAATATCAAAGTAGTCCTTCGGCATAATTTTTGGATCCTCCATCTTCATCATCTTCTTATAGGCAGCCATTGCATCCGTGTAGGGTGTCGTCCATGCGATCGCTTCCTCTCGTGCGTGTTTATACCAAAGCGGAGAATGTGGAGGAATAGGAGAATGACCGATCAACCTTGAGATGACGAAGTGTTGTCCAACAAGCCCTATCGAACATAGATTGGATACTCCGTGTTCGGCCGGGGGAGCACACATTGGAAAGAAAGTATTGTTAATGCCTTGTGAGATAATTACAATAGGTTGATGATCCATTCAAACACAATTGATAGCAATTCTAGCTAAAGACTAAGATCTGGGAGTAAGAACTTGGAGATTTGGGGGAAGAACTATGAATTTTATTGAATTGACAGAAAAAGTAGTTACAGAACTAATTTGAAATTGGAAAATAGAAACAACCAAATGACCGACCCTTTTCTATTCCTTACTCTCCTTTATTTATATGAGGATGACAACTTAAAATTGAATCACACTCATGCCCTCCCCACATTGCCTCTGATACTACACTGATATTTAGTGAAACTATCTGTACCAGTAATTTCATAGCTCCTTACCTCCAGTAGCCTTCAGTGCAGTGATCCTTGCCTTCAGTAGAAGATCACAGATTACTTCTACTGCAAATGCCCTTACTATTCAGTGACTAATGCCAGTGGTAACATTGGGGTTGTATCAGAGGCACCTCTGATCTGCAACTCGGAGGTACTTAAATTGCTCGAAGGATGATGATAACGCTTTCTTTCTTTGAGAGTTTCTTTAATTATCCCTTAAAAGAAATTCAGCATATATGTCTACTTGGTAACGGTGTTTTCACCGGTTTTTAGATATTTTTGAACCAATCGTTTATAAAAACCTCTGGTAATTTTTATAAGGCACTAGTTTTGGACCGCTCAAAAATCCCCCAATATCAAACCGATGTAATATAATTTTGCGTGGCTTTATAATCATCCAAAATTAGTGAATTTTGAGGGGGTTTTATTATTTTATTTTATTTATTCTTGTAAAAAATTTTCAGAACCATTTGTTACCAAGCATGAATTGGATTGGTTTAAAAGTTGCTACTTAAAACCACTTAAAATCGGACCTCTTATAACCTGTTCATAACCGGTACTCTAAAAACACCATACTCTCATAATTGCCGAGCAGACCCTCTTCTTCATTCTATGGACACAAGCCAAAAATCTGGGTTACATCCGTGACGTGTCATATTTGTGTCATTCTATTTGCGTTCCTCTTTGAAAAGCCGTAGTAGTTTCTTTATATTCGATTATTTCTCCATGAATAATTATTGGCTAGTTATTAGTCCAACCAACAATTACGATAAAAAAAAGAACTTTATTATATATATATATATATATGTGTGTGTGTGTGTGTGTTTAAATTTAAAGATCGTGAATAATACTGTATATCAGGAATGGAAAGTGATGACATTATCCTCCTTAGAAAAATTGTCCTAAGAATTTCAACTAATATCAAGCAAGAACAATCAGGACAATTACTATATTATCTACAGGCCTATCTATACATTCAATCAAAGTTATCAAACAGGGAAAGCAATCAATCATACAAACGAAGAAAAACGACATCCATACCACAAGAAAAATGAGGAGTGAGGGAAGAAAAAGATCAATTTTATCATCATTTTCTATCTTATGTAGGCAATAAAGCCTAGCCATCAGCATGACAAATAGGCTAGTGCAACTATCCCTAGTCGTTAGAGCATCATTAGCAGTTGGGACATTCTAATACAATTTGGTGTCCAAAATTTCAAAAATAAAAAATAAAAATAATAATGTAGAATGGGTTGGATTTGTATGAGAATAGTAGGAATGATAAAGTGAGCTTCGGTCCCAAAGATTGTGTGGTCAAAAATTGATATGAAAACAAAATTAGTTCCTATAAATTAGAATCTAGAAATTGGGAGGCACAAGAGACCAAAAATCTAGAAATTGTAACTAGGGATGGGATTTACTATTCTACAAGATGAGCTCCTACATTTTAAATATAGAATTTAGAACGTGGAATGATCCTAATGATGCTCTTAGGAAGGACTAGCCAATAACTTCTTAGTCCCGAGGTCGATCAAAGATGGTAGAACACGGCCATGTGCAGAGCTACTAGCGAGACCCGAAAGTCCACTCTCTACAGGAACCCAAGTTGTCGTCGAGGTCAGAGATTCACACAAGAGTTTCTCATCTGATATTCTCGATTCCAACGAAGCATGAACCAAGAACATGTTACAAACAAACTCCGAAGAAAATGAAGATTATAATAAGCAACAAGAAAAATGTTCTTCTCTTTACGTTTGCAGACGCTACAATGAGAAAGAACGAAGCAAAGGAAAAAGTTGAAGAAAAAGCTCATTGTTGGGTGGTCAAAACCACCGTTGCTCAAAGCAAGATTCGTCGTAGAGACGATCTGTCCCTAGAAACCAACAAGTTCACAAATGAACTTCTGGAACGCTCAATGTCACCTTCAAAAATACTCGAAAATACCATGTGGGAGGGGGACACTCTGGGCCGCAAATGCAATCTGGTGTTCTCGGTTTTTCATCTATTTTTTCTTTCTCCTAAAAAATGAAAAAGGAGGTCCTCTATAAAAAGAGGATTTCAGCACCTATGCGGCCTGAGGAAACTCAGGCCGCATACGCGCTGACCGACCAGATCTTCCAAATTTTGGGTGTCAAAGTTGCCCGTGCCACATGCGCCGTCTCCGCAGCCTGTCACGCTTTATTTCATGAGGCAGACATCGCCGCCAAACGTAGAAAATAGTCGCTCATGCCGCATGCGCCATATTTTTTGGAAGGAACATAAAATTATGCACCGCATGCGCCACCTATAGCAGACCATGTCCCCTCCACATGCAACTCGCTCATCCAAACCTGGTCGCGTAGCGCCAGATCGCATAGCCCATGGCGGCATAGCGTATGGCCGCATAACCCCTAGTCGCATAATGCCTGGAAGCATAGTGCCGGGACTCATAGCGCCATGCCGCATGCGCCATGATGCAAGCGATCGAGCTAACAACCTTGCATGCAACTCTTACATAAAAGGAGCGCACAGGCGCCATGCGATAATGCTGACGTGCTAAGTGCAACGTGGGCCAATAAAGTGCCACTTTGCGCCCTTGAGCCCGAGCCCGAGTCCGAGTCCGAGTCGGTAGCTTAGCTCCTAAGAAAAACTTTCTAGAGGTGGTGACAAAATAAAGATTGTCATAATGGATTTCACATTTAATCCCTCTTGGAAAGTCAACCCACATGGGCCACCACCTTATGTGCATATACTTATACTAATACTAAGCATATCTACTTATTGAGATATACACATTGGTAGTTTTCCAATGTGGGACTAAAACCCCCAAAGCTAAATGAAAAACACCAATAATCCCCGACATATGTCACAAAATATGGTCGAGCGTTCCTCACATTGACTGTCATCATGCATTAGGATAGATGACGTCGACGACTTGAATCTTCCTGCATGGGTCAAACAACAGTACGATATAAGAATGGACTACGCCTTAAAATCTGCACCATAGCTGCTATTCTTCCCACTCACACCAATGACCTCAGCTGTGCCATCCGATCGCACGTTAAAGGCCCTGTGCTGACCTGATCTCAGTGTATGTATCTTAGGCGTCTACAAGCTTTTTCTCAAGAGACGACCTACATCTCTATCCACACTTAGGTGAGTTCTTCGACTATAGAGAGTTTATTATCCGGCTTGAAGCCTTGCGCTTATGTGCGGTGCTACGCCGCAATGACATGACCGCCCAAGGCTGAGGATCCCCTTCTTGTGGTGTCATACCACTGTAGCATGAGGACAATAGTCTCTTATTAGTGTCGTTACTACACACAGCATGGAGCCTTGCACTCCTGTGCGGGGCTACACCGTTGTGACATGGCTCGAAGTCGAGGTTCACTCCCTCATGTGGTGTCACCCACTGTAACATGAGGTCAACATCCTCTTAGTACATCCCAGCATGAAGCCTTGCGCTTCCATGCGGTGTTACGTGCTGTGACATGGCTCAAAGTCGAGGCTCACTCCCTCATGTGGTGTCATACCACTGTAGCATGAGGACACATGACTCTTTGTAGTGCTATGCTACCACTCTCTATCTCCTTTCAGCATTAGGCTACATGCCTATATGCGGTGCTACTGCCGCTGTGATATAGCCCGAAGCCGAGGTTCACTCCCTCGTGTGGTGTTACGCCACTGTAGCATGGGATACAAGTCCCTTATAGTGATAAAACTACTCGGGCTTCCTGCAACGCACGTCGGACATTCACTCTGCCCGAAAACTTATTAAGGTGTCAAAGCCATCCTCCCACAGAAAATATTCTGATAAAGAACAAATAGTAGACCATAGTGGTTCCGGGTACATATCCTATAATGTCCCTGAGGACTACCTACTGTACCTGATATTCTCCTGGTCAATGGTCCTCCCTTGAACCAATAGCTAGATGCCTGGTAGATTTCTCTTTGAATCAATAACATAAAACTAAATGGTAGATTATAGAGACTCAATATCAGAGGTCCTCCAAGCCCATATTTGTTGTATCCTTTACTATGTGCGGTGTTACTGCCGCTGTGACATGGCTCACAGCCAAGGCTTTACCCTGTCAAGGTACCTCATAGTGGTGTCACTCCACAGTAAATAGAGTACTATGCTCCTTCATAGTGCTTGACGCTGACTATATGCGGTGCTACTGCCGCTGTGACATAGCCCGAAGCCGAGGCTTTACCCTGTCGAGGTACCTCATAGTGGTGTCACCCCACGGTAGCATAGAGTACTACTCTCCTTTATAGTTCTTACGGTAAGTTGGCGCTTGAGGCATATTATTAATGGATCCGCCATATTTACTTGACTCCGATCTTTTAGCCACTGTAATGATCCAAGATAGCTACGGTCATTCAGTATTCTGTCCTGGCCTTTGAGGACTATCATAAACGGATCTACCAGAATCACCTGGCTCCGAACATTAACTACTGTAATGATCCATGTTGGCTGCGCTCATTCAGTGTCCTATGTTTTATCCATACAATTCTCTTCAAACCCTTGAAGAAATGAATAAATGCCACTGCTGCTTCTTCCTAATTTTCACAGTATATCGGTATCACCCTAATCTGTGTACTAACCATAGAAAGATCATCTGAGAGCTTCCAGAGTAATTCTGCTTTATATGCTATAGCTGATAGTGCATAGAACTCTGAGAGTAAAGACTGCTTCTTCGACTTCCACGATATAATAGTACCACCCATGGAGAAGTCACGGCCTCCCGTGGATCTTTCGTTGTTCTTTCCTGAGCACCAACTGACATCATTGAAGCCTTCCATCATATCTGGATAACTATTGTAGCGCAGAATATACCACTGAGTCTACTTGACAATTCTGATGACTCTCTTCACATCTTTCAGTGTTCAACAACACCCATACTGCTCGTGAACTGACTCTGTATCCCTATAGCGAGAGCTATATCAGGCCTGGTGGTACTCACAGCTTGAATCATGCACCTGATGATGCTCGAGTACACCAATTGTCTGATGTTTTTCCTTGGATTAGGCTTCTTCATCTTTATGTTACACTTGAGGAGTATCGACCCTAATACCCAAAGCATGTGACCAATTTTCTTATGCAGAGAGCTTATGACTGAGCAAGCCCACCTGGCATTCAGATTATCTTATATCCTTAGGATGACATCCGCAATCCCATGTCCTAAGTCTGGACAAAAGGACATCTTTATTCTAGTGACACTTCTATATCCGCAGTTCGGATTAGCAAGTCGTTCACTTAGATACAAAAGATGACTCATTTATTATCAACGAACTTCGTGTACACACTCTTGTCAGTCTCGTTGATCCTATGCCAACTTTAACTAGATGACTTGTCAAATTTATGCTGCCATATCCTGGGATTTGTTTCAGGATGTATTGAGATATCACCAACCCGCAGACTGTCTTTAAATCTGAATGACAATAATTATGATTGTTGTCCGTGAATCTCTTATGTCTGTCTTCCTCCAAGACTTGTTGTCTTTTCTTCATCTGATAAACAATCAGCTTATGAATAGTAGCTACTGCAATCATCATCTTGATATATGACACCTTCAACGAGGTGCCAAAAAACTCAATCCCCTGTATCTGAGAAAACTCCTAGGCTACAAGCCTAGTCTTAAACTCAACTGTTTTGTCTGCTTCTATTTTCTTCTACTGAAGATATATAAGCATCTGATAGGTTTAGATCCTTCAGGCAGATTGATCAACATCCAAGTTATGGGGTCAATCTCTTCATGGACTGCCTCCTCTTAGCAGACTAAGTCTCTGGTCTTTATCGTCTCATCATTGGTAAGTGGCACGACCTCCATATGATAGGTGATAAGATCATCTTTGGTCCTTCGACCTTCCGACTCTTCTTGCTGACTACTCTTCGAGTTTTGGTTCAAATGTTTTCTCTTAAAAGACAACTCCTTCCTGAACTACGTCTTCTTCTACAGAAGTGCCAACAGCTCTGGCTGATAAGGTCATCCAGAAATTACTCATAGGCCTAAAACCCTCACATTCGAATGATATTCATGTGGATATAACTTGAACTAGAGTTACATCAGAAGCTCCAAACTTGAAGTCCATGAGGTTCTCGAATACTTCATCCTTCGATTATGAGAAATCGTCGAATAAAGAATTGATAAACTTTATCCCGGCCCTATTGTGGAGAATAGAAGTCACAGATATCTGTGCGCACCAGCTCCAGAGGATCTGTACTTGTAGTCACCCGTCTAAACGGCTACCTAATTACTTGTGTCTGAGCACAATCATCATGTCTCTCCACTTCTTACCCCCACATCTTGGAGATATCCCCGAACTAGACATCTTTGTTTAAAAAGACATGTCTTAGTCAGATGCGTCATAACTCAATAAGAGCAATCTCTTCCTCATGTCGGAAGTCCAGAATCATAATTAGGATCCCTAGATCTTCTGCTTGACACTTTTTGCCATAGCGACCTTCTTCTAAGATAGTGCTCTTCCTTTGTAAAATGCTCTTTCCCAGAGCATGTGTGGCCCGATGCACTAGTGTCTACCCACCAGTTAGCAACCACGCTTGATGACTCAACTTGCATAATGTGTCACGCCCTAGTCCCAAAATATGTAGGACTAGGAATACGTAAGCATGCCAGCCGTATGTATATGGCAACTCCAATATATGGAAACCATAACACATACGTACGCTGTATTATGAATAACAATTCACAAGTGGTATATGTTTTATGTTATAGGTCACAGGGCATAACTAAATCTCATCCACATAATCAAATAACCAATCAACTATATAACTGAATCAAGTATAAAATGATTGATAAGAACAAGTAGTTGGATGGAGACAAATCCACTACCAAACTAGAATATAAGAGAAACAAAATAAGTACATCACCTAATGATCAGAGAGGCTCGAAGGAAAGATCTCCTCGAAAGAGAGAGAAGTAGCAAGTCCTGATCCGTGCTCCTGCGAATAGTCATGATCGTCTACACCTGGAAAGGGACCAGGTTCTCAGAGGGACGTAACAAGATACATAGAAGCATGCCAATTGAATACAGTAAAATATGCATAATAAGAAAAAAAAATATAAGTACGCTATACTAGACAATTTATATGAAAATGCATAGTGAGGACAACCATTTTGGCGTATAGGTAGTTGTAGGATACTATATCTACTCTCACAACTCACACACACGTCCATGAACATCAGAAGCCGTCATACCTCGAGGGTAGCGACCATCGCGACACCAGAAATCGACATACTTCGAGGGTAGCGACCAGCGCGACACAACTACCGTAGTGCGTGCTAGTTACTACGGTTTACTAGAGTGGGTAGTCCATACGCCTACTGATTATCCTTCCCTCCCATGATACTATGTGTCAAGTGTGTGTCAACATATATATAATATATAATTATGACTGAAAGAAAACACATATATAATGAATATATAAAAATATGATAAGCATGCAAAAGTACTGTAAGCAATTTGGCAAGGTATCTTGCCTGCTCTAAAAAAGAATGAAGTCCCAACTCAAGGCGTCGTCCGATCTACCCGTCACATAAATTAAACAAGTTAGGTTACAAAAGTGGGTGAATAGGTTCCTCTATTTTAATCTATTTTAATTCTGAATAAAATAACCTAAAATAGTATTTTAATCTTATTATAATCTGATTTTATTGTTAAACCCTAATTTTGGTCTAAAGAAAGTCAACTTTACGGATTTGGAATCCATAGCACGCAAATCGAGGCAATCCATTGACCAAAAAGTCAACCAACTCAAATCCTAGATTTGTGTATGAAATTCTATAGATTTCAGCGCTACATGAATGTCGGAATCGATGGTTTCATGAAATCATAAGTCGGTAAAGAGTTATGGCCACAAGGGCGCACAGATGACAGTTTTCGGTGGTTTCCTATTTACGTCTACGTTGCACAAATTTTATAGTAGAATAAACTTACATGTTAAATTCTAGAAAAATAATTTTATGGAATTTTATCATGTCAACTTTTTGAAACTTCAAACGACTCGTAATTTCGAGTTCGGGATCTCCCGAAATCTCGAAAATATGAAAATGCGTCTGATTTCGGACAACTGGCACTTTCAGAATATTCTGGAAAAATAGATTCAAAAATTATTAAAATAATTTATATATTTAGAAAACTAACCTTAATACGGTTCTAAGAAAAAAAATTGGAGCACGTTTGGAGTCCGGAGCTAGGAGATATCATTTTTTTAAGTCATTATAACTCCTAGAAATTTATGCTGAATTTACAACGAATTTTGACTATTTTTGGACGAAAAATAGTGGAGTTTGGGAAAGAAAAATATGAAAGATGAGTTTATTTCATAAGTCTAATAGGTATTTATAATAGTGGAGACTACTTAATTGAATACGACTATGATTGGCTAATTTGGATTTGATTAGGACCAATTTAAATAATGATAGGATATGCATGAAGTTGTTTTATAATAGGTTCAGGATTTGAATTAATTTAAAATAGAGTTTGAGTTTATCTCAATAATTTATAATCTTAAATAGAATTAAAGATAATACAAATAATTTATATATAATCTTATTAATATCTATTAACACTAAATTAGCATCTATCTAATATTAAGACTATATATATCCAAATAAATCCTAAATAATTTTAAAAATCCAAATAAATTTATTAAAATTCTAAATAAATTACAAAAAAATATAATTAAATATATTAACCTAAAATAAATATTTGGTAGGAATAATATGCAAGTATGGTCTCATAGTAAATCATGAAAGTCCTAGAAATTTACGTTTCCTAGGTTTTAATTACCCTAAAATTCTAGAAAAATCTCCAAAAATCTAAAATAGCCTAAAAATAATTCTAAATAAATATTTATATAATTAAATATATTAATAAATTTATTTTCTAATTAACTAAGAGAATACTCTAAAGAAATTCAATATTTAAAATAATCTATAATAAATATAATAATATAAAATACACACAAAATACCTATTTTTGGTCAGGAGGTTTACACAATGATAGAAACCAAGTTAAGTAATCAAAGAAACCAGGTTTAGCTATACCTTGCTATGTTGGTTTGAATTGGTTCTGCTGTCAAGATCCAATTCCACCCATGTGCCAAGTCTTGTTAAGTACAGTGACCTTCATGCACATAGTCCACCATGCGCCAATCTTGCCATGCACAGAGGTGACCTTGTGCATAAGTCTTTATGCGCCTCTTGCATGCGCATAAGATACTATGCGACCAACTCTGCCATGCGCCAAGAATCTGCCATTCGGCAAGAGTCTGCCATGCGGCCAGGTCTTGCTAACTGCCTAGAACTGTCTTACGTTAAGTCTTGTCATGCACATACTCCGCAATCCATGGTCATCTTGTAATCTTCTTTCCAACTGGAATGCACGTCCTACAAACGCTAACTCCTCCATCCTGGGAAATGGTAGGTTACGATAACTCACTTTCAATATTTGACAAATGACTCCTTCCCTTATCCAAATGTTCAAAGTGTATCCCGTAAATCTTCTCAAGTTTTTGAAAACTTGTTGCCGAGAAGATTTGATCGGATGTTCTTTCATCTTGCTTCAGATCTTGCTTTGAGATTATTAGTCCCGAGGTGGATCAAAGATGGTAGAACATGGGCCATGTGCAGAGCTACTAGCGAGACCCGAAAGTTCGCTCTCTACAGGAACCCAAGTTATCGTCGAGATTAGAGATTCACACAAGAGTTCCTCATCTGATATTCTCGATTCCAACAAAACACGAACCAAGAATAGGTTACAAACAAAACTCCAAAAAAAATAAAGATTACAACAAGCAAAAAGAAAATTGTTCTTCTCTTTACGTTCACAAACGCTACAATGAGAAAGAACGAAGCAAACAAAAAAACTGAAAAAAGTTCCTTGCTGGGGTGGTCAAAACCATCGTTGTAACGCCCCGCTCCGCGTCGACGTTATATATCAAGGTGAGTGGGCAGAACTTCGTTCTCTGATTCTTGCACGCCTTAATAATAACCTGTGTTTTTGCTTGCAATATTTTCTTAAGAGAATGATAGAACCTGCCTTGCATGTTAATGAACGAACTCACCTAGCTTGTCTTTGAATCAATATCTGCTAAACGAGAATCCGGTATCGCCTGCTTAGAGTGCATGAACATGTTCACTATCGTCTGTGCTTCGAGAGAACCATACTGTGCCTGAACGTGTTCAAGTGATAAGTCGGATTGCCCCGCAACAAGATTGTATTCTGATGGTTCGTCTCGTCTGCATGCTAGAGTTTATTTGATAGTGTTCCATGCATTCGCACGCGGTCGGACAATAGCTTTTGGTGGAGAGCTGAACTGCATGCGTTCATGCCACCATGGGTCACAGCTGCCATTAGCTTCAGAGAAATGAGTCATTGGTATGCTGTTCCACCAGCTGCCGATCCTGAGATACTCGGGGACCGCCCTGCATATAGCTAAGTCATTGTGTTGGCTTGGATAGTGACTGCCCCTAAGATTGTGTATCGTGTGTCTAGCCTTGCATCAGACCCTCGAGTCGTACGAGACACGCTGCGCACACCCTGAAACATGAACGGCTTGCTTGCTTGCATATTCAATATGAAACTCTGTTTTCAAACATGTTTCCAAAAGCAATGTAATATGACTCTGCTAGAACTGCATGAAACGAACCTAGGTAAAACTAGAAAGATCACTAGTAATGTAATGTTTTATAACATGATTACTTAGTGCCTGTTTGAGTGAATGCTTGTTTCTGTTCAGTTGTTTTATCTCACCAGTACTTGTATAAAGTGCTGACCCACCAACAGTTTACTTGTTCGCAGGTACTGGATCGTCCGAGGGAGCGATAGGCGTGCCACAGTCCCGAAGACCCGGAATCCTGGTTTCGATTGTTGCCCCGAGAATGCTATCGTATAAGGGGGAATAATGTATGGAACGAACGTGTGCCTTTGCTAAAGGAAACCCAAGTTGCCTCGATTGTCCCGAACGCTCAGTTGGCTAAATGCATTGCATTGAAACAAGTCCCTTTCCGCTGCTTACTCGATTGATGCGATGATAGCCAACTATCAACTTAAACGATTGGCCTTGCACGGGCGCAACCCCAGGCCCGTGCGGCATCACGTCCCCCGAAAGCTCGACTCGGGCCATTCGATTAGCTCCCCTTCCTCCCTCGCACCCGTGGGACGGGCGCGGTAATTCGCGTCCGGCGCGCCGAGGCACGGTGATTCGTGCCCGCTTCGTTAAATCCCGGCCATGCGGGGCGGGGCAGGGCGGAGCGGCGGCCCAGGCGGGACCGGGGCGTGATAGAATGGTATCAGAGCGGAATCAATTCTCTGGCCCAAAATCCGTTGCTATGACTCTGAGATATTATCGATATGGTATTGCAAAGAGCGTTCCATACAATAAGTCCATAGATATTCTCAAAGTGCAAAATATTTCCTGAACTTGAATTGCTTGACTGTTTCGATTGAGTACGGCGAGGGACGGCACTATCGCTACTCGGGATATCGAGAAGTTTATCCTTGAAGTTTCGAGGACGAAACTTTTTGTTGGTTGGTAAGTATGTAATGCCCCGCTCCGCGTCGACGTTATATATCAAGGTGAGTGGGCAGAACTTCGTTCTCTGATTCTTGCACGCCTTAATAATAACCTGTGTTTTTGCTTGCAATGTTTTCTTAAGAGAATGATAGAACCTGCCTTGCATGTTAATGAACGAACTCACCTAGCTTGTCTTTGAATCAATGTCTGCTAAACGAGAATCCGGTATCGCCTGCTTAGAGTGCATGAACATGTTCACTATCGTCTGTGCTTCGAGAGAACCATACTGTGCCTGAACGTGTTCAAGTGATAAGTCGGATTGCCCCGCAACAAGATTGTATTCTGATGGTTCGTCTCGTCTGCATGCTAGAGTTTATTTGATAGTGTTCCATGCATTCGCACGCGGTCGGACAATGGCTTTTGGTGAAGAGCTGAACTGCATGCGTCCATGCCACCATGGGTCACAGCTGCCATTAGCTTCAGAGAAATGAGTCATTGGTATGCTGTTCCACCAGCTGCCGATCCTGAGATACTCGGGACCGCCCTGCATATAGCTAAGTCATTGTGTTGGCTTGGATAGTGACTGCCCCTAAGATTGTGCATCGTGTGTCTAGCCTTGCATCAGACCCTCGAGTCGCACGAGACACGCTGCGCACACCCTGAAACATGAACGGCTTGCTTGCTTGCATATTCAATATGAAACTCTGTTTTCAAACATGTTTCCAAAAGCAATATAATATGACTCTGCTAGAACTGCATGAAACAAACCTAGGTAAAACTAGAATGATTACTATTAATGTAATGTTTTATAACATGATTACTTAGTGCCTGTTTGAGTGAATGCTTATTTCTGTTCAGTTGTTTTATCTCACCAGTACTTGTATAAAGTGCTGACCCACCAACAGTTTACTTGTTCGTAGGTACTGGATCGTCCGAGGGAGCGATAGGCGTGCCACAGTCCCAAAGACCCGAAATCCTGGTTTCGATTGTTGCCCCGAGAATGCTATCGTATAAGGGGGCATAATGTATGGAACGAACGTGTGCCTTTGCTAAAGGAAACCCAAGTTGCCTCGATTGTCCCGAACGCTCAGTTGGCTAAATGCATTGCATTGCAACAAGTCCCTTTCCGCTGCTTACTCGATTGATGCGATGATAGCCAACTATCAACTTAAACGATTGGCCTTGCACGGGCGCAACCCCAGGCCCGTGCGGTATCACGTCCCCCGAAAGCTCGACTCGGGCCATTCGATTAGCTCCCCTTCCTCCCTCGCACCCGCGGGACGGGCGCGGTGATTCGCGTCCGGCGCGCCGAGGCACGGTGATTCGTGCCCGCTTCGTTAAATCCCGGCCATGCGGGGCGGGGCAGGGCGGAGCGGCGGCCCAGGCGGGACCGGGGTGTGACAATCGTTGCTCAAAGCAAGATTTGCCGTACAGACGATATGCCCTCATGAATCAGCAAGTTCACAAATGAACTTCTGGAACGCTCAATGTTACCTTCAAAAATACTCGAAAACACCATGTGGGAGGGGGACACTCTGGGCCGCAAATGTGATCTGGTGTTCTCGTTTTTCCATATGTTTTTTCTCACTCCTCAAAAATGAAAGAGGAGAGATCCTCTATAAAAAGAGGATTTCAGAACCTATGCGGCCTGAGGATACTCTAGGCCACATATGCCACGAAGCATGCGCCCGAGCTAGCAACCGTGCATGCAACTCACGCATAAAAGGAGCGCACGAGCGCCATACGGTACTTATAGCGCCAGATCGGATGTACCATGAAGCATGCACCTGAGCTAGCAACCGTGCATGTAACTCCATGCGATGATGCTGACAAAGCGCCACTTTACGCCCTTGAGCCCGAGTCCGAGTCGCTAAGCCCCTTTAGGGCTTAGAAGAAAAACTTCCCAGAGGTGATAGAGTTCACACTTAATCCCTCTAAGAAAGTCAACCCACATGGGCCACCACCACATGTGCATATACCAATACTAAGCATAGCTATATATTGAGATATACACATTGGTGGTTTTCCAATGTGGGACTAAAACTCCCAAAACTAAGTGGAAAACACCAACACAACCTGCCAAGTGGGCCAGATGCTCAGTCTACTATAGTAGTGGGGGGGGGGGGTAAGATTAATCCAGTACACATGTTGTTTATCTAATGTAATACTTAAATCTTAACAAACCAAAATCGTCGAAGTAGCAAACAAAACCAATGTTACATCGCCATCGGGTTTGACAAAAAAATCTGAAGGTAAAATTGCACAAGGACGAATTTATTAGACTGGCTCGTATATGAAAACAAAAGCCAAATAAGAAAAAAATATGTAAAAAAACAAAATTGTTAAAAAGAAGAAGATGATCGCGTTATTCTCCGAGGCCCGCATACCGCAACCGACACCACGCCTGATATCAGCTTCTTTCTTTTATTCTCAAAATATTAAACATATCATTACTTAGTTTCTTCCTCCGTGGCTTCTTCTTGACAGGACCTAATCTGACCCCGACGGTACTTAATTTCGAATAATGATGATAGCACCTTCTTTCTTTTATTCTCAAAATATTAAACATATAATCTTTTATTCTCAAAATATTAAACATATAATTGATGGCATTACTTAGTTTCTTTTTCATATGGACACGTCAAGAATCTTGGTTGCGTCATGTGTCATATGTTTGTGTCCTTTAAGTTGTGTTTGTTTAGTCTTCCTCTTTAAAAAACTGTAATAGTTCCTTTATATTCGATTATTCCACCATAAATAATTATTGGCTAGTTATTGGTCCGACGAAGAATTATGATAAAATAAATGAAGTTAGATTATAAATTTCGTAGCCTAATACATGTTGAAGGTAGATTATGACTTGTATAAGACACCAATTTTTAAAAGTTATTTTTAATCAACAATTTCTCTCCAACACTATGTTTTATTTTTAATAAACTGTTATAAATTTAATCTTCTTGCTTATTGTGTTTAATTTATAATCTTCTACTATATAATGCGGTTTGAAAACAGCTCAAAAGTGAGCCGTAACGTAGCTTTTTCATGACGTTAAAAACTTAACTAAAATCCTTCTAACTACCTGGACATGAAACCTAAAATATATTCAATATTTAAATTATATTTAAAATAACAAAATGATATTATCTAACTAAACACACATCCAAAATTCTAAACTCATATTTATAATAAATCATAACTAAAATATATTCAAATTATATTTAAAATATTCTAACATAATTTAAATTATTATTTAATTTTTCAATAATATCATAGATTTTTTTTACGTGCAACGCACGTGGAAGTAACTAGTTTGTATATATAGTTTTGTTGTAGTGGACCTATCTTATGGAGCATTCTCTACATGATAGTTACGGGACTTATAAAAAACATAGGTGTTATTTATCTTACAAAATCTAAATATCTATTTAAAGATAGATTATATTTAGATTGTTTTTAAAGATATATTTATTTTTAAAGATAGATTATCTTTAAAGATTTTTTACCATTAATACGAAAAGTAGCTAATATTGATTAACATTAAAAATTAAAATTAACAATAATATTAACATTAAAATTTAATTTAATAATAACATTAATATTAAAATTAATATTAACATTGATATTAAAATTAATATTGAATTAATATTAAAATTAACATTAATACCAAAACTAATATTATCATTAAAATTAAGATTAATATTAACATTAACACTAATATTAAAGTTAATATTAACATTAACATTAAAATTAGGATCTCTTCATCAGGCCTTCCCTATTCAAAATCTAAACTGAGAAGAGAAGTCAAGTGCTTCTCGTTTGGTTTGGTGGGAATAAAGCCATTCCTACTTTTGGCAGTTCTAGTCCGTCCTACGCTTTGTTATTCATCAGAAGCATCTAACAGGAATTGAACCTACTTAAGAATGGTTGGTCCACTACACTGCCGGGTATTGCTAGGTCGGTTTACCATTACAACAGGCTCAATCGAACTCCGTTTGGGCTTTAGCTAAGGGCTTAACAGTGTCACGACCCGATTCCGTGGAATCGTTGGGGCGTCCCCCGAATCGTGACCGCCGTGCGGGCCTGGGGTTGCGCCCGCACAAGGCTAGAGATATTTGCATTTAAGCACATATTCAGAGTACGCAGATAAATTGAACACAAGTTAAAACATGGAAAAGTTCTCTTTATTGATAATGAAAATCTATTACAAACTCTTGAACGAGTCAACTAATTGTCGCACGGGCTTACAAAAGTGTTGACACAAAATGAGATAGCAGTCATGTACATTACATCCCTTTACTAAACTTTAAAATATAAGACCTCCAGGAGGGTTGACGTCTTTCCCTCTGAGCTGCATTATGTTTGGGTTGCAAGCTCCTTTCTTCAAGTACTTCAAAATACGGCACGATCAGGATGCGCCTACAGCTGGACTAGATCGGGAAAGACGACTTTGTCTCCTCGTTCGGTTCTCCTTAGTGCGGGAAACATGTTTCAACGAGGGTCAGTACATTAAAAATGTACTGGTGAAGGCGAGCTAACCCAACTATACCAATCAACACGTTGTTTATATGAAGCATGCATATTATTTGTGATCTTTCTATCTTGCCTTAGTTCATTTATAAGTAAGCAGCATATAGAATTTACTGAAATGAACTTGTCACCGTTCGGTGACTTTTACCTGCCCGTCTGAACTACCTGCACAATACTTACCATGCCTTCCCTGCATGAAGACACAAGTTAGTTTGCAACATGTTTAAATATACAAGGAGATCACTGGCGTATGCCATAATGGACGATATAGTCTTTGACGAGAATGGTATACAACGAAAGTACAAGAGGCGTTGCAAGCCATTCTGCCAAGAACAAGAGACTAAACAATAGGCCTCGCCCGGACCTGATCGATGCCAGTACCCCAGCACCGTCCGCGAGACCGTGACCCTGTGCACAAGTTGTTCGTGATCGAACGGTATGTTTACAAGTTAACAATTCATGCAGCTGAGGCAACAAGAGTATAAGACAAGCAACAATTCATGATTTATTCCCAAACGAACAAGCATGCAATATAAGCAATCGTTCCCAAGTTGAATGACAAGCAATGTAATCCAAATCTATTCCCTTTTTATCTTGACATCTTTTAGTTGTTACTTGGTATCGTTTGATCGGGGCAAAGAAGAATGCAAGATTTTAGGTGTGAAGACTTGGAAGCAGGGCTAGCTAATCGGGATGGTAGCCACTCACTTAGTTGGTTGGAAGGGAGAAGGAAAGAGGCGCTTTAAGACTCCGCTCGCAAGCCGCCTACTGCTCGTTCACCTGCATCACGAATAGCTTGATCAATACCTCTTCCTCTCTTTCCAATCTCGAAATTGAAGTACAGTTCAATAAACAAAAACAATAAAATCTATCAAAATTGTTCAAGAAAAACAAGCAAATCTGAAAACCAACTCAAAGCACGAAAGCAACAAGCGACATCGAAATCTGAGGCAACAAAAGATACAGCGGAGAGGTCCCTCCTGACTCTGCCGCTAAGTCGATCCCGGGGGCACGATCCACTGAATATGGGAATCGATTCCGAAGAAACAAATCCATAATGAGGACGAGTTCTTGTTTCAACCTATCCCGATCAAACGATACCGTCTTGTATTTCTTAGTCGCGCTCCTCGAATAGGAGGAACGGGGCACCACATCCTACGCAACTAATTGGAAGTTTCATCCTCGAAACATAGGAATAGAACCTACCGTTAGGGGACATTATGTTGAGGACGGCGATCATGACTCAATGAACAATCACGAACTGAATGGTTTGATTCGCCACAGGCTAGGCATAACCCAAGTTTCAGACGACATTTGTCGATTGTGTGCCCCAACTTTTTGCAGAAGTTACAAGGTTGGTTTGAATTTGCTTTCTGCTTCCCGCCGTCATTGTGACGCTTTGCAGTATTGTTTCCTCTCTCGATGCTTTGGCATTTGTGACTGTAGGTATGCACAGCACCGGTAGGAACATGAGGATACTATGGTTCAAGCGATAGGGCATGATTTATGACTTCCCGAACTGTCCCGTACTGATGAACGACCACGTGCACATGGATAGCAGGGCGTAGAACACCTTCAAACCTTCTAGCTTGACTCGCTGCATAAGGTAAATAGGCACTAGCGAATTTGGAGAGTCAGTTGAATTCGGCGGAATGCTGTTTGACTGTCATGCTGCCTTCCCTCAGTTGCACGAACTCATTCTCCTTCTGACGTTGTACTGGAGGGGATATAAACTCCTCTTCAAACGTGGCACGAAAAATCGTCCACGAGATCGCCTCCTCTCCATGGTTAAATTGAAGAGATCACCGATGCACGTCTGTAAACTCCCTCACCCAAAATAGGTATTTTGTGTATATTTTATATTATTATATTTATTATCAATGTTGAAGTTATTTAGAGCATTCTCTTAGTTAATTAGAAAATAATTTTTTTTAGTATATTTACTTATATAAATATTTATTTAGAATTATTTTTAGGCTATTTTAGATTATTGGAATTTTTCCATAATTTTTTAGTTAATTAAAAACTAGTAACACTAATTTTCTAGGACTTTGAAGAATTTATTTTATGTTCAAACTTAATTAAAAATATCCCAAAATTTTATTTTAGATTCTAAATAGTCAAATATATTTTCTAGAATTTTCTGGGAATTTTCTGAATATTTTAGTATTTATTGGGAGTTATTTAGGCTAATAACTAATTTTTAGGACTTGTAAAATTTATTGTGCAATTCCAGGAATATAGAATGGACCCACGTTATTTTCTAGGGTTTATAATATTATTATATATTTTCTGGAATTATTTCAGAATTTTTGGAATCATTTTAGTATTTATTTTAGTTATATGGGTAAAACTAATGTTTAGAGCTTCTCCTAATTATAGTAGTAAACTTATGAATATAAAATTATCCCAAATATTTTTCTAGGGTTTATAGGTTCAAAATATATTTTTTGTAATTTTTCCAGATTTTTATGATTATTTTTAATATTTATTTGGAGTTATTTAAATTTAAAATGACTTAAATAATGTTTTGATAAAGGCAAATCAAAAACAAATAATATAACAAAAACCATCCAATCAGATTCTGACACGTGTCAGTCTATACATCCCTATATATATATATATATATATATTATTATAACCCTAATTATCCCATTATTTTAGAGAGAGAGATTTTGGAGAATTGCCATCTAGGGTTCCTTCATCTTCCATAAGCCATTGCGCATAGCTCCGGACTCCAAACGAGGCCTAGTTTCTTGCGTTAGAAAGATATTGAGGTTAGTTTTCTGATTATATAATTTATTTTACGAAATTATGAGTATTAAATTCTGGAAAATTCGTAGAGCACAGTATGTCCGAAAATAGACGTGTTTCAATATTTTTGCGATTCCGGGAGAACCAGGAATCAGAATCATGAACCGTTTCAAGTTTCGGAAAGCTAATGTCGAGATCATTGACATATGTTTTTCCTAGAATTTATTTCGAAGTATTTATATACTTTTAATTCTGTAGAACTTCTAGGTTAGAATTTAACCATCGGTGCACAATACAAAATTTGTATGTGCCATAATTCCCAAACGAATTTAAATTCGGACGAGCCGTAAATTCCAGCATATTTTTGACGCTGAAATATACATAAAATCATGCATGAAAGTTGAGTTTGTGTCGGTTGACTTTTCGGTCAACAGATCGCCTCGATTTGCGTGCCAAGAGTTTCGAGTTGATAAAATTTAGTTTCTTTGGACAAAATTTAGGAATTAACACAAAAATCAGAATAATAAGATTAAAATAGGATTTTAGAGTAATTATTCCAGAATTAAATAAATTAAAATAAATTGATGGTTATATTATTATATAGTTATATGAATATATATGTAAGTAAAAGCTAATTGATAATTATGACTAAATATTCAGACTGTACGACCCTAGGACACCGTGGACTATCCCATACTTAACTTGACCATGTTGACCCTAAGAACTTGTGAATTTGTTTGCCTTGCGTACATTAACGTACTGGCATAGACACTTGTCAGTTGACTGACTGATTTCGTACAGTACTTGAAGACGCGACACCCGCGTAATTTAACGCGTAATTGACCGTGTTAGATGACTAGTGTTACCCCTAGTATACCCCCTGAGTCCAGTGTAAATATGGTTGTGTATGTGCTAGTGTAAAGACTAATGATCCTATTGTATTATATTTATGTGTACATAGGATATTGGATTTGTTCTGCACGATTTCTGGAGCAGGTTATTGGTACATTGCAGCTTCCTTGCCAGGCAAGTATACCTTGCCATTGTACTGTTATTTATATTCCATATGTTGCATGCATCTTTATTTTCTGTCTTTAGTTCATATATTTTAACTGTTATATAAAATGTGCACGACGGTGTCGTCGCGGTATGTTTTTATTTATGTAATTGCATTGACCTTATTTATGAGACTACCCCATTATCATGCAGCATCATTAGGTTCTTTTGACTGTGACACATTTTTACACGAGTTGTGAGTCTCATATAGATCACGGACGTACGTATTGACTGATCATTGGTACGTGTGGGCCGTGCGTTAGGAATAACTGCTGTTAGAAACTTTGTATGCTAGTAGACTTGGCAGTTATTAGAGGTCCAGGGACATAGCTTATTGTAGTACGGTGGCCCCATCCTTGTCCTTGTTTGGTTGCAGGATTTGGGCTAGGGTACTAAGAATAGGCTATGAACCAAATTGTGTCATGGATGTGACATGCTTAGAGCATGGGGTGGAGAGAACAACAAGTACCGCATTTGAGCTCCTTTGCACTTTTTCTATTGTGCGCCCGGATTCTCCGCCGGAGATACGGGTGGTGATGACCACTATATATTATATTATTATCAGGCGGACCTCCGGCGTTCGAAAGTCGTCGTGCCTTTTTAGGCCCCTGGATCTCCAATAGAGAACCATGCCAAATCCCAGGTTTTCAGCCAGATAGCTCACTTGTGGGGAAAGTTGTTCTTAACTGCATTCACTTAGATGGTTAGGCGACCCCATTGGATATTTATTTCAGTACTTTATTGGCATGTGTTTAAGTATCTTGTTATGTCCCTCTGAGGACCTGGTCCCCTGCCAGGTGTATTTGTTTTTGAGTATTCGCAGGAGCGCAGATTCGGATGGATACCTATGCTTCGTGGATGTCTTCTCTTCGAGCCGTGGTTGATAGCTGGTATTCTTATATTGTGTTATTGTGTTATACTCATATTGTATTTACTCTTATATTCGGGTTGGTAGTGGATTTGTTTCCATCCAACTATCCTCCTGAGATACTTCTTATTGAGATCTAGTTCCATAGATACTGGTTATATATTTATATTGATTTTCATGGATGAGATTTAGATTATACCCTGTGACTTGTGACTTATATTATACCACTTGTGGATTTGATATTCATAATACAGCGTACGTATGGATTTCGTTTTCATATATTGGAGTTGCCATATCCATGCGGCTGGCATGCTTACGTGTCCTAGTCCTACGTATTTTTGGGACTGGGGCGTGACAATGTCCCACCAATCGTGCGCGTTGAGGCAGAGCTGTAATTGTGCGCATGCGACATGCTTCTCTTCGGGGACCTCTAGCAGAGCGAAGTGGTCTTCAAGTTCGGCCAACCAATCTAGAGCAAAGATTGGGTCCTCAGTCCCGTTGAATGGAGTATTGCAGACTTTCTTGAAGTCGCCCAAGTTGAAGGCAATCACTTCCCTCGTCCTTGGTATTTGCGGTGTCTCGACTTCAAGCACGGGCTCTTCCACCAGAGTCGTGTTGTTGCCGCGAACTGGTTGGAGGCCAAAGTCTGCACGATCTGTTGCAGGGTATCTACCTGCTTCTGCTGGACTAAGAATCGAGCTTCTATATTGGCTTGAAACTTGAGTTGACTCTCCTCCGCTCGCTTCTCGGCCCGTTCGTAGCGAGCTTCATCCCTTTGTTGGTTTGCCTCCAACATCCGCAATATTTGTTGGATGGGATCGACGCGAGACATGGCTCGCTGGCTTTGCGAACTCCCCGAAGTACCCGAACTGCTTTCTTGGCCTTGCGTTTCGTCCAGTGCTAGCGCTGAGGATTGCGCTGGTGCCATTCCTTCAAAAGAAGGTAAATTACATTAGGATCATAATGTATTATGGACTTATTGCATGAACGTATCTCATTTTGGCCTTAGCGAGTTCAAGAGTTCGTACAGGAATTTGATCATTAAAGGAACTTTTCCAGTAAGAGAGTCTAAGGGACTTTGAAGCTGTGCTCTGATACCATTATGTCATGACCCAATTCCGTGGAATCGTTGGGGCATCCCTCGAATCGTGACCGTCGTACGGGCCTAGGGTTGCGCCCGCACAAGGCTAGAGATATTTGCATTTGAGCACATATTTAGAGTACGCAGATAAATTGAACACAAGTTGAAACATGAAAAAGTTCTCTTTATTGATAATGAACATCTATTACAAACTCTTGAACGAGTCAACTAATTGCCGCACGGGCTTACAAAAGTGTTGACACAAAATGAGATAGCAGTCATGTACATTACATCCCTTTACTAAACTTCAAAATATAAGACCTCCGGGAGGGTTGATGGCTTTCCCTCTGAGCTGCATTATGTTTGGGTTGCAAGCTCCTTTCTTCAAGTACTTCAAAATGCGGCGCGATCAGGATGCGCCTACAGCTGGACTGGATCGGGAAAGACGACTTCAGCTCCTCGCTCAGTTCTCCTTAGTGCGGGAAACCTATTTCAATGAGGGTCAGTACTTCGAAATGTACTGGTGAAGGCGAGCTAACCCAACTATACCAATCAATACGTTGTTTATGTGAAGCATGCATATTATTTGTGATCTTTCTATCTTGCCTTAGTTCATTTACAAGTAAGCAGCATATAGAATTTACTGAAATGAACTTGTCACCGTTCGGTGACTTTTACCTGCCCGTCTGAACTACCTGCACAATACTTACCATGCCTTCCCTGCCACGAAGACACAAGTTAGTTTACAACATGTTTAAATATACAAGGAGATCACTGGCGTATGCCATAATGGACGATATAGTCTTTGACGAGAATGGTATGCAACGAAAGTACAAGAGGCGTTGCAAGCCATTATGCCAAGAACAAGAGACTAAACAATAGGCCTCGCCCGGACCTGATCGATGCCAGTACCCCAGCACCGTCCGCGAGACCGTGACCCTGTGCACAAGTTGTTCGTGATCGAACGGTATGTTTACAAGTTAACAATTCATGCAGCTGAGGCAACAAGAGTATAAGACAAGCAACAATTCATGATTTATTCCCAAACGAACAAGCATGCAATATAAGCAATCGTTCCCAAGTTGAATGACAAGCAATGTAATCCAAATCTATTCCCTTTTTATCTTGACATCTTTTAGTTGTTACTTGGTATCGTTTGATCGGGGCAAAGAAGAATGCAAGATTTTAGGTGTGAAGACTTGGAAGCAGGGCTAGCTAATCGGGATGGTAGCCACTCACTTAGTTGGTTGGAAGGGAGAAGGAAAGAGGCGCTTCAAGACTCCGCTCGTAAGCCGCCTACTGCTTGTTCACCTGCATCACGAACAGCTTGATCAATACCTCTTCCACTCTTTCCAATCTCGGAATTGAAGTACAGTTCAATGAACGAAAACAATGAAATCCATCGAAACCGTTCAAGAAAAACAAGCAAATCTGAAAAACCAACTCAAAGCACGAAAGCAACAAGCGACATCAAAATCTGAGGCAACAAAAGATACAACGGAGAGGTCCCTCCTGACTCTGCCGCTAATTCGATCCCGGGGGCACGGTCCACTGAATATGGGAATCGATTCCGAAGAAACAAATCCATAACGAGGACGAGTTCTTGTTTCAATCTATCCCGATTGAACGATACCGTCTTGTATTTCTAGCCGCGCTCCTCAAATAGGAGGAACGGGGCACCACAAACAGTGCTTCGCTGCTTCCTTCGGAAGCGTAACGGTCACGACAGGATGGGCACCCTAACGATTTAATTTTAATTTTAATTTTTAAAAATAATATATCTTTTAAAAATAATGTATCTTTAAAAGTAATATATCTTTTAAAAAATAATATACTTTCTAAAAATAATCTATAAATAATCTCTCTAAAAAAATATATCCTTAAAAATAAATTAAAAAACAATCTATCTCTGATGAAGAAGAGATTATATTTTTTTTTCTAGTGACTACAAATAGTTTTTTTATTCCCGTAACTATTCCGCAAAATGCTCTATAGGCTACAATAGAAATATATCTTTAAAAAAAAATTAAATAAATTTTGGGTTTAGAAAAAGAATTAGGGTTTCTAAAATTTTAGGCGCTAGACTCCTAGAGCAACCATAAAAGAGCCAGAAAATTTGTTGTAGCAAAATTAATTTATATTAAATTTATGCAAACGAAACAAGTTTACCATCAAGTAGTGTTGTTATTATTTTGCATAAACGAAACAATCTATCTCTGCTAGAAACTGCTGGATACAGCATGCTGGAAACTGCCATTCAGCTTTTTGTCGATTTTTGTCCTGAAGTGTTATAATTTTGGCTCGAATACCATCAAGTAGTGTTGTTATTGGTTTATCGCGTAAGTTTTTAACCCAGTTATTGAAGCATTCAGCAAGGTTCAACGTGTTAATATCTAATCTAGGACAAGGAGAATAAGCTGTTATCCAGTGTGATAAAACACGAGTTTCATCATTTACTCCAACAAGCCAATTGTAAACATCGATATTTTCAGCCTTAATTGTTTCAAAGCAAATATTCGCATATGTCTCATTATAACATCTTGCAAGGTAGTCTAATTTACGTTAAAAATAAGGCAGTCTACATACTTGTTTTAAATTTTGTTTAAAATGTTGAATACAATAAAAATGAGGTGATTCTGGAAAAGTAGCACGCATGGCATTTATTAATCCTTTATGTTTATTTGATATAAAAGAAATTGTATCTCACGCATTAAAACTAACTTCAAAAGATATTTTCAAACCGTTTAAAAACCAAGTCCAAGAATCCGTGTTTTTGCTCTTAGCAACAGCATAAGAAATTGTATCCCACGCATTAAAACTACTACCAGAATAAGCCGGATTAGCGATATTTTTTTGCGACGTCAACGTAAAACGTCGCTAATATTTAATATATTAGCGAATCCATTTAAAAACGTCGCTAGAAGTCGCTATTTGGCGACATATATTGACGTTTAGCGACTGGAATTCAGTTTTTAAAAGATTAGTCGCTATAAGTTCAATTAAGGTTGCTAAACGTCGCTAATATGTTTCATTTAGCGACGTTTAGCGACGTATCTCTTTTAGACATTTAGCGACGTCACAGACGTCGCTAAGTTAGCGATGTCATTATTTGCGTCGCTAAAACGTCGCTAAATAACTTTCATTTAGGGCTGATTCTCCCCATTTCCTTCGATCTCTCCCTCTCCCAAATTTAAACCCCCCTCCCTCCGGCTCCTCCTTCCTCCGGCTCCCCTCCTCCCTCCGACGACTAGCTTCCTCCCTCCGGGCGACCCCCCTCCGGCCGCGTCCTCCCCCTCCTGCTCCCCTCCTCCCTCCGGCGTCCCCTCCTCCCTCCCGGCGACCCCCCTCCGGCCGCGTCCTCCCCCCTCCGCCGTCAGCTCCTCCTTCCTCCGGCTCCCCTCCTCCCTCCGGCGTCCTTCCTCCGGCTCCCCTCCTCGGTGAGCTCCTCTCTCTGTCTCCTTTCTCTGTCTCTCTCTCTCTCTCTCTCTCTCTCTAACATGACACAACACGACACAACATGACATGACACACACTAACCCTAACCCTAACTCGAACACACACACACACACACACACATGCACGCGGACACACTAATACATGCGGACACTAACCCTAATACTGATACGGACACACGAACACGGACATGGGAATGACTCTTCAAACTAGTCAATACTAGTCAAAACTAAGTTATACCTAGGTTTCTAGGTCAATACCTTGCTAATACATATATTTATAGTATTTACCTACTAATACCTTAGTCTAGAACAAATACCTAGTCCCGTATCCTAGTGTTTCAACCCGTATCCCAACATTACCATGTATCTTAATATAACTCATATACCTTATCTAAATTCAATACCTTGGTACTACTCCTTAACCTAACTTTACCTCTTAACTTGGTATTATTGTCTAGCTACTATCACATAATACCTTAACTTATGTCAATTTCCCCCAATACCTTAGTGTATCTATATATCCTAGTATCTAATAGTCACCCTTAGCCAATTTCTAACACATAGGCCTGCTACCTACTGATACTATCAGGTATCAGTCACTCCTCTAGAGGATGCTACATAAACAACTTGGTACTAGACCTTGATACCTTATACTCAAGGCCTGTACCCCTTACCCATTACCCCCACCTACTATCTGCAGGTGCAGGAACTGAAGCCCCCAACATACACACTGTCCATACTTCACTTAACACCTTGCTCCTGACATTACCTACACACACTTACCCTCCAATATTTAGAAACCAAATCTTCACCTTACTCAACCCACTGATATAATCAAGTATCATTTACCCTAAATTACCACCCCTCGCTCAATACCTCAATCTTTCCCCTAAATAACCTCAACACTCACTCATTATTCGTAATACCTCAAGACTGGTTATAAGCACTACCCAAACCTGTGCACACTGTTTACCCCAAATCAGGTTGCACAACCATATGTACACGCACACACACATACATAGGACATTGTGTATCAAGTTAGAGCAGTTCTTACCTTCCTCCAGAGAATCACACTGCATGTAACGATTTATAGGACACATATTGTCATTTTTGCAGAAGTATATAGAAATGGATATGAATTACTATCTGCGTCATCATTCGTGGATGTACAACCGTCATCCTGATGACATATGAGGTGTGCGGGATGAATTCATTGAGGGTGTACAGCAGTTCCTGCAGTTCGCCAAGGCGTTCCCTCAGTACATGGACGGTACCAAAATTAAGTGTCCGTGTGTGAGATGTCGCAACTTGAAATATCATCCAGAAGTGGAAGTCATATATCATTTGTACTCGAAGGGCTTCACACCAAATTACTATCAGTGGACCTGTCACGACCCGCACCCGGTATAGGGGCACGAGAGCGTGGGTACGTTCAGCCTACGTCGCAGCATCGGCGGTAGAACGCTGTCTAGGTCATGTAACTATCTAATCAATCTCACATAAATATCCAACTCCATAAGGAGACATAGATATCACAAAATAATATGGAAATACTCAATCACATAAACTAGAGCACGATGAGATATCGAAGCAAATAATGAAATACAAGACAAGTCCAAACAACAATAAATAATCTAACCTGCAATCAATACATCCAAGTCTCCAAGTATACTGGAAAACAAGTCCTCTAGGTCATAGTCTGGAAAAAATATCTAGTCAGGATTGGAACGAAATACACCTCCAACAGCAGTTCCATGCATATTGACAAAAACTATAATACAGTATAAAGAAATACAAGACAGATATGGATAACTGGCAATAAGAAATACTAACGAGCATGGATATACTGAAAATAGAAATACTGGAATAAATGGAATACTGGAGCATGTCATCATCAATGTACATCTAGCAATGAAATAGAAATCCAAGTACACGCAAGAACAATGAACTGGTATATAAGTGTGTACAAGAATAATAGCTAGAACATGTGGAGATGCTAGATCAAGATACTAGAGATACATGTCAAGAATTATCTAACTAAGTGTGTGAAACATTAGCATATCATGTGATCGGCTTGGGCTATATGACTCATTACATTGATTAGCGTTCATCCCCAACAAGTCCGGCTAACCATATGTAACAGCGATGAGGCATGTAAGGGTCAGGCTGCACCGACATGAGGTGTGGGTGAGCTATGATGCATGTAAAGTTTGGGTATGATCACATAAGCTACTAATATTTCCCCATTTTCTCCCAGCTAGCACGATGGATTCCAATCACGACTCCTCGTGACAGGTCTCGATGATGCCAACTCGTGTAAAGAACAGTATCAGAGTCATGTACGCTATACAACAAGAATTATAGAGATAATCAATATAATGGAAACTGTCAGAGAATGTACTCGCCTGGGGTCCTGCTGCTGGTATGAATCAGAGTCCAAGTCATAGTCCAAATAGCCTATGTATTATAATTTACCATGTCAAAAGATAATTTATTTTAATTTATTTAATTCTGGAATAATTACTCTAAAATCCTATTTTAATCTTATTATTCTGATTTTTAGGTTAATGCCTAAATTTTGTCCAAAGGAACTAAATTTTATCAACTCGAGACTCATGGCACGCAAATCGAGGCAATCTGTTGACCAAAAAGTCAACCGACACAAACTCGACTTTCATGCATGATTTCCTGTATATTTCAGCGTCAAAAATATGCTAAAATTTACGGCTCATCCAAATTCAAATTCATTTGGGAATTATGGCACATACAAGTTTCGTATTGTGCACCGATGGTTAAATTCTAACCTAGAAGTTCTACAGAATTAACAATATATAAATACTTAGAATTAAATTCTGGGAAAAACATATGTCAATGATCTCGACATTAGCTTTCCGAAACTTCAAACGGTTCATGATTCTGATTCCTGGTTCTCCCGGAATCGCGAAAACATCGAAATACATCTATTTTCGGACATGCTGTGCTCTACGAATTTTCCAGAATTTAATAATCATAATTTCGTAAAAAAAATTATATAATCAGAAATCTAACCTCAATATCGTTCTAACACAAAAAAATAGGCCTCATTTGGAGTACGGAGCTATGAGCAATGGCTTCTGGAAGATGAAGAAACCCTAGATGGCAATTCTCCAAAATTCGGCTGAAGAAAAACCCTAAAAATAAATAACTAAACTAATATATATAGAGAGGAGAGAGAAATCAGCCGCGGCTCAGATCTCGACACGTGGCAGCCATCCGCGGCTCCCCGCTCAGATCGAACGGTCGTGGATCCACGCGGCTCGGCTCAGCTGAGTCCGACTCGGACTAGGACGCGGCTCGGCTCGGCTCGGCTTCACCCGCGGTCGCTGACAGGCGGGCCCCGCACTGTTGGCTGCGGGAGGCTGACAGGTGGGCTCCCTATTTGCTGACTGGGCAGAATTAATTACTTTTTGGGTTTTCTTTTTCAGAAATTAGTTTTTAATTTAGTTTTTAATAATTAACTCAAAATAAATGCTAAAAATAATCAGAAAATTCCCAAAAAATTCTAGAAAATATATTTGACTATTTAGAACCTAAAATAAAAGTTCAGGATATTTTTAATTATATTTGGCCCTAAAATAAATTCTTGAAAGTCCTAGAAAATTAGGGTTACTAGTTTTTAATTAACTAAAAATTATGAAAAAATTCCAATAGCCCCAAATTAACCTAATAACAATATTTAAGCAAGAATTTCAGGATACGGAGGTTACAAGTCTACCCACCTTAAAAAAATTTCGTCCTCAAAATTTAAGATCCTCAATAGTTGTATGTATTCATTTATATTATTTTACCATCAAAATTTAATTCATCAAACCATATAATCGTGAAGTAAATCCATATTGTTATTTCACAAAAAATTTTAAAATTCTATAGATATCATATTTCTGAAAAATCCTCAAATTTAAAAATTGAATTCCAGTCGTATCATAATCTCCTCAAAAATTTGATGTTAATAATTAAATACTCAAAAATTTAATATCCAATCCTCTAATTTTAAACCCATTCAATGTATATTTATAAAATTTAAAAATCTCGTCCAAAAAGTTTGTATTCAACCACTAACCCATTAATCATCTTACTCCTCAAAATTTGAGTAAATCACTAAATACAAATTCTACTATCCAATCCTTTAAATGAAAATCCAGTCAATGCATATTTATAAAATTTAAAAATCTTATCCCAAAATTTGAATTCAACACTAATCCATTAATCATCTAACTCCTCTAATTTAAATCCAATTGATGCATGTTTATAAAATTTAAATCCTCATTCCAAAATTTAAAATCGAACACTAACCCATTAGTGATCTTAATCCTCGATTTCTTTTTCCACACAAAATCAAATAATGTAATAGTTATAAAATCTTCAAATACCACATTCAATATAAGTTCATAACTTGCAGTCCAATGAATATAATGATAATCTTCTTAATTTCCTCAAATGTTTAGTGACATTCAATCATACCACAATCATCATAAAAATTTATGATTTAACAAATCATCAATTCTGTCATATTAAATTCTCAACTCTCTTCATTTAAATAATCATTTATCCTCAAAATTTAAGGCACATTGTCTTTCTCTGTCAAGTCATAACCTTCTTCATTTATCCTTCGCTACAGTCAACTCCCAATAATCAAAGTCTAAGAGAATCCTACCTATAGTCATACAACACGCAATACAACACGCAATCTAGATAAAATATGCAATCTAGATGAAACATGCATGGTTATGGTCTCTTTTGTCATGGTATTGCAGTCTCTGCTAGGGTGTACTACTAACTATATTCTAACAAGAAAGTTATTGATACAAGCTATGGTACTAAGGAATCAATCAATCAAACAAACAGATGAAAAAGGAATATGAGGAAAGAACAGAACATATCCTTCTACCCCATTACTTGGACATCTTCAACCTCTATCATACGCTTAACTCTGGCACATTTATTCACAAATTCATGTCCCTATACACTGTTACCCATATCAACTAATCTCTAGTCCACAAGATATCCATGGATACATCTACATTACACACATCTGTCTATTTAATACCAAAATATGATACCAAGGACCTCTAATACAATCATAGGTCAAATGATGCACCCAAAGTTTGATACCTCTATCTCTTTAGATACCACTGTTTCTACTACAAGCATACTCACTGCTAGCTCTCTTACCTACTACAACTGTTTATACTAGTTATTCTTATCACTCAAGTGCACACCAAGTGTAACATACCATACTAAGTACTACTCCTTCTAATGCAACTCTAGATGGACACCCAAGTCTGTTTGCAGTGCCACCTCAAGCCAATAGATCCTTACACATGCACATCAACCACTCATATACTAATATGTATTTCCTACCCACCATAAAATTTTATCCTCAAAATAAAATAATCAAAATTTAACTTCTTGAACAATTTAAAATAAAATACATATACCTTCCTCAAAAGTCAAATGCTCAAATATCGAAATAAAATTTTTAATCACTTCCAAAATCTTTATAGCTTTGACTATGTTTATTGAATTAAATTTGAATCCTCAAAATTTTAATAATATAAAATCTTAACTCCTCAAAAATTCTTTAAAAATTGAAATTCATTTCCACTCTTCAAATTATAAATTTAAATCCATAAGTATGCATATAAATACTCACAGTCTCTAATACTCAAGGTGCACACTAATACATCAATTATCTACAACTCTCAACTGTGTACTGAAATTTGTACTGCCCGAATTACTTGCACTACTACTTCCAAATGATCAAAGTTATTATCACACGTATTTTTTTTCCAATGATTTTCTATCTATATTAACTGATATACCAATCTAATTATCATCACACGAAGTACTTACTATCATTAGCACCTTGCTCAACAAATCTTTGATATAGAATCACTAGCACTATTGGTATGGTAACACTAGCTTCATCATTAGATTATCTCATCAAACTTATTATAACTCACGATCACTTGCACTTTCTATAATACCCATGCTTTACTTCAATCTCAAGGGCAGGCATATGGTTCCATATCTCGATTGATGTATAAGCATATCTCTTAAATCTTTTACATCCTGTTAAATTAATCTGTGATACACTTCACAACTTTCATTGCCAATCCAGATATTTCTCTACTCATGATATCTCATTAAAACCCCTATATGCATATACATTTTTTTTACTCTTAGTACACCCAAGTAATCAATCATCAAATTGAACACCATGCTCCATTAATCTTTAACACAATTCCTTGATACTTAATTATTTACATAGATCATCCAATTACATAATTTAATGACTATCCAGGACTGGCATGCTGATTCTGATACTTACTCTTGGAACCTTCACTGATACCCTTACTCCTCTTTCTATATTACCAATACTAATTATAATAACACCTATCATAGAACTATTGCTACAAGGTACTATGCTATGGGTATCTCTAGATTAATGCCTACTGCTCCCATGTCCAACTAAGAAACACTTACAAACTCATAAGTCACACTCAGTCAAACTAATACAAGACACAATCAAAATTGTAAGTCACTAATTATCATACTAACAAGGAATCCTCAAAGAAAATAAGCTCAAAAAGGAACTGGATCAAGGACTGAAGGTATCTTTACTGCTAGTAAAGAAAAGAAGCGATGGAACAAAGTCCTGTAATAACGAAATAGATAAGTATTGAGATGAGACTTTAAGAACCATTTTAGGATACAACCTGATAATCATACACGTCTGTCAGAAATTATGACACTCAGAATCCTCGCCACGCCAGTAAGCATAAATGCGATAAACGACAGGTTCCGTAACTAAGGTATGCAACTCTATAATCATGTCATCTAGAATCTTTGCCACGCCAACCGGTATGGCTGCGAGAGACTCTAAGTTTCATAACTACAGTATATACATCCAAGCCAGGTTCCTACGTTCTCGTCACGAAAGCTAATATGGCTGCGATAAACTCTAGGTTCCATAACCAAAGTAGATGTTTTACCTTTCTCACTGTTCTCATCAACATATGTCATCAGATGATACTGTAAAGTTTAGTCCGTAAAATTTATCTCGATAAGAAATCAAAACTCAACAACGATACCAAGAATTAAATTGATAACTGATCAACAAGATTAATCAAACTCAATATCAACAAGTGAGAATGGACGAAAATAAGGGGAAAGGATTTAAATTGGAATTTATAATGAGATTCTCAAGGGTCGTCCCAGGAATCTCTCAATTAATTTATGATTGAGTATCATCTCTCATCCTAGTATCCTATGTCCTATATTCTATACCAGGCACGCAGTAGTACAACTAAGACGTCGTACTACCACGATATCGCACAACTTGCGAAGTCTGACCTGCATGGGCTGCCACTAAAAACGTGTCACGACCCGCACCCGGTATAGGGGCACGAGAGCGTGGGTACGTTCAGCCTACGCCGCAGCATCGGCGGTAGAACGCTGTCTAGGTCATGTAACTATCTAATCAATCTCACATAAATATTCAACTCCATAAGGAGACACAGATATCACAAAATAATATGGAAATACTCAATCACATAAACTAGAGCACGATGAGATATCGAAGCAAACAATGAAATACAAGACAAGTCCAAACAACAATAAATAATCTAACCTGCAGTCAATACATCCAAGTCTCCAAGTATACTGGAAAACAAGTCCTCTAGGTCATAGTCTGGAAAAAATATCCAGTCAGGATTGGAACGAAATACACCTCCAACAGCAGTTCCATGCATATTGACAAAAACTATAATACAGTGTAAAAAAATACAAGACAGATATGGATAACTGGCAATAAGAAATACCGACGAGCATGGATATACTGAAAATAGAAATACTGGAATAAATGGAATACTGGAGCATGTCATCATCAATGTACATCTAGCAATGAAATAGAAATCCAAGTACACGCAAGAACAATAAACTGGTATATAAGTGTGTACAAGAACAATAACTAGAACATGTGAAGATGCTAGATCAAGATACTAGAGATACATGTCAAGAATCATCTAACTAAGTGTGTGAAACATTAGCATATCATGTGATCGGCTTGGGCTATATGACTCATTACATTGATTAGCGTTCATCCCCAACAAGTCCGGCTAACCATATGTAACAGCGATGAGGCATGTAAGGGTTAGGCTGCACCGACGTGAGGTGTGGGTGAGTTATGATGCATGTAAAGTTTGGGTATGATCACATAAGCTACTAATATTTCCCTATTTTCCCCCAGCTAGCACGATGGATTCCAATCACGACTCCTCGTGACAGGTCTCGATGATGCCAACTCGTGTAAAGAACAGTATCAGAGTCATGTACGCTATACAACAAGAATTATAGAGATAATCAATATAATGGAAACTGTCAGAGAATGTACTCGCCTGGGGTCCTGCTGCTGGTATGAATCAGAGTCCAAGTCACAGTCCAAATAGCCTATGTATTACAATTTACCATGTCAAAAGATAATTTATTTTAATTTATTTAATTCTAGAATAATTACTCTAAAATCCTATTTTAATCTTATTATTCTGATTTTTAGGTTAATGCCTAAATTTTGTCCAAAGGAACTAAATTTTATCAACTCGAGACTCATGGCATGCAAATCGAGGCAATCTGTTGACCAAAAAGTCAACCGACACAAACTCAACTTTCATGCATGATTTCCTGTATATTTCAGTGTCAAAAATATGCTAAAATTTACGGCTCATCCAAATTTAAATTCGTTTGGGAATTATGGCACATACAAGTTTCGTATTGTGCACCGATGGTTAAATTCTAACCTAGAAGTTCTACAGAATTAAAAATATATAAATACTTAGAATTAAATTCTGAAAAAAACATATGTCAATGATCTCGATATTAGCTTTCCGAAACTTCAAACGGTTCATGATTCTGATTCCTGGTTCTCACGGAATCGCGAAAACATCGAAACACATCTATTTTCGGACATGCTGTGCTCTACGAATTTTCCAGAATTTAATAATCATAATTTCGTAAAAGAAATTATATAATCAGAAATCTAACCTCAATATCGTTCTAACACAAAAAACTAGGCCTCGTTTGGAGTACGGAGCTATGCGCAATGGCTTCTGGAAGATGAAGGAACCCTAGATGGCAATTCTCCAAAATTAGGCTGAAGAAAAACCCTAAAAATAAATAACTAAACTAATATATATAGAGAGGAGAGAGAAATCAGCCGCGGCTCAGATCTCGACACGTGGCAGCCATCCGCGGCTCCCCGCTCAGATCGAACGGTCGTGGATCCACGCGGCTCGGCTCAGCTGAGTCCGACTCGGACTAGGACGCGGCTCGGCTCGGCTCGGCTTCACCCGCGGTCGCTGACAGGCGGGCCCCGCACTGTTGGCTGCGGGAGGCTGACAGGTGGGCTCCCTATTTGCTGACTGGGCAGAATTAATTACTTTTTGGGTTTTCTTTTTCAGAAATTAGTTTTTAATTCAGTTTTTAATAATTAACTCAAAATAAATGCTAAAAATAATCAGAAAATTCCCAAAAAATTCTAGAAAATATATTTGACTATTTAGAACCTAAAATAAAAGTTCAGGATATTTTTAATTATATTTGGCCCTAAAATAAATTCTTGAAAGTCCTAGAAAATTAGGGTTACTAGTTTTTAATTAACTAAAAATTATGGAAAAATTCCAATAGCCCCAAATTAACCTAATAACAATATTTAAGCAAGAATTTCAGGATACGGAAGTTACAGGACCGTGCACAGAGAACTTATGTCTCTAGCATCGGAGTCGAAGCCTTATGTGGAGCCGTATATGGATATCCACGACCACGCTGCTTACGACGGCGGGTGGGTGAACATGATTTTTGATACGACGGGGCCTAGTTTCAATCCGGACAATTATGATGCAGCTGAGGAGGCACCGAATGTCGATGCTGCAAAGTTTATGGAGTTGCTGGAGAATGCAAGGACTCCATTATATCCTGGTTGTGAGGATTATTCACCGTTGGAGGTGGTTACAAGATTGTTGAGCATCAAGTCCGGTTTTAACATGTCGCAAGAATGCTATAATCGACTGATCGATTTGATTATAGAGATCTTGTCCGAGGGTACAAAGTTGCCTAAAGACTTCTATCGATCTAAGAGGATGGTGAGATCGCTCTAGATGGGATACGAGAAAATCGATGCATGTCGCAACGGGTGCATGTTGTACTACAAAGACGATATGGATGAAGATGCGTGCAGATTCTGTGGTGCTGATCGCTACAAGGCCACTGGTAGAGAAAAGTCGGTGGGTGCAAGGAAGCCTACCGATTCGATGCACTACTTGCCTTTGACGCCACGGTTGCAGAGGTTGTTTATGGTTAAGGAGACTACAGAAAATATGAGTTGGCACAGGCGGAAACAGATCGAAGGAGTATTGGATCATACATCCGATGGAGAAGCATGGAAGCACTTTGATCGAGAGTATCCAGATTTTGCTTCAGATCTGCGTAATGTCAGATTGGGGCTCTCCTCTGATGGTTTTATCCTATTCGGACTTTCGGGCTCCCAGTATTCATGTTGGCCTGTGATCGTCACTCCGTACAATCTGCCGCCTTGGATGTGCATGAAGACTCCGTATATATTCCTAACCGTTATTATCCTGGGTCCGAATAATCCGAAGAGGAACATCGATGTGTATTTACAGCCTTTGATAGATGAGTTGAATCAGCTGTGGAAAGTAGGTGCCAACACGTACGATATTTCTAGAAAGCAGAATTTTCAGATGATGGCAGCACTTATGTGGACCATCAACGACTTTCCGGCCTATGGAATATTATCGGGATGGAGCACTCATGGTCGTCTCTCATGTCCGTATTGCATGGACCGTACTAAGGCTTTCCGTTTGAAACACGGAGGCAAACCGTACATCTTCGATTGTCATCGATAATTTCTGCCAAAGGATCATCCATACCGGAGGAATATGAATGCTTTTCGTGCGAGCATTGTGGAGAAGGCCAATCCACCGCCAAGGTGGCCCGGATACACGATATGGGAAGAGGTAAAATATTTACCAAGTGCTATCGAAGAGCCTGCTAAGGGGTACAAGTATGACGGATTTGGTCGTACCCATAACTGGACGAAGAGGAGTATATTCTGGGATCTGCCATATTGGAGCACCAATCTGATCAGACATAACCTTGATGTCATGCATATCGAGAAGAATGTGTTTGATAACATAATTAATACTGTAATGGAGGTAAAGGGGAAGACGAAAGATAATCCGAAGGCCAGGTTGGACTTAGAAAAAATATGTAGACGTCCTGCATTGCATTTGATAGAGGAGGGGAATGGAAAGTTAAAGCAACCTTAGTCAGTTTTCTCACTGGAGAAAGAGAATAAAAGGAGACTTTGTAGTGGATTCAGGGTCTAAAGTTTCCAGACGGGTACGTGTCAAACTTGAGAAGATGCGTCGACCTCAAGGAGAACAAACTGGCGGGTATGAAGAGCCACGATTGTCACATATTCATAGAGAGGTTAATTCCGATTGCATTTTGGGAATTCTTACCGCATGTCGTTTGGGATCCATTGACAGAGCTCAGCATATTCTTCAGAGATCTTTATTCTACTAAGTTGCTCGTCGATCGTCTAGAAAAGCAAGAGAAGGACATTGCAGTAACACTATGTAAGCTCGAGAAGGTGTTTCCTCCTGGATTCTTCGACTCTATGGAGCATTTGCCAATTTATCTTTCCTATGAGGCATGTGTTGGTGGTCCTGTCGGTTATCGGTGGATGTACCCCTTCGAGCAGCATCTGAATCACCTAAAGAGAAAGATAAAAAATAAGGCACGGGTTGAGGGCTCTATTTGTGAAGCTTATGTTCTCGAGGAGATTAGAAACTTTTGCTCGACATATTTCAAACCTCATGTTGCTACTAATAGAACGAAAGCTCCGAGAAATGACGACGAATATCAGGAATCTAATGATACAATACTCAAAGTATTCAATGCGTCCAGAAAGCCTTCAGGGAAAATGAAGAAGAGATATTTGAATGACGACGAGCTAAGGGCTGCTCAGTTGTATATATTACTCAATTGCGACGAGGATGAAGTGGAGAAGCTAGAGGGGTAAGTAATTAATACGTCCACGTTTACATCATCTCAATGTAATAGTATAAGCTACTATTATGCTACTAATCAGCAGTTGCTTCATTATTTTTCAGCACATATAATGATGAGTTGAGGTTGGTTAGACCCTACATAACAGACGAAGAAGTAGAACAAGAAATGAGATGCCATTTTCCTTCTTGGTTGAGCGCATATGGAAGGTGCTTGGTAATTACTTTTTATTTCTGCACTTGCAAAACAAATAACTTACTATCGCTACTTTGGTATTTAGGTCGATCATCTAATAACACCCGAGACTGAATCTATTAGAACTCTAGCCAAGGGACCAATTACTGTCGTTAAAAATGGCCAAGTTTCTGTGTGAATGGGCTTAGGTTCAAGTCAACAAATGCTCCTATCAGAGACAGCTTTCTGGATCTTGATTCCATGAAAAATAGTTGTTTGTGTATCAAATCTTCGAACTATAAAGACGTCGATCCAGGCAATAATTTCTTTGGCATCTTACGAGAGATTATGGAGTTGACATATAATTATGGCACAGAACCTGCTAATATTGTGCTATTCAAGTGTGAATGGTTCGATCCGATTCAAGATCAAGGTTGAAAAATTGACAAGCATGGCCTTGTGGATATAAACTACAAGCGTAGATATCAAGGCTACGAACCATTTATCCTATCAAGTCAGGCTCAGCTCGTGTACTTCACAACTTATCCTAGACGGGGGACAACGAGGTCGGATTGGTGGACAGTATGCAAGACTAAAGCTAAAAATACCTTTGACATTGACGAAATAGCTTATCAGGAGGACGAGCTACCTCTTGTAACAAATATTGTAGATGTGGACTCAACGGAAGTTACTCATTACACGAGTAATAATGTAGAAGATGTAGAATTATCCGAAGAGGAAGACGAAGATGAAGTAGATGAAAGTGAAGACGAGGAGGAGAAAGAGGAAGAGGAAGAGGAAGAAAAAGAGGAAGAGGAGGACGAGGAAGGCGAACAAGATGAATTTTCTGAAGATGGTTGAAAATAAAATATTTTGCCTGTAGAATGTAACTATATTTTGACTGTAGAATGTACTATTTTGACGAATATATGTATTATATTTTGACTGTAGAATGTACTATCCATTTAGACTTGTGACACCACTAGTTATTTACTGTACAATTCTATGAATGCTGTGAGATATGCATAACATTTTGACTGTAGAATGTACTATATATTTGTGTATTTATTTATTCATCATATGTTGTTATCAGGTATGACAGGACGACGTGGAGGGTTCGGCAGGTCCCGAGGTAGACAGAGTGCTCCTCCGGTACTGCCTACTGTTGGTTCCGGATCCTCGTCGCCCAGTACTCCAGTATATCGATCAGTCACATCTCCGACTGCGACGACGTTATGTGGCATCACTCTTGGGACGAGTAGTTCCAGGCATGATAGTACTCCCTCGTCCAGCGTTCCTTCTGCTGACGAAACCATGGAGACAGATGAGCATATGGAGGAGGTCGTGCCGACGTTGTCCCAGCATCAACTAGATCCTCCATGTGCACCTCCGGAGTAGACGAGGACAGAGATTTGGGCCGACGGTACAAAGTAAGTCAATTAGATAGTTTAGCATCATATATATCGTGTATTTCTTTATTCATCATATATTGACTTTTTTGATCAAAATAATTATTTCTGTATAGATATCGTCCATCGTTGGTTCAGAGACGCCTGGGCCTCTTTCTGAGGAACAACTATGGTGGCCCTTGGATCAACTACTCTGAAGCTCCGGAGGAGAGGAAGGCGTTCTGGTTTGTGCGCTTCAAGGTAAAAGTATATTATATAAATCCTCTAATTTATGCATATTATATAACTTATCCGTGATGCTCACTTACTAAATTATTTATTGTAGCAAACGTATTTCTATCCTCTGCACTGGGCCGAGTTGATCGAGCGGATATTTCCTGCCATTGCCCCCAAGCTTATCCGTGATGCTCTGGATTACCAGAAGGCTCGTGATCGTGTTGGAAAACCGATCCAAGGTTGGATCACGCCTGAGCAGTGGACTGCGATGAGGGCTAGATTCGACGATCCGAGGTACAAGGAAAGGTCTGAGAAGGCCAAGGCGGCTTGGCGGAATGCTGCAAAGTGGTGTGGTGGCTCGATTCTGATGACGGAACATTTTCATCGTTTGGTATATTTTTTATTTAAGATATATTATTTTAATGTAAGTACGATAAAATGGTAGTAGAAAAAAATATTTAATTTTAGTACTAAATAATATTTTTTTAACAGGTACAGAGGGGTAAGGATGCAAACATGGTGACCGTCTTCTTGGCCATCCATCGAAAGGACAAAAATATCATTGATGAGAAGGCCTCGCAGACCTATGTAAGTATTACTTTACTTTGTGTTAATTTTAATATAACTTAGGCAATTATCGAGTATCCAAACTTTTCTAGGCCGAGTATCTTAGGCTGTGTGAGCGGGCGACTACTAGTGCACCTACAGCTGGAGAGGTTTGTACTTCCTCGCAGCCCGCTCCAGCTCCGTTGGCGGACGAGTTGTGGGTGACCGCCGCTGGTGGTCTCCAGAGGGGTACGTACTACGGTACGGGATCCTTTGGCACCCTGGTTGCGACGCAGTTATCTAGGGCCTCCCTGACAAGTGCTCATTCCCCACAGCCCTCACAGTCGTCTGCCAGAGTCCAGGAGGCCGTTGACCGTCAGATTGCGTCTCTCCGTGATGAGTTGCTGCAAAGGATGGAGGAGCAACCCCGGTCCTAACCGCAGGCGGACGATCCGACGCTCATCGCATGATTTGATATGCTCGAACGCAGCATCACGGAGCTTCGGGATTTGACAAATGATCTTAGAGCCTCGACAAAGTGCAGCTTGACGGAGCTGCAGGCATCACATCTATCCATGGGCGAGAGGCTGACGATGATGCAGGATTCAATGGTTCATAGCAGTACAAGTGTAAACTCCCTCGACCAGATTTCAGTAATTTAGGATTAGTTTTGACTAATTAGAATTATTGCAACTTTTTAAAAATTTTATTTATTATATATTCTATTGATTGTGCACATGTTCATTACACAATTAATTAGGGCATCCCACTAGCTGTTAAACCCTAAACAAATTTCACATTCCTGCTCTAGACTTGTTAGACTATTTTTTCTGTATTTTGTGCAACTTCCAGAAACCTTGTTTGGTGCTTCGTTTTAGTCGCACAAATATCGTTACAAACGTATGTATTTATTCCCTATTTAAAAATTTTGCTCTTTACCCATCCCTGTACCCTAGGGATTTGAGGACCAATAGGCACCTGTTTTGCCCAACCAAAAATACGATAATATTCTACGATAATTGTATTACAATTATCGTATTGACACCGTAGAAAAATTATGACCCTAATAGCCTCTAAATAATTAGTGAACACCGTGCGCAGTATTTATTAAATAATAAATACGGTGACCCGTATCACCTAAGAAATCAGACCCTGCCTCTGCCCAGACTCACCCCACACTGTCCAAAACATTTTCCCCAGCTATTTCCCTCATTTCTGTACAATTCAGAATTTCGGGAAATCAGTAATTGAAATTTGGTAAATTGCGAAATTACGCAAAATACAAATTTTATGCTTTTATACAATTTATGAAAAGTTAGGGTTTTTTATGCAAAATTGCATGCAAGGTGGCATAATTCTATTGGCTAGACCATAGGTGTGTGGGACCCACCCAAAACACCCAGAAAAATCCAGGAGAAATATCCCAAAAATCAGATTTACCAAAATACCTCTGAACTTCATTTTATTTACAGAAATGCCATCCACCCCAAACCCTATATAAACCCCTACCCTCTTCCCTTTCAAACTCCACAACTCTCCCCTCCGACCACCGCCGGCCACCCAACTCCGGCCAACCCTCCGCCTTGACCCCCTCTCCCCTCCGGCCAAGCCCCACCGCCGGCACCACCCTGCTCCGCCGGCCACAGCCCCCGCAACCTCCCCACTCCCTCACTGCCACAGCAGCCACCATCACCCGAGCCACCCCCTGCGCCTCCCTCCGCCACCGTGCACCGCCACCACCCTCACCAATCGAACCGCCCCGACCTCCTCTCTCCGACGACCACCCCCTCACCGCCCCACGACCCTTCCTCCACCGGCCAGAGCCCCCGCAGCAACCCTCATCCACCCCTAACCCAAACCACCCTCTCTACTCCGGCCGCCCCTAGCCGCCACCACCGCCGTCGTAGACCTCCGCCACCACCACCAAACTGACCGCCACCCTCCCCTCTGTCGAACTCGCCGCCTGCCCGGCCACCTCCGCCGCTCCTCCGCCGTCGGCAGCCCCCGCACTCAGCTGCTGCTGCTGCTGCTGCTAGCAGCTACTGCTGCTGTTCCCGCTCCTCCGGCCGCCTCCGGCCAGCTCCGCCGCCGTCCTCCCGCCGTCGACGACCCCTAGGGCCCACCTGTCAGTAGGTATACTCCTAATACCTATTGTATATGTATTTATCTATATAATCCTATATGTATATGTATATGTATATATATGTATATATATATGTATATAAATATGTATTTATATGTATATCTATATATATATATATTATATTATAATATATATATGTATTATATACTGTTATTATACAGTATATTACACTGTATATACTATTATTATATATATTTACTAAATATATGTATATATATCTATTATTCTATACATATATATTTATATATGTATATATGTATATGTATATGTATATTTATACTATATAATATATTATGTACTAATATGTATATAGGTATTTAATTCTGTTTTATTTATATATTTATATAAGATGTTATATATTATATAATACTATGCATTTTTAGTTTATTTATTTTCTGCACTTAATTTATTTCCTGCACCTATTATATATATATATATATATTATCTATATGTATATATATATTAATATCCAGCTGGATAATACAGCTTATATGTTATTATATATATTTTAAAATTCTTGCAATGTCATTTCAATTTACTACATAATATTAAATATTACTGAGCTGGATATTACAGCCTACATATATATATATACATTTACAATTCTTGCCCTGTCAATTCATGTTATTATATATATTATCTATATATACTATACATAGTACCTAGATATATATGTATTTAAATTCTCTACTGTCATCTCAATTTACTTATATTATACATCAGTGGATATACCTTGAATATTATTTATGATTATATATATCAGTGGATATACCCTGATTATTATATTATTATAAATCAGAGGATACACCCTGATAATATTATATTATATTATTATATATATAGCAGTGGATATACCCTGCTACTATTTACCTGCATTTTTCTGTTCTTTATATACTATATATACTGCTATATATATGATATATATATCTATATATATATACATACTATATATGTGTATATAAGTATATATATATATACTTTATATTACAAACCATGATATTCACGAACCCTGTCTGTTTTAACAGAAACCACCTTCAGCACAGCCAGTGACCCCCTGTCACCAGCAACCTCAAACCTGACTGTGAGATCAGGTTATCAACACTATCAGGGAGTAGGCAAGTATACCTTGCCAAGTTATTGCTTAACTTTAAATTATTGTTATCTGTTTTGTTTCTGAATTTCATATACCATGATTACCTGAGACTGCCTTGGGTACATTCAGCTGATATGTTGACATTTAACATAATATTACAGACTCACCAACAACTGTGAGAGTATTTTAATATTCTCCTAGACCCCATCACGGGAACACGCAACATGGTTGCAATGCATATTGGGATGCGAGCTGCGTATTTGATTAGCTACCAGTACGTGTGACCCGCATCACGGATTTGAATAACTCAGGAAAAGTATAACTTGACATTTAGTTTCATTGGGATGGGAAAGTTAACTAGTAGACGTATGGGGCACCCCCTCCAATAATGTTTTATACCTTCGTACCAGAGATGGTCGATTGCAGAGCTACCCGTGAGTCCGGGGGCATACGACACATATATTAGCCAGTCACCACGATTGGTGAATTACGTCAGCGTATGTCTAGCCACACATTCCCATGCGTACTACAAGTTCTTTACTTGCATTTCACTTAGATGGTTAGCACCCTGTAATTATTTTCTTTATTCAGTATTTACATACATGGCATATCATTTTCTGTATCTTGTTATGTCCCACTGAGGACCTGGTTCTCTGCCAGATCTAGACGAGGCTTTCTACCCCACTGTGTACGGCCCTGATCAGGAGGCTAGATGTGCTACCGAGGAAGAGCTCGAGGAGACACCCTCAGAGTATGCTTGACCCTAGAGGCCTGCCACCTGGAGATGGAGATGTTTTCATCAGATAGACACTGCTTAGTCTATCTGATTTTTCTGCGCTATTATCAGTTTTTGTAGTAGGCGTGTATTCTCACCAGTTGTGTACTGTATCAGACTCAGTTATATATATATTTCAGTACTTACTTTTCTGACATTTTCTTGTGGATGAGATAGATTTGCCTGTGTTATACTTGTAGTATTTTAGGACAGCGTAGCACGTCCCTATAGGTCCATTCAAAATGGATTAAGCCCTTAGTGACGTGTCAGCTGGCCAGTGACACGTGGCCTAGTTCCTGACATTTTGGGACTGGGGCGTGACAACAAGGCTGTTATCTACCATGGATTCTTACAACCAGCGACTCGCAGAGTTGGAGTGGATACGTCCTCTTGGTGCGCCTACATCGACACAGACTCCACCGACGTCACTGCCTTCTCCATCGACATCGGTGTCGATTTCACGGGAGCAGTATGATCTGTTCTTATCCTTCATGCGCGCCGGTGGTCATCCTCCTGCAGATCCGCAGTAGTATGGATATTTGCATGGATATTTGCTGGATATTTGTATTATTTAGGATGAGACTCAGTTGTATGGATATTTGCTGTATTCTTTACGACGATATTTTCTCCTGATTAGGTTTTTAATTTCAATATTTTATTTTCTTCAAATTTTATTATATTATTTATATTAAATATATGTTAATTTACCGGTGTTGAGTGTTCAACCCAAGGGGTCGGCGAACCCAGTAAATTCAACGGAGGGTTGCTCCGGGTCTATTTGTACAGATTGTGAATTAATAAACTGCAGGAATAATAGTTTGGAAACAATTCAGTATTGATTTTTTTTATTTTTTTACTGTATCATTAGCGACATTTTTAGCGACGTTTAGCGACGTTCATACACGTCGCTAAATACGTCGCTAAGTTGCGACGTTACTACACGTGGCTAAGTTGCGGCGTTACTACACGTCGCTAATGACGTCGCAAAAAACGTCGCTAAAAACGTCGCTGTACGTCGCAACTTGCTAACATGACAGTATTGCCAAGTCATAGTAACGTCGCTATAAAAGTCGCTACATACGTCGCTAATTTGCGACGTAAAGCGACAAATGAACACGTCGCTAATTAGCGACGTTGAGTCGCTAAACGTCGCTAATCTAGCGACGTATTTACGTCGCTAGAAAACGTCGATATAGCGACATTTGGTGACGTTTTTTTTGTCAGCGACTAGCTGAAAGGCGACTTCTGTAAAACGTTTATTGATCATTTAGCGACGTTTCTTTACGTCGCTAATTTGACTTTTTCTGGTAGTGAATTACCTTCAAATGCATGTCTTGAAACAAATAAAAATTCTTTGAAACTTATTATTTTATGTAGTCTTTATATAACATATGCTACCTGGATTTGTCTCAATGATTGTAAAAGCATACTCTTCAAGACTACTATATGCATCAATATAACTACCATTTATTTCTGATAGAGCAATTTCTCTAGCTTTCCAAGCTTTACAATATTTAATATGTATTCGGTATTCCCTATAGATATCCTTTATAACATGCGATGGACTATACGACTGATTATCACAAATTTTATCAATAATTTTATTCTTAACCCATATAGTTGTCGCTAATGGACGATTTCCCGTTGTAAGTCCACCTAAACAAGAATGTACATTTTCTAGCGTACTAATGACGAATGTTTCGTCGTTGCCAATGGCTTTAGCGTACACTTTTCAATTACAACTAGAAACGTTACATTTATATACAATTCCACTGGCATTGTTTCTAGTAGCCCTGCAACAATTTTTTTTTGCAATTGCTATATCACTAATAAAACTTAATGCATGGCGATTCATGAATTCTCTTCCAATGAATAAATTGTTTAAACTATCAACATTATCATCAAGTACATCATCTATATTTTCTATTAAATCATCACTATTTTTATCGTCGGTATTACCATCATCTACTCTATGTTTTTCTTCAGTAAATGAAATAACTTGGTGAGAAGAACTAGGAACACTACTAATTCTTGGTGGTGGTTGTGGTTGTGGTTGTGGTGGAGTCACAAAAATATTAATATACGGTGATTGTATATTAACTTCAAGAATAAATTTCCATGCTTCCTCACTAACTAAATTTATACAATTAGATAGATAAATATGTACTAATAAAAATTTATAGTCAATAAATTTTTTTCAATTATTAGATTACGTAAATTATCAAACAAAATATTTCGATCAATTAAAAGAACTTCAACTAAACCTCCTTCATAAGCTAACCCATATAGTACACCACCAAGCGAGCATAGTATTGTTATACTTCGATCCATAACAACAAGAAAATAGACTTCAAAGATTATATATTGAACTGAGCTTCTCCTGTGTGGAAAGAAATAAACTTCGTATGGAAAGAAATAAAAATTTTATTTGCAATGTTTGATATGCTGATATTAAACAAATACTACGTTTATATAGGTAACTTCGAAACGATCGTTAGACGAACGTTGGAAAAATAAGAGCCGTTGAAAGAGCGGTTGTGAAATAGCCGTTGGACATAAACCAACTGCTAAACCAACACCAATCAATAGACCCAGACCCAATTTCAAACCCAAATAAAAACCAAATCATTCCCTAACCAAATAAAAACCAAACCCAAATAAACAAAAAATTAGAGGACACAAAAAAATACAAGTTTTTTTTTTCTTTATTTAGTTTTTTTTCCTTATCAAACATTGAAAAAAAAAATTCTTTACAATTTTCTAAAAAAATCAAACCGTTTTATTTATTTTTTTTCTAAATTTTTCTTTACAATTAATTAATTTAAATTTTATTTCGTTAAAGTAAATTTTCTTAAACCAAATTCCAAAATTAAACTAAATAAAAAAAACTAAATAAAAAAAATCAAAATCCAAAACTAAACTAAATAAAAAAAACCAAAACATAACTAGTTAAAAGAAACTCATTAAACAAACCAAATGAAACAAAACCAACCATACCAAACCAAACCACCCCAACCCGTGGACTCAACTGCCCAAAATTCGTCAACTTAGTTGGCTGTACAAAATAGGCCAACTAAGTTGGCAAAATTTGGACAGTGGGTCCAGATTGGGACTCACGTTTGCCTTTTACTGTCCACGTGTACCGTCAACTGAGTTGACAGATTGTATTTTTATTTTTAATTTAGGTAAACTTATTTCATTTGCATAAATTTAATATAAATTAATTTCGCTATAATAAAATTTTTTTGTAAAAGAGCATATTATTTAAAAGAAAAACCCCTAAAGAACCCTTTTTTATTTCTTCCTTCTTCCCGACCTCTCAATGTCGTTCAGAGGGGGCAGGGGAGGACGAGGTGGAAGAGGCGGCTACGGGGGTCAACGGAGGATCGGAAGCGACGAAATCAGGCCTTACGAACTTTTCCCGGTCAGTACTCCCTCCATCTTCTTCTTCTTCTTCTTCTTCTTCTTCTTCTTCATCATCATCTATGCTCGAGACGGCCATGACACGGACACGGACACGGACGCGGCGCCCGTTCCGGCGTTGTCCCGACACTTGGTAAACAAAAGCAGCCTTGTCTGGGTCTGACTGTGTACTCGTCCAATACGTTCTTCCCTAGGACGGACGCATGGAGACTCGGAACACCGAAACCGTGTTGTGTTGGATACATATCAGATATGCCACATGCATTCTAAAATACATAAGGACACCAAAATTAATACAGTGTCCATGTTGCCATGTCTATCGTGTTGTGGTCTTGCAATGTAGGTGATTCCTGTCAGGCCTTTGGTGCGTGTCATTCTGAGTTTAGTTTGAGTTAATGTTATCTTGCTTATGTGCTGTTTTCGGGGACATTTTGACAGAAGATAAAGGAATCACTAGAAGTTTTTCAGGTCGTGTTGTTGATGAAGCAGGTTTTAGGACTGTTGTTTGAGGAATTCTGCTACTTTGCAGGAAATAGAATTACCAAGTCTTCCGGATATCAGTGCTGAGGAGAACATGCTAATCAATAAGAAATTTAATTTGCAGCGGTTCTTTTTAGGCTCTTGTTATTATTTGCAACCGGAAGCTTCAAAATCATCAGGTAATTTTGAAATTGGAATTTATTTATTTTATTGCTGTTTAGTAAAAGATCGCAGACCACTATGATCCATGATTGAGCGACATTTCTGCTGTTTAATTATGGATTTTGTCCTGCTTGTAAGGTTATCTTTGATCATCATCAATCATTTTATTACTGTTTTACTAAATGATTGATAAACCATTATGGTCCTAATGAATGAGCAATTCTGCTGTTCAATATGGACTGTCGCACATGATTACTTATCTTTAAGGTGACAATATTTAGTTCAAATATTGATGGCTTACTTTTGAGGTGAGTCAAGCCTACTTTGTTTTTGTTCTGTTTTCTGATGGTGGTTATATGAGCACTATATTTCGTTGAACTAGCCAAGTATTTATAACTAAAATTATTTATATTCTGTGAATACACTTAAAGCCATCTCTATATGGACACGAGTTATCCATAAATGAGAAATGTTCAACGATACACATTTAACTTATCTTTATGCATAAAAGTAGAGCATGAGAGTAGTATTATCTTAGCTACTTGGAAACATGAATACTAACGAAGAAAGGGAATTGAGTTAGTAGATACCAAGGATGCGAGGAATATTAATATAGTTTGTCTAAAATAAACCAAGTAGGCAAATGAGAAATCGAGAAAAACTGATACTACTTGATTTAGAATTTGGTATACATAGAAAAAAAAGACATAGCGATGGAGTAGGAATACTTGTAGATAAAATCATTAACAAATAATGTTGTCAATGTCCAAAGAATAGGAGATATGATAATAATAATAGTTTAGTATTAGAATAATGTTGTCGATGTTAGAAGAACAGGAGATAGGGTAATCATAGTTGAGTTTGTGTTAGGGGAGGATGTTACTAAAGTTATTAGTGCATATGCATTCCAAGGAGGATTACTTGAAAATAGTAAAAAAAAAAATTAGGAACATATAGATAGTTTGATTCAAGGAATACCCGGAGAAGAAAAATTATACATCGAATGAGACTTGAATGGTCATGTTGGAAATCAGAACCATGATTATGATAAAGTGCATGTAGGTCATGGTTATGGAGTTTGGAATGAAGGGGATGATAAGATCCATGCTTTTGTAGTATCATATTACCTTATAACAAGATATACTGGTTTTAGGAAGAGACATGAAAATTTAATTACTTATAAGTGTGGATCGAATTTTAGCTAAGTTGATTATGTTCTTGCTTGGAAAGTTGATAGACTAGCAAGTAAAGATTGAAAAGTTACACAAGGAGAATTTAGTAACTCAACATAGATCGGTGGTCTTAGATATTAGTATTTATAAATGGAAGAGAAGGACTAGAAAGTGTAGAATAGACGAGAGACCGATAAATAGATTATGGAACTAGAAAGGAGAGAACTTAGGCTGAGTTTGGGATTGCTTATTGTTGGTTGCTTTTTTTTTTCTTGGAAAGCGGTCCTAGACTATTTGCTAACAACTTATTAAAATACTTTAAAAAAGTTAGTTAAAATTTGGGTAACTTTTGACAAAAGCCTCCTATCTACTATCAAAACTTGATGGCTTTTGGAAAATAATAAGAATCCGAAGCTAAACCTTTCTAAGGATACTATGATAAAGGAAGAAAGATGGAACACACAAGAAGATTCTGTTGCTATTTATAGCAAAAAAGTAGCAAAAATGATTGTAAGAGTTTCTAAAGGCAGTAGTTGGACTTTGAAAGAAAGTTGGTGATGGAATGGGAAAGATCAAAATATAATTAAGGCAAAAAGGATTTCATATAAAGATTGGCAAAAGTGTAAAAATATGAACTTGGAGAGATATAAACTAGCAAAGAAAAGAAGCTAAGAAAGAAGGTAGTGAAACTAAAGTTGAGGCTTATAATTATTTGTATAGGAGGTTAGAAACTAAGGATGGAGAAAAAGATATTTATAGACTTGTTGAAAGTAGGAAAAAGAAGAGTAGAGATCTAGGTAATATCAAATGTATCAAGAGTAAAGACCAAAAGGTACTGGTAAGAGAAAATGATATTAATGAGAGATGGAGAAGTTATTTTTACAAGTTATTTAGTGGGAGCAACCTAGAAGAGCTTAATTTAGATACAAAGCTAGTTAGCGAAGGGCAATGTTGCTATTATCTTAAAATTATAATCTTTCATGAAGTTTATGATGCTTTTTATAAAAGAAAAAAAAAATAGTAGGACGTATGAAAATATTTGGGTGACAAATGATTTATATGACTTGTTGATTTATTGAACAAAATCCTAAGACTAATAAGATACCCATATAAGAATAAGAGAGAGAAAGTTGTAACAACTATCGATAAATTAAGCTTATGAGCTATTACCATGAAGCTGTGAGAGAAAGTAATTGAGCAAAGGTAAAGAAAAATAACCTAGAAGTTTAGAGAATTAATTTAGTTTTTATACCGAGGATATCTACTATAGAAGTCATTTACTTTTGTTTAATTTTACTTATTAAGTAGATTAATGGAAAAATTTAAAGAGAAATGGATTTGCATATGGTTTTTGTTGACTTAGAGAAAACTTATGATAGAATTTCTAGGAAGATAATACGATGGGTTTTGGAGAAAAACAAGTTCATAATAGCTCTATTGAGACTATTAAGGATATATATAGAGTTACGAAGATCATGCCAACTATTGGAGGAGATAGTAAACCATTTTTTATTATTGTTAGCTTATATCAAGAATCAATATTAAATCTTACCTCTTCTTTACAGTTATGTACAAAATTACTAGGCATATAAAGGGTTCGATGCTAAAATGGAAACGTAGAATTGGAATTAACTTTGGAATATAAGGATTTTAAAATTAATATGATAAAAACATACGTGAGATATTATTTCAACCAAAAGGTAAAGAGAAAGTGGGAGTAGAACATATAAATACACAAAAGATGCCTAGGAGTAATAATTTTCGGTATTTATGATCGAATCATTTATTATTTCGGAGAGATTAAGAATGATGTTATGCTTAGAATTAGAACATGTGGCTCAAATAGAGGATTACTTTTGGAGTGCTTTGTTATAGGAAGATACTTTTGAAATTGAAAGAAAAATTCTATAAGACGACTATTCGTGGAACTTAGAGGTGGTACAAATTGGGGACAAGGTGAGAGAAAACTATCTGAGGTGATTTGAAGTCTTTGGATATTGTAGCTTAGACTAATAGATGTTCTGGTAAGAAAGAGCGATAAGATAATAGTCAAAGGAGCCTCTACAACTAGAGGTAGACTGAAAAGAACATGGATTGATGAAGTTTTCAAGAAGGATATGATTTTTGTTAGTGTTGCAGATAATGTCCCTTAACATAATTGAATGGAAGAAAATAATTCTAACAGCCACCCCCAAAAATTTAGGATAAAAAATTTGTTATTGTTGTAGAAAAGTAGAGTCATTAACAAATTTTCAATATACCTAGTTCAAGAAGCTGCTGGGATAAGGTATGATGTTACAACTTACAAGGGACAAACAAGAAGAAACATTTCTTGAGGCAGTAAAATGGATGTGGTTGTTGCAATGTTACAGAGAAGATGACCCTTAAATGGGAGAACATGATTCATTTTGCTGGCCCCAAAGTGTTGGGATATAGGAATTATCGTATACATTTATCGTATAGTTACTGTATCCTCTGACTACACAGTAAGCTTATGTTACTTTGGAACGAATATCACATGATGCGAAATGGACATGGCGACACTAAAAACTGTTGTCATAGTGTAAGGAGTGCTTGTGTTATGTCCAATATATGTTTAACTGACACAGACAAATTACAAGCACATAAACCATTTTGGAGTGTCTTTGCTTCCTAGATGCTAACTAAAAGTGAAAGCAAAAACAAGGTTTAAGAATTCAGTATTCATAGAAGTATCATCATTATCATCCAAGCATTCTCCCATTGAGAATGAGGTCGACTATGGAGCATAAGAAAGCTCCATACAAGATTTAAGAAAGTTTTATGATCGGCTGTTGAACTGACGTCAACCCTCTATGTTGGTACTAAATTCCTAGGTGGCCAGTTGGCAGGTAGGTAAACCTACCTTTTGGGTTGCACTTTACTCATGCAACCAAGGCGCACCCTCCAAGTTCTTCTAGGCTATAAAATTCTAGACGAAGAGGTAGAACGATTCAATTTTTATGCCAAACAGTGAAAGAATGATAATCCCAAATTAATATTACATTGACAACTTTTGAAGATTGGCAATTATAGATTGGAATATTGAGTTTTACATTTAAAAAAAACTTCAAGACAATCTTACATTTTACTACATATAAGAAGTGATATATTGAAGTTTAAGCAAGAATTAATTAATTAATTTATGTATTTGTTTGTAGGATTCAATGAATAATTGCATAACTGTTTGAATTCTATGAAAGTATAAGGTGGTTATTCATAACTTAGTAGTCAACTTACTACATGTGAGGAGGCAATTTTCAATCCCGCTTACTAACCTTAAACCTTTTATACGGATTTGGATCAGGCTGATACTAGTTTGGGTAATTATCCAGTTAATACACCTGAATGGGTTACTTTTCACATTAATTTTAGGTAACCACCCATAACATACTTGACAACAACGAAAAAGAAACTAAGGTAAAGACTCATTAGTGAACGCAAGGATTTTTGAGCATCATGTCAACCGACGTAGAGGGTTGATCAGGTCGACAAGTAGTCATATAATTTTGTCAAATATTGTAAGAAAGTTTCTTATGCTCAATAGCTGATCCTATTCTCATGGGAGAAGGCTTGGATGATGATGAAGTCAAGATATAAATAGGTTGGGTTTGGCTGAGCATATATGGGTCGATCTGAAGGTGATGTGGCCCGTATCGGACCCGACCCAAATTGAACCATTTTTCTTTTTTTATATATGCACTTGAAATATATATATTTTTTAAATCATGAAGCTAATGAAATTAAAACCAGGTCAAATGTATATATTGGCTAATTTGACCTTTTTGGGCAAAGTCTGGAAAGTTTCAGCTGTATTTCCTCAAAAAAATTTCCAATAGAAAAATTTCAGTATCTTCCAGAAAGTTTTCAATTCAGCTCATTTCTTGTTGAAGCGGGGACACAAAATCAACCTGATTTACTATAGTTTTTTAATATGTTAGCAAATAAAGTTGTCAAGAGTAATATTCAGGCTAGTTTCGAAATGCTTCAGCCTCTTTGAGTTTTTGACTAGATCTCACGAGTAAAGATTAGCTGCCAACGTGACTCCTTTTTCCAGCTCAAACTCCTTCATCTTTTGGTTCTTTCCTTTTCTCCCTTCTCATATTTGCCATGGTGCTTGTGTTAGTTATAAATTGGGTGTAATTGCTGTGTGGATGAAACATGATTAGTTTTATGTACTTTTCCTCTACTATACATTGTTGTTCCACGGTTTAAAGACCATGGGTGTTTTGGAAGTGTGTTGTCCCCTCTACATTATTTGGACAAATAAGTTGAATTGCAGCAATGCGGCTAACCACAGAGTGTACCTAGGAGTCTTTTGCAATTCATCGTCATCATCATCAGAGACTTCTTCAATCATAATAGGGTCAAATGGAGAATAAGATAGCTCCATACAAGATTTGACAAAGTTTTATGACCAGCTGCATCCTGGCGTCAACCCTCTAAGTTGGCGTCAACCCTCTAAGTTGGTGTCAATTTTCTAGGCAAGGATGACTATGAGCATAAGAGTGCCATGCAATACCTAGGTGGCCTGTTGGCAGGTAGGTAGACCTATCTTTCCGATGACACTTCAAGCTTATGCAATCAAAGTGTATCTCCAAGTTAACCCTGAACTATAAAGAGTTTAGATGTAAGATGACACAATTTGCTATAGGGAATTGCATTCATCTCTATGACACATTATGTCAAAGAGTGAAGGAATGACAATCCCATAAATTCAGTCTCTCTTATGTTCTAGTGCATTATTTTTCAGTCCTTTTCTTGTTTGTGTGTACGTTATCTTTAATGACCTTTCATGGATGCATTCCATTATGTTGTTTTTTGCATTATACCAGACAAAGATGAAGAGGTAAAATGACAGGATTTACTATAGGGACTTGCATTCATCTCTATGACACATTATGTCAAAGTGTGAATGAGTGATAATCCCATAAATTCAATCTCTCGTGTTCTGTCATGCATTATTTTTTAGTCCTTTTTCTTTCTTGTGTGTACCTTTCTCTTTAATGACCTCTCAATGGATGCATTTCATTCTGTTGTTTTTTGCATTATACCAGGCAAAGATGCTGAGATCGAACGATATTCTGATAGGTTCAAGAAAAGCACTAAAGCAAAACGTGAAGATTTAAAATCTTATTTGAAACTAACTCGCTCAAATTTCCCTTCTGAACTGATTGAAGGTATTGGTCTCACCTCAAATAAATAGACCGCTAACAGCTAAAAGTAGGAAGGTGCAACTTTTTTGGGACAACGAATTACATAGATGTTTTTTAATCTAATAACTTATACTTTCCAGGTTTAAAGCAAGTGCAGCATGATAACAAGAAATTGCGGTGGGACCAAGATTCAGGTTGTTGAGATTAACAGTTTTGATGTAGCTTTCTCCACCTTGACTGTTTGTTTTCTCTCTCAGTTTATATGATGTTATTATCCAAATTATATGCTCAGGGCATCTCTTCTTGATATATTATGTTCATGGTTGCTAAAACAACTTTATCTGTACTTGCAACACATGATAAAGTAGCATTATATTTTATATTAGGTCATTTATTGGACTTCTACTAACTATTATAATGATTAGATGTCACAAATCCATCTTTCATCCATATTGATGCCTCTACAACATTTAATATGAACTCATGAAACCTTCCATCCTTGATTGATTTCCTCAGAAATGAAATCGTAAATAGTTCCTCTGATAGAGAATTACATTGAAAATATAATTTCTTTACTAGCTGCTTAGATAACAGGATCATTGAAATAAGAGAAATAAAATAGATGAAGACACCGCGGCTTGATACATTACGGAAACTAGGACCAGGAAACTTTGGTTTTCACTAGCTTACCTAAAACTTGTCTCTTCTTATTAATATTGTTATTATGAAGCTAGCATGAAAGATGTCAAAATAGTAAGTAGTCAAATATGCATTTGCTACTTATCCAACATGTGCCTTGCAACCTAACAAAAATATACAGTTTGTTTTATTGCAAAGGTAAAATTCTCATTATTTGTTACGAAGGAAAAATCTCATTATATGGAATCTCTGTGTTCAAGGACTCACATTACAAAAGATATAAAAATTAAATACAACTGTTACATGTTACAGAGGATATGACCCTTAACAGCACCAAGTAGAAGAAGAGAATTCAAACAACCGACCCCAAAAATTTGGGATAAAGGCTATGTTGGTTGTTTTTGTTTTTGTTTTTGTTAATTGTATATTTTCTTCTTGGACTAAATTAAACATCCCAGTTGGATAAGGTTTCTTTTTTGTCCATTTTGTCTTCTGACTGGGACTCTGAATTTTCTAAAGTGTCGATGGCTTCCTCAGATTCTTCTGAGCTCATTTGAAAAACCTTCTTTTTCTTTCTTGGCATATATGCCATACAAAAGTAGACTTTTCGGATCTACTTTTGCTACATTTAACCCCTCCCTTAATATCTCCTTGTCACATCCGAAATTTTTATTCATGAGATCGCATCTCCTCCTAATATACAGATGCAATTTAGTTCTGAACATCCTCAATTTATTTATAAGATTCAGAAGCAGATAATGAGCATTTGAAGAACAAATGTTTCCTGTGTTCCTCTTCTACATGATACAGAGGAGAAAAACCAGATCCCTTGGCACTATAGTCCTAATCAACCTATCAATGTCTACAACTTATCATTAGTTTCTGTATAATTCCGGTTGAAGCAATGGCCAGAAAATCAAGGCACAAAGTTTTGTTACATATTGGATGTTTACCTCTTAACAGCCCCCTAGCAGAGAACTGAATTTCCACTGTGGGCATCACTTAATGCTGTCAATTCTTTAGTGGCTGAAGTGCCTTGCTCCTCCTGAATATTCCAAAAGCTCCTTCTTCTTAGGCATCTCTTTCATCAATTTAGGCAGTAGAGTATTACCGCTCAAAAACCTCCACATTATCTTAGTTATGTAGGATGGAATAATTGGATGATTTCATTGACTTGAGAGATTACATATATATAGCAGAGGATTGACCTCTTCCTTATTCTCCTACCCGATGCATGACTAATAACATAATACTTATACTTAACACCCTTCCTCAAGCTGGAGCATGGATGTCAATCATGCCTAGCTTGTTACAAAGAAGGTCCTAAAAGAGACTTCGTAAAGATATATGCTATCTTATCACCAGTTCTCACATGATGGAATGTTATCGCCCCTTTCTGATATTCATCTCAGACGAAATAGATGTCGATCTCAATGTGTTTCGTCCTTTCATGGAATACGGAATTGGTAGTAATATGGATAGCTGACTGGTTATCACACCATATGTCTGCTGCTTCAGATGATGCTTCTTCTTCCATCTCCTTTAGAAGATGTTCCAGATATAACACCTCTGCTATGCCATGAGCAATAGTCCGGTATTCTGCTTCTGAACTGGATCGTGAGACCAGACCCTGCTTCTTACTCTTCCACGACATTAAGTTTTCGTCAATAAAAATCAAATAACCAGATGTTGACCTATCTGTAAGACTTGCACCCCAATCAGCGTCTGTAAAACACTCAAGATGGGTATACCCCTCATTCTCTATCCGAATTTTTTTTCCAGATTCTGAGTTAGATAGCGCAGGATTCGAAGAACTGTCTGCCAGTGCGGAACTCGTAGAGAAGTCATAAATATACTAGCGACACATCAAAAGAAATGTCTGGACGAGTCATAACTGCCAAGTAGTTAAGTTTGCCAACCATCCGTCGATACTGATCATGATTGGTCATCAGTATCCCCTCATTGGGGAATAGTTTTACCCTTGGATCTATGTGTGAGGTTGCTCCCTTAGCTTGCATCGTTCCTGCTTCAGTTAAAATGTCAAGCACATATTTTCGCTGAGACATTACGATGTCTTGCTTTTTCCATATGGCTTTAATACCCATGAAGTATTTCAACGACCCTATATCTTTGGTCTGAAACTGTTTACCTAGAAACTTTTTCAGCCCTACAATATCCTAGCTGTCATCTCTTGTAATTACAATGTCATCAATATAGACACCAAGTAGTATCTTTCTAGCTGATGTCTGTCAGTAAAATATCGAATGATCCTTTTTCGATTGACACATGCCAAACTGGGTAACATGTGTAAATCGACCAAACCAAGTACGAGTTGATTGTTTGAGACCGTAAAGGGCCTTCTGCAGATGACATACTTTATCCTCCCTTGCAACGAACCCAGGAGGTTGCATCGCATACACTTTTTCGTCAAGATCTCCATGGAGAAATGTATTATTCACATCCTACTGAAGTAATGACCAGTCATAGCGGACGACTAAGGTCAGGAGCACGCACACATAGGTCATCCTGGCAACTGGAGAGAATGTCTCAAACTAATTCTCACCATAAGTCTAAGAATATCCTTTAGCCACCAGACGAGCTTTCAGACTATCAAGAGTGCCATCCGGTTTCATCTTGATGGTGAACACCCATTTGCAACTTACTGCATTCTTATTAGTAGGCAAATCTACCAAGTCCTAAGTATGGTTCTCCCAAAGCGCACACATCTCCTCTTTCATAGCGGTGTGCCAACCACGATGTTTGAGTCTTTCCGCTGCAGAATTGGGGATTTGTCGGAGCTGGTGAGATTGGCGATGCCAGTTCTGATTGAGCCGGTGTCTGTGGACCGTCGGACTGGGAGACTAGCTCGGCAAGGGAGGGCACCCTCACGGGGGTCCAGTGTTGCAAAAATCGTCCTAGTCGTCCAACTAGGTGGCGACTAGGCGGTGGTCGGACATGGTCGACTTGATTTGGCTCGTAGTCCGTCCAAAAAATCGACATCTCCCATAGTCGGAACATGTCGGTCGACTAGGGCAAGTCGGCCGACTAGGCTGCGGTGTAAAAAAATCAGTGTATGTAGTTACATCGTACCAGCAAGCCTTGGGAGTAACCACAGTTACCACAACCTCGGGCATGGGATGTAGTCGACGAGGAGCTTGTCCTCTAAAGCCCAATGACCTTTCTTCAGCTTTGCTTCTCACAGCAAGGAGCTCTCCTATCAACAAGAAGTTCTTGAAGAAAAACCTCCCTCGACTTGAATGACTCGGTGCTGGGAGAGAGAGATATACTCACATAAAGATCATAGGAGTTAATGGGCCAGGTTCTTCTGCGGTTGTGGGGAAATGTGTCATTGGGTTCTCCTTTTTTTTAGGCCGTGTATAAAGGCACTACAAAAAAGACTCGGGGCTGGTCCAATTTTTTTTATAAGTTTTTCACTCAAAAATTTACTCAGGACTAGTCCAAATATTTATTAGAACTGTCAAAATTTTGAAAGTCCTTCCAATAGGTTGGACTGACAGTCCATTGAACCACATACTTTATTTAGGACTGTCAAAATTTTGATAGTCAAACATATTGAAAGGACTATCAAAATTTTGTCAGTCCTAATAAATATTTGGGCTAGTCCTGAGTAGATTTTTAAGTGAAAAACTTAAAAAAAATAATTGGACCAGCTCCGAGTCTTTTTTGTAGTGCCTTTATAAATGACCTTTTTTTTAATGGGGTTGCGTGTTAAAGGAAGAATGTGTCATTGGATTCTTTTTTTTGAATGGGGTTGCATGTGTTAAAAGGAAGAATGAGGTTGTGGGGAAATGTGTTTGACTTGTTTATACATGATGAACATTGAAGGGGCCTGGGAACACAGATTTAGACTTAGAATGCCCACTATGACTGTACTCTGACACGTTTCAGAAGGATTTTGTTCAGTCCAACTTGATAGTTGATATAATTAACATGTATATTGCAATATTTATTATAGTAAATAGAAATCTAGTGTTTAATTATAATTTTTATTATATTTAGTTTTTTTTGTCAATATATAAAAATTGTATGTAACATTTATTGTATATATATATATATATATATATATATATATATATATATATATATATATATATATAACGATTAATCCGACTAGTTTCCGATTAATCTTCGCAAACCGACTAGCGACCGACTAGCGATTTTTACAATCTTGCTGGGGGCTATTGTGTTTGAACTGGATACAACATGAGATCCTCTTTTGGGTAAACTTTGGGAACATAATTTGTAGTTAGTAGGAGTGGAAGAAATTCGGTTTCAACAAAGTAACATCCCAAGACATAAAATACATCTTCAAGGTTGGGGAAAAACAACGATACTCATTCTGATCTTTAGGATACCCAAGGAAAATACACTTGATTGCCTTCGGGTCCAATTTAGAAAGGGTTGATCGAGTATCCCAAACGTAAGACAAGAACCCAAAAATTTTGAGACAGAAAGGAAATGAGATATAATTGTGATATAACCGAAAAAATAGAATTTTGCCATTGAAAACAGAAGATGGCATGCGATTGATCAGATAGCAAGCTGTAAGAATCGCATCCGACCAAATTTTCTGGGAGTACGTCATGAAACATAAGAGCACACATTATTTCTAAAATGTGACGATTCTTGCATTCGTCTACACCATTCTGTTGTGGTGTGTAAGAACATAAAGTTTGGTGGATGATGCATTGTCTAGCCAGATGAGAATTGAACGCTCGAGATAAATAGTATTCACGACCTTTGTCACTTCGAAAACACTTAATAGGAACCCCAAATTGGGTTTTGATTTCCACATAAAAATTGTACAAATATCAAATAATTCGGAACGATAAGTAATCAAAAATGATGCGTGAGTAGTCATCAACAAAGGAAACAAAATACTTGAAATCCATCACAGATTCAATATGGCAAGGCTCCCATACATCAGAATACACTAACTCAAACGAAGCTGATGCATCTTTATTTAGACTCATTGGATATGGTACCCGGTGATGTTTGGCCAAACTACATGACTCACAATAAAAAGGAACTTGAAAAATCTAAACATTGATACATTTTTTTGGAGAGCTTGGATGGATGGAAGACCTAAACAACAGTGCAACTCAAACGGATCGAGTGTCACGTTGGCACAGGCAACAGAAGAATTCATGTCAAATAGGTACAAACCTTCATGTCATCACGAACGAAGTGGACGTCGATTTCAATAAGTTTCGTCCGATCATGAAATACGTGATTGGTAGCGATGCGGATGGTTGATTGGTTAACACACCACAACCACGTATCCGCTGTTTCTAATTCTGCTTGGGATGTTCCTCACGCGTGCGTCCGCGACATAGAATACGTGCGCCTGCATGTGTTATATGCTCGCACGCGGTTAATGAACAGGCGTATGCGCATGCGTGCGGTTAAAGAACGTGTTGCTGATATAACTCCTTTGTTGTGCCATGAGCAATGACTCGATATTTCGCTCGTGAACTCGATCGTGAGATAATGTTCTGTTTCTTGCTCTTCTACGACATTAAGTTCCCGCCAATAAATACCGAATAGTTGAATGTAGACCGTCGATCTGGAAGACTCGTACCCCAGTCAACATCTGTAAAATACTCAAGACGAGTATGCCTCTGATTTTTTATACAATTTTTTTTTCGAAATTTGAGTTTGATAGCACAAGATCCTGAGAACTTCCTGTCAATGCGGAACCTGAGGAGAAGCCATAAACCTGCTAACTACACTTACAACAAAGAAAATATCCGGACGAGTCATAACTGCAAAGTAATTAATTTTTTCAACCAACCGACGATACAAATCAGGATTAGTTATCAATATTCCCTCACCGACAACATTACCCGTGGATCCATGTGTGAGGTTGCTCCCTTTGTTTCCATCATTCCTGCTTCAGCTAGTATATCAAAAACATACTTCCTTTGAGACAATACAATGTTTCAAAGGTTGCATCACATACTTCTCGTCAAGATTCCCATAGAGAAAGACAATTCTTCTCATCAGAAAGTAACTTTATTATTCTCATTAGAAAGTAACTTTATCTTCCCTTGCAATGAACCCAGAAGGTTGTATCACACACTTTTTCGTCAAGATCCCCATAGAGAAATGCATTCTTTACATCCAACTGAAGTAAGAGCCAATCATATCGGACGACTAACGACATGAGCAATCGTTGAACTTGGTAAAATGAAATGGTTGAATAATTGAAAAATGAGATTATTCAGGAATACACATTGAATGCTGAGATTCCTCGGTGTTAGAAACTTTGCTTGGAGAAAGATCCCGAGAAAAAAAAGGAAGTAGGCTTCGGTTCAATCTGGGATCGAACTCTCCTCTTTTCTTTGGCTGTGTTTACATTGATTTTAGTAAAAGGTGCTTTAGATGCGTGCGGTTCCAAATTAATGCCAGATAAAAAAGATTTCGGTTATAGTTTTCCTTGCGACGGACCGGGGCGTGGTGGTACTTGTGATATTTCTGCCCTGGTATTCCTTTATCATTTCATTCAACAAGAGGAGTTCCTTTAATTCTAGGAATTTTTCTAGAACATTTTTCTCCCACCCCCTAAAAAGAGGGGTTCCACCGTCAACCTAAGTTCACTCTTTTTGGTATCCCAACTCAAAAGTTCTCCGACTGTCTCCCCCTCTTGGACAAGTTCAATCACCGAAGACGCAATTGGAAAGGATTATCTTGGCAACTGATAAAAAATCTCAAAATAATATACACCGTAAGTATGAGAATACCCTTTTGCCATAAGACGAGCTTTCAGACGATCAATGGTGACATTTGATTTTACCTTGATTGTGAACACTCATTTGCAACCTACCTCCTTCTTACCAGAATGCAAATCCACCATGTTTCATATATGGTTCTCCCAAAGCGTTCGCATTTCCTCTTCTATAGCGATACGCCAACCAGGATGTTGGAGGCCCTCCTCAGCAGATTGTGGGATCTGAATTCCATCAATAGTAGCCACTAAGGACTAAGTGTGACAAGCAAGCCCTTTGTAGCTGTCAACATACAAATGATGGTGGCGAGGGTGAGTCGGTATATCAGACGGTGGTGGATCTGTGGAGCTGGAAGAGGACTCTGGTGACGATATTGGCTCTACAATTGTCGGCACCGTTGGTGATTTTGGAGCTGGTGTTCGCGGACCTTGGGATGGTGAGACTGGCTCGATAGGGGAGGGCACCCTTACGGATGTCTGTTGTGGTTGAACTGGATAGACAAAAAATTTCTCATCAGGGTAAGGTTTGGGGACAAATTCTTTAATTGGAAAGGATTAAGGGAACTCAACCTCGACAAAGGTAACATCTCCAGACACAATATACCTCTAAAGTCGGGGATAAATAACGATATCCTTGTTCGCCATTAAATTCGAAAGTCTTTAAGAAAGAACTTGATTTAATAAACAAACTAAATAGAGTACAAAGAGTTCCTAGAAGACAATATAAGTACAAATTTATTTTCTGGGGGTGACGATGGAGGGTTAGGAGTATAGCAATTCTCTTTACTCCGTGGACGATCCGATGCAGGGGCTCTTCTCTCATTTGAGTGTAGGTTCGCAGATAGCCAGCCCGCCTCTTGTATGTGTGTGGTAACCTGCTATTTATAGTCATCCCTGGACGCGCATATGATGGGCCGCATGGATGCTAGAGGGTGCCACGTGCCCCTTCTTGACAGGGTGCGGCTGTAACCGTCAGCAAGCCGAGCTGCCACGTGGGTGCTTGTTGGAATTTTTGGTTGCTGAAGATCTGGGTGGTTCTCGTCCTTTGTGGGCGTGACTTGGTCTGCTTGACACATAGTCCGTACTTGGTTGGAGAGAATCACTCGTCGTAATAGCAAGATTTGGTCTTCATGGAGTCTGAAACCCATGTGGCAAAAGACGCATAGGACGCATGGAGTCTGGGACGCATGGAGCCAGAGACGCATGGACCGCATGGAGTCTGGGACGCATGGGACCGCATGAAGTCTGGGATGCATGGGGCCAAAGATGCATGGGACCGCATGGAGTCTGGGACGCGTGGAGCCAGAGACGCACGAGACCCAATGGAGTCTGGGGCGTGTGGGGCCAGACGCATGCGACCGCATGTAGTCTGGGACGCGTGGATCCCCAGACGCATGTGACCGCATGGAGTCTGGGACACATAGGGCCGCATGGGGCCGCATGAGGCCAGTTGTGCTGTACACGCGGTGCTGCACATCCATCGAGAGTGAAGTTCTGTGATGACGTGAGACTTCTGTCGTTTAGTGTGTTAACGTCTTTTGAGGCAATCAAAAAATCTTTTTCGTCGGAATTTTGTGTCAGAGACTATCCTGCTGACGTGACGCCGCGTTAGGTCCTTCTGCGGTCAAGCTGCTTTGGCTGATTGGGGACGCATGAATGTCATTTTTTTGGGCCGTAGGGTGACTCTGCGGCCTGATTTGAGCCTCCTTTTGGGGGCGCATGGCTGTTGGGCGCATGAGCGCCTGCTGCCAAGCTGGCATTTTTTATGCTTGCCTCAACCATTTTGGGAAGTTTAACCGCCTTCTTGCAGACTTCTTGGGAACTTAACCGTTGTTTGCATGCAGACTTTTCGGAAGTCAAACCCTCGGATTCGTCATTTCTAGGTTCATCATTGCAATTATTGCCGTCACGCGAACCATCGCTTTTTTTTATAAATACCACTGCCGTGGTCCGTCGTGTCCCACTTCGTGAAACATGTCGTCCAAGGTGTATTCTAGTTGGGAACCTTGGCCACCCGCCTCGCTTACTCGTCGTCTCCTCCCTGCTACGTCTCAGTGCTCGGGTATCGGAGGTTCCGGACTTGGAGGGTCTCGTGAGAGACGAGCTTTCGGTTCTCCCTCGGTTGTCATGCCGTTTCCGTCTGGACGGAGGGTACAGGATGAGGGTGAGTTGTCTGCTGCTGAAAGCTTTCTGTCCTCGTTGGGGTTGTCTTTGGAGGCTCTTGCTCGACCTCTAGAGTCCACTCCGAATTTTGCCTTGCTGCCCGTAACTCCAGAGGAGAGGAAGACATTGGAATAGGGAAGGAGTGCACCGCCAGTTTCATCGTGCAGGCATACGTTCGCTCCCGGATGTTGCGAATGTGCTTCGTGAGGCGGCTCTTTTGACTGATCGCGTCTTCCTCTTGTTTTTTATTTTGTATCGGTCTTGATGGCTATATGTTGTAATCCCCCTTTTGCAAAATAAACTTTTTATTTTATTTTTATCAATATTTCTTTTATGCGGGCCCCGTATTCTAAGGATGATCAGACCGCATGAGGGCCGCCTATGCTGTTGGCTGTTCTGGTCGCATAGATCCCATGTGGCTCTATGCGGCTTGCTTTCATATTGGGGTGCATGAGCTCTTATACGGCCTGCATGATTTTCATACTTCTATAAGACCCCCTTCAAAGTTTCCAAAATTGGTCAGTTTGGAATGCTTTGAATAAGAAGCATCGTTGAGTTTTGGCCGCATATGAGCGACATGCTGCATAATCGATCCTGTCATACTGTCGGATCATTAAATGAGTGGATTTGCTCAATCTTTTGACAGGATCTCTCCGGATTCTGAGCTATCCCTTGGCACGGGGCTCGGGACGTCGGTTTCCAAGGAGATTAGGGTAGATCGCGAGAATCGAGACGCCAGGTTCATCCTCATTAACCGTTGGGTTCATTGCCTCGATCTTCCTACGCATTGTTGAAGCCTATAAATAGGCGGCCAGGAGAGAGAACTTTATCACCTCGCTTCCTTTCCCCTCTCCTGTGAGGGATGCGGCTGAGGCTCTTTTCGTCGAGGGGTTGATAAAGGGCGGTTTCGATCCATGGTCTCCTGATCCGGGTGTTTTGCTTAGAGGTAGGGCAGTACTGTACTTCTTATGATGGGGAAGAGGCACCAGTACACCATTCTGCTGCAGGGATGCGCGGAGACCCTTAGCAAGATTCTGCCGCCTGGATGGAGACTTGTCTTGGACATGCGCAGACCTCTTCACAGAGTTCTGTCGTGTGGACGAGTACTCCTCTGTAACATGCGCGCCGAGCTTTGGCGTGGCCGCATGGGTGGGGGGTCATCTGCTTTCATGAGCACAGAGCTTTATCTCTGGCTCGACCGCATGGACGAGATCTCCTCTTGCTTGTGCGCGCAGGCTTGGTCGTGCGTCGCTGCGGCCGAACCAGCAGTATGCGACAGTTTGTGCCTTTATGCGATCTTTGCTGAGACTGTTGCGTGTCTTCTTTTTGCAGGTTTTGTCCTGGCTCGTGCTGCTCATGATAGAGCATGGAAGGATATAACACCCGTTATTCGGGGTGAAGACCAACTTTATGCGGCGGTTCGGGAAGAACTGTTCCAAGAGATGAGGACAGTTCGGCAAGAACTAATCCAGGAGACGAGGATGAGCATCCTGCGTCACGCGCTGGACTGTTCTTGTTCATGCAGCGTGCTAGCTGCGTTTCTTCCCTTTATGCGGCTTGCTACCGGCTGGGTGCTTGTGGCGGCATTGACAGGATTTAGATTAATTGTCATTCCTGTCGTCGGTCTTCCTGCCTGGTTGTATTATGTCTGCTCCTGCTCTTTTCTTGCTTTCCATCAGTATGGATTCTTTTCCGTATACTGAGGTTTGCACTGTGGAGTGGTGAGCCAGAAAGCATCGAGCTCTGCTGTTGGGCCCACTTGTGTCCGTGGCAAAAACAATACGGTGCGCCTTTTAATGAAAGAGGTTTTTGTCGGCGAAAACTTATGGAAACCCTTAAAAGGGGTTTCCATCATATGTATTCAAGACCTTGAATGTTAATGAATTTTTTTGAAATGTAACGGATTTTCATCATATGCACTCATGATCTTGAATAAAAGTTTCTCCTTTTTCGGAATTCCTTCCTTCATTTGTCTTGTTGTGTATGAATTTTGTGTGATATTTGGATATTGTACTAGAGGTAATATGAACATAGTACAATACCGTAGTTTGTTGATGACATCTCGCTGGAGGACTTTTGGTGGACTTATTACTTGTAGCGCACATTGTGTGCAAATAATAAGTTCGAAAACAATCCCTATCAGAGGTAATATGAACGTGATAGATTTTGTGGACATATTACTTCTTGCGCGTCTGGGTGCAAGTAATAGGTTTAGAACAAGCCTTGCCAGAGGTAATATGGACGTGGCAGTTTTTGTGGACCTAACACCGCTAGTGTATTTTAGTGAGTACGGGTGATAAGTGGGGATGTCAATCGATATCAGAGGTAATACAGTCGTGATGATCGATAGCCAAGATCCAGAAAGTTTGCTCAGAGGTATTATGAACATGGCAAACTCAGCCGGAGAGAAATATTAGGACGGTAGTTCAGAGGTAAAAATGGACGTGAACCGATGTCCGCGTAACTCGCTGAGGAGTGATTTGCTGAGTGTGGTCTATCCGAACATGAAGATAGACCTGAGGATTGCTCCACTGGGGAGATTGGTGGGACGATAGCTCAGAGGCAATATGAACATGGCTAGCGTCTAACGGGATTGGTTTTTGAGTGGTCACTACGGGAGTGTGCAGGTGGACCTGAGGACTGTTCCGTTGGGGAGACTTTGATGATCCATCATCCGTTGCGTATCCAGGGCTCCTGGATACCGATGATGGCTTTTACAAGAATTTGTAAAGAAGGTAAAAATGTTGTACATAGGCACTTGCTGGGGATAAAGAACCAAGAGTGTAGAGATGTACATCTGGGTTGTCCCGCTGGTGATAAGGGGAGTACAGTCAAGTTTAGACGTAGTACTTTTCAGGAACTTGCCGTTGTTCCACCTTTGTACCCTTTTTGTCGGTCCGGAAGGACCGAGCACACAAGTACGTAGGTGTTGTATTTGCTCCATAATCCGGGGTTCGTACAAGAACTTCCCTCGGATCGTCAGCGGAAGATTTTTGAGACCGACACTGTCCATTTGTCGCTGCAGGCTGGACGCACGAGGCGGTCTTATATAGCTTCCTATCAGGGGCCTGTGTAATGGTTAACGGTGCCTGCTGACGGTCAGCTAACTGGACTGTTGCTTGAGCCTGATGAGCTCGCACTGCCCTAGGCTTCTTTGACTTAGCACCCGCATACGCGTAGTACAAAGTCCAGGTTTGGGTTTTCGCCATTCTCAGCGAACCGCATAGGATCTGCGCCGCAGGAGATACGGTCGAAAACAGATGTTCTGTTGCTGTCGGTGCCACATGCGGCCGTCTGCCTGTTGCTGTGAGCTGGTGCCGCATGGTCAGTTCTATGCGGCCTCCTTCTTGGTCGCATAGAACCTGTCTCAGCACCGGAACGTCTGGCATCGTAGTGCTTTCCTCAGCCAGAGTCTGGGTGCTGAGCAGTTTCTACGTCAGACGGGGGATGCCGCATAGACGTGGACGTCCTGGGTGTTCGCCTGACGACCATCATCAGCAACAGAGTGAGAGGCGGGAAGCGTCTGTCCCGTAGTTGGACGAGGCGCAACTGCCTTTGCTACCCACGTCCTGTGGGTCTTCTTGGGCTTGGCTAGCCTTGGCGAAGGACTAGCACTTCCTTCCGAGAGCATTTCCTCGAAGGCTTGCTGGTCGAAGCGAACTACCAACATCTTTTGTGTTGAGCCGAGCTTGGCCGCATCGGACCGCTTCACCTTCTCATCAGAGGAGAAGGAGGTCCCCAGCAGAGTCGACATCTTGTTCGCTATTAAATTCGAAAGTCTTTAAGAAAGAACTTGATTTAATAAACAAACTAAAGAGAGTACAAAGAGGTCCTAGAAGATAATCTAAGTACAAATTTGTTTTCTGGGGGGTGACGATGGAGGGTTAGGAGTGTAGCAACTCTCTTTACTCCGTGGACGATCCGATGCAGGGGCTCTTCTCTCTCGCTTGAGTGTAGGTTCGCAGATAGCCAGTCTGCCTCTTGTATGAGTGTAGTACCATGCTATTTATAGTCATCCCTGGACGCGCATATGATGTGCCGCATGGATGTTGGAGGGTGCCACGTGCCCCTTCTTGACAGGGTGCAGTTGTAACCGTGAGCAGGCCGAGCTGCCACGTGGGCGCTCGTTGGATTTTTGGTTGCTGAAGATCTGGGTTGTTCTCGTCCTTTCTGGGCGTGACTTGGTCAACTTGACACAGTCCGCACTTGGTTGGAGATAATCACTCTTGTCGTAACAACAAGATTTGGTATTCTTGGAGTCTGAAACCCATGTGGCCAGAGACGCATGAGACGCATGGAGTCTGCGGCGCATGGGACCAGAGACGCCTGGATGCATGGGGCCAGAGACGCATGGGGCCAGAGACGCATGGGACACATGGAGTCTGGGACGCATTGGGCGCATGGGGCCAGAGACGTCTGGAACACATGGGACCTGAGATGCATGGGACACATGGAGTCTGGGACGCATGGGGCCAGAGACGCATGAGACACATGGGGCCAGAGACGCCTGGAACACATGGGGCCAGAGATGCATGGGACACTTGGAGTTTGGGACGCATGGGGCCAGAGACGCATGGGACCGCATGGAGTCTGGGACGAGCGGAGCCAGAGATGTACGGGACCGCATGGAGTCTGGGACGCGGGCCAGAGACGCATGTGACCGCATGGAATCTGGGACGCGTGGAGCCAGAGACACGAGACCGCATGGGGCCGTATGATGCCAGTTGTGCTGTACATGCGGCGCTGCACATCCATCGAGAGTGAAGTTCTGTGCTGACGTGAGACTTCTGTCATTTAGTGTGTTCACGTCTTTTGAGGCAATCAGAAAATCCTTTTCGTCGGAATTTTATGTCAGAGACTATCCTGCTGACGGGACGCCACGTTAGGTCCTTCTGTGGTCAAGCTGCTTTGGCTGATTGGGGACGCATGAATGTCATCTTTTTGGGCCGTAGGGTGACTCTGTGGCCTGATTTGAGCCTCCTTTTGGGGGCGCATGGCTGTTGGATGCATGAACGCATGCTGCCAAGCTGGCATTTTTTAGGTTTGGCTCAACCATTTTTGGGAGCTTAACCGCCTTCTTGCAGGCTTCTTGGAAATTAATCGTTGGTTGCATGCAGACTTTTCGAAAGTCTCAAACCGTCAGATTCGTCCTTTCTAGGTTCATTATTGTAATTATGCCGTCACGCGAACCGTCGCTTTCTTTTATAAGTACCACTGCCGTGGTCTGTCGTATCCCACTTCGTGAAATATGTCGTCCAAGGGAGATTCTAGTTGGGAACCCTGGCCACCCGCCTCGCTTCCTCGTCGTCTCCTCCCTGCTACGTCTCAGTGCTCTGGTATCGGAGGGTCCGAACTTGGAGAGTCTCGTAAGGGACAAGCTTTCGGTTCTCCATCGGTTGTCATGGTGTTTCCGCATGGACGAAGGACACGAAATGAGGGTGAGTTGTCTGCTGCTGAAAGCTTTCTGTCCTCGTTGCGGTTGTCTTTAGAGGCTCTTGCTCGGTCTCTAGAGTCCACTCCGATTTTCGTCTTGCTGCCCGTAACTCCAGTGGAGAGGGAGACGTTGGAATGGAGGGAAAGTGCGCCGCCAGTTTCATCGTGCGGGTATACGTTCACTCTTGGATGTTGCGGATGTGCTTCGTGAGGCTTGCGGCTCTTTTGACTGATCACGTCTTCTCTTCTTGTTTTTCATTTTGTATGGGCCTTGATGGCTAGATGTTGTAACCTCTCCCCCTTTTGCAAAATAAACTTTTTATTTTGTTTTGATCAATATTTCTTTTATGCGGCCCCCGTATTCTGAGGATGATCAGGCCGTATGAGAGCCGCCTATGCGGTTGGCTGTTCTTGTCGCATATGTCCCATGCGGCTCTATGCGACTTGCTTTCATATTGGGGTGCATGAGCTCTTATGCGGCCTGCATGATTTTCATGCTTCTACAATCCTTTTTGATCCTTAGGATACCCAAAAAAAACACTTGTGCCTTCAGATCCAATTTAGAAATTGTAGCACGAGTATCACGAGCGTAACACAAGCACCAAAAAAACAGCACCCAAGCCAGATCAATCAGCAGGTGCATCACTCGTATCAGTCTGAACTACTTTTGCTGTCCGTATGACACGAAAGTAGGCTTCTATCAGAGATGGAACCTCGGCCCTAATAATAATCTGAGACCTTGCAGTCTGCATCAGGACGAAGTGAGGCAAGATATGCCATGACATATAGCTGCTGACGTTAAGTCCTCCCCTCGTTGATATCTGTTGTCAAGGGTAACACGCGATCCACCTCATCAGTTAGGACCTTAAAGGCACAAAAGTGGTCCTTATATGACTTGTCTTCTTGATCAGCTTAGTAGACGCTAACAACTAGGGGTAAGCAATCCTCGGTTTTTAACCGAAAATCGAGCCGAACCAGACCGAAATTGGAGTTCGGTTCGGTTTTTAATAAGCCGATTTGGTTTTCGGTTTTATCCTTCAAATAATTCAGTTATTTGGGTCGGGTTTCGGATTTGGATTTCGAAATCCGAACCAAACCGAAAATCGATATCCTTCTCTATATAAAAGAAAGAAAGAAACCTAAATCTAACCCTCTCCACTCATCCCGTTCTTTCTGCCGCCTACCTCCTCTCCCATATTCCCACGACCTCTTCCCTCTTCCCCTTCTCTCAACAAACTCTTACCTCTTCCTCCTCTCCACAAAAGTTCGACCTCTTCTCACGACCTCTTCCCTTTGCAGCCAAATTCGTCCCCCTCCCTCTCCCAGTCGACTACGGCGTTGGCGGAGGAGGAAGCATGGAGGGAGTTCGAGTTCAGAGGCCTCCTCTTTCGGAAAGTCTTCAGGACATGGCGCTTCCAGCTCGACGTCCCACCTCCTGGACTCTGCTGCCACGAGATCGGCGAGGTTGCGTCGAGGATCGGCCAACTGTACGACGCGAGGAGTAGCCGACGGACCTGGGGCTGAGGTGCAAGGAGCTGAGTTTTCACGCGAGGTTCCTCGTCATCGCGATGTTGCTCAATCGAAAGGAGTGGTGAGGAGTTAGAGGAGAGGTTCATGAGGCTATTGGAGGAATACGAGGTCACTTTTTCGGTGAGTTCTTCTGTGAAATTGGATTTTTTTTTAATATTTGGTTCACCATTTGTGTCCATATTTGGTTCATTGACATCTGTTTCATGCATTTTCCAATAATCGAATAAACCGATAACCGAACCGAATTAGTTCGGTTCGGTCTGTCTCGGTTTTGGATAAACTAGGTTCGGTTCGGTTTTGTAATTTGCGGTTCGGTTTATGTTCGGTTTTGTATTTTGCGGTTCGAGTTGGATCAAACCGACCGAATGCTCTCCCCTACTAACAACTGAGTCATTTATGCGAGATAAATCGTGCTTGCCACCAAATGTAGCTGCTAGGCCTCCCATAATTCCTTCACCGAATCCATGTTCTGAACCATATCCTTGATTGATGGTTCCATCGAATTCATCAATTGTATAAACATTCAGTTATTATCCGTCTTCTATTGCTCGTATGCGGGATCATCCACCGCTGGGGGCTGGTCAGTTAGATGCTTTAACAACCTCATTCCTCGAAGCATCTTTTCGACCTTTTTGTACTATGTGGAGTTGCCATACGGACCCTTCAGCCTTCGATCGACAATTCAAATCGACGAAATCGTCGAACCAGTGTCCGGTGTCCCCGTAATTGCATTCCCGACACTGGTATTGTCAGAACTGCTATTCACCTTAGTGTTCGACATTCTTCAGGTTATCGATTCGACTATCGTTGATCGTCACAACCCGATATTCACATGAACCTTGCCAATGTACGATGTTCACAACAACGTCGCCAATACTGGCTCGCGCATTCTTGGAAGAGATCGAAGGTGTATCACACAAGTCAGGACTGAGATTCACACAAAACTAGTTTGCTCTCTGTTAGATCCTGATGTAGATACCGGACCAAGAATAGAGATTCACACAAACAATCAAGTTTGCTCTATGTTAACTCCTGATATCGTTGTCAAGGTTCAGAGGTTTACACAAACGATCACAGTTTGCCCTCTGAAGATCTCAACTCCAATAATATTTTTTCCAGATCTGGCGGCTAGGGTTTATGGGGAGGGGGTGAGGTTTTTGGTGGCTAGGTATCATGTTAGGTTTAGGGTTTAGGGGGGGTAGATGGCGGCTAGGTTAGGGGTAGGGTTTTGGGGCTGCAGGGTTGCTTGTGGTGGGTAGCTTGGGTCAGTAGGGTGGTCGCTAGCAGTGGTGGGGCATAGTAGCGGTAGCTGGGATCGGCAAGGGAGGTCACTGGTGGTGGTGAGGGGGGGGGGGAGCAGCGGGCTGAGCAGCGATTGCAGATGGTGATCAACAGATGAAGTGGGCATGGGTGGTGAATAGATAGAGAGAGAGAGAGGGGGGGGGGGGAGGGGGGGCTAGGGTTAGAGTTTTGGCTCTGATATCATGTAGAAATTATATGGCTCAACTTCATGAGATTTATTCATTGATAAGTGAGTACATATATATTATAGAGAGTCAACCTCTCATTATTAGATCTACCCGATGTGGGACGAACACCAAAGACTAATATATATATATATATATATATATATATATATATATATATAAATGTTCTAAAACCATCCGGATGTTTCAAATTATGGAACCACCCAGTGTATCATGGATTGTATTTTGTTTGGATGGTTGAGATTAAAATGTGTAGACCTCACCACTTTTTAATCTCAACCACTCAATTTCGATCCAACCTATGTAGCATAGGGTGGTTCTAGAGCACTACTCTCTCTCTCTCTCTCTCTCTATATATATATATATATATATATATATATATATTAGCACACCCAAGTAGGGTTACGTCTTAAAGACATAAAGGCCCGAAAACTAGGTCGGGGTACGAACGCCCCTGGCTCACTATGCGATTAAATATTAAATGGGGATGAACCAAAGTATTTAGATAGCGACTGATTAAGAGTCTAACCTTGAAGAGAGGTATAGCTGGGTGGGTAAAAGGACCATGGAATTGACAACCAGACTGGAAAAATGCGATGGAAATCAGTACTAGCATTGGATCATGGAAGGATGCATTAAATGCAGAAAAATCGAGATTCGGCATATAGATAACCAGGCGGAGCCTATGCCGGGCTTATTTATCTAATAAAAAGACCCAAACTTAAAGTCGGGTAGTGGAATGTGGAGTTACCTGTTCAACAAAAAATATAACCCAAGACTTTTTCTGTTAGAATGGCATCAACTGTGGGGCACAAGAAAGTTCCACAAGAATTTAACAAATTTTATATTACTAGCCGACATCAACAGTTTTGCTACTTCCCTAACAGGTGCACACATGCAAAGTGGGCTTCACTGTGGAGAATCTAGAAGGCCAAGTCGTGGTCTAAATGTAGTTAAGGTATCTTTTGCTTATGCAAGCAATGAGCTCCCTCCAAGTTACGCATTTTAAGCCTAAGCAAGAAGTAGTAGCTTTACCTACCTTTCTCCTTATACAAGCAAGGAGCAGTTTCTAAGTTCCTCTAGGCTGCAAAAGCTAAGATGCTACAATCTATATAATAGAAGCCAAGAGCGAAAAGGGATAACTTTTTAACATGCACATATCTAAGCACAAACACGCGTGCACATGGTGGAGCTAGCAGTGGCATTTCTGCATGTATTGCATGCTAGTCACTGTCACCAATATTCGCTGGTCGCTGCAGCTTTTCTTCTCCCCTTCTCTCCTATATATACCTATGATTACTCTGGCTCCACTTTTGGAGCAGTTGCACATGGTGGATCTAGCAGCAACGCATGTCAGGTCTAGGTTTTTCCTTTTCTTTTACCTATTCAGTGATTTTTTCTACACTAGATATGATGTCAGAAATTTCTGATACAAACCTGACTGTATCGTCGTATTTGTATCAGATGCTGGGCTTGTTTTAAACCAGTTGGATCTTAAACATCGGCAAAATATGTTACTCAAACATCCAATAGATGTGAATCAAGTATGATGTCAAGTCATGTAAATATTGTCTTGCACAAGGATATTGGTCTACTCACTACTGAAGACATGTCTATGCATCACAACAGTGGGGCCATCTCATCATGTTTCACTTATGATTATTTCACATAATCTGTCTTTCCCATTTTAATATTTGAATAAATTTAATTTTCCTATAATTACATTATATTTGTTGTTCCTAATGTGGTCTAAGTCTTAAAGAAGTATATACCTTAACTGGTTGACTTATTTATTTAGACTATATTCAAAGCCTAGGCTAAATACACACTCCTATATACTATTTGTGTATTGTAATTCTTAAAAAGTTTATTTTCTTAGTTTTCAAGAGTCCATCTCATTAATTATCACTTATCTACTTTAGAGTATTTTTTTAATCAATTGATCAATTTTTATTCTATATTGTTGCTTACAGTTGGTCTTGAATAGGTAACGATCTAGATAACTACAATTGTTAAGTTTATATTAAATTTGAGACTACATTCTCTATCTGTACATGCTAATACATTTGGAGTTTGTGATTTTAAATTTGTTAGGTTGGATAAATTTGATATTCTGGTTGAGTAGAGCAAAATTAGTTAAATTTTGCTGATAAACTAATGCGTCATGCTCATCCACTATATAGTTTGACTACATCTAATATATGCTATTTTATAATTTATATAGGCATTTTTTGGTTTACGTGGTCCAATTTTATTATGGAGCACTTGTGAAAACTGTATATTTCTCTAGTTGTCCTTGTTTGTAATTTTAAAATTCTTGATTTTTTGTCCTTATATTTTCATTAAGACTGTTCAAATAATACACTTATCTATGTGTCTACCAAATTTAATTTAACTTTATTAATACATAATTTTCTCTAGCCCAATAGTTTATTCACTTATACATGTGAATTATTTGTATTGACATCTTGTTATGTACCACAGGTGAACAGAAACTGGAGCATTTTGCAAAACTTGAAGAGAAATATAAGGCAAGAAACAGTCTATAGTTTACAATCTGTTTTACAAATTTCATTGCAACCATTTGTGTCTCTAAGGCTGAATTTTGTTGCTAAGAAAGTGAGGGAAAGGAAAATGAAACTTCATCGGATCTCATTTCTACATGAAACTCTTTCATTTTCTCTCATTCTCCACCAAACCTAACACAGGCTAGGAGTTGCTCATAATCATCACTCTTTCTAATTGTACCCTATGAAATTAATTATTTGCACTCTTACATGGTCGACTCACACAAGTGGAATACTTTGCAATCTAAAGTTCTCCTATTAACTATTTTTATTGCAGTTATGTTGAGACCTATATCACAAGCTAAGGTTGCAAGGACCTCTTTCAAGGAAAATAATTATTTTATCCACTTGAGATCTTTACTTAAACCATTCATCTTTTTTTAGTTTTACATTTTAGTTTTATATATTCAGGGGAAAGAGGGAAAGGATAAGGAAAAGAAAGATGAGGATGACAAGAATGACGATGAGGAGGAAGAGCAGGTGGAAGAAGAAAGCAGTGATGATGATTACAATCAGGTACTAATACTCCAATCGGAATTTTGACTAATACTCCAATTGGAATTTTGCAGATCTGTGTTATCTATATGGGTGTGTTATCTATATGGGATTTTTACTTGTCTATTGGTTTAACATATGTTTTTTTTATTCATCATTATTAGGCTAAACAGAGACAAATATCTTCAATTTTCATTGCTTTTGCACTTGCATACTCCTATACGGTTTTTTGACTTTGAGATTACTTGAAATTATGCGATTTTTCAAACTTAAACTACCTTCTGTAAATGTCCATCCAAACATTTGTTCAGGCACATCACACATAACTAATTTTTAGACATTTCTACCCCTATGATGACGTATCATCCATTCATTTGACAGTTGTATCTCTTTTTGCACTAAACCCCTTGTAGCATGTATCTTCTCAAGGTCACCCTCTAGGTTCTAAACTAATAATACAAATGTGACCATATGGTCCATATCTATACATTTTGAGACATTAGATTATAGTTGTCAACATATAACCTAAATATGTAAGATATCCAGAATTAGTAGAACTTGCTTCTAGAGTGTGGCAGCATTAGATCATAGCTGAAAGTCCCCTACTTCATAGACCACTCTTTATTTGGTTGCACAGATTTGAACTAGAGAACTTAATCCATCTTCCTCCTCTTCCTTTCATTATGGGCATATTTAAACAATAGAGGCATTAGTCTTTTATAACACTGCAACTACACATAGTGTTCAGGACACATCGCCTTGGGGTTTGTCATTTTGGAAAGCCATATACTGATTCAAAGGATGACGATAGAGAGGTGGAAGGTGGTGAGTACCTGAAATACTGATGAACAATATTTTAATAGGGGGAAATTAGGTGCACAAAGAAGGAAAGCGAGTAAGGGGATGAAGAGAAGGTTAATAGCTTAGGAATTAAAGGGGAGTTCTTGGTTTGTTTTATGTTGACGTCCATTTCTTGTAATCCTGATGCAGGTATTGTCTGGATGAGCATGAGATAGGATTAGCTGTACTGTGGAGTAGATGTATCCCTCTTGGTGGTACTAGTGCTTATTAGTGTACATAACTGATATTTTGTGGAAGGGTTGTCTAGAGCTTGACTGATGAAACAGGGGACTGCTCATCATAGTGTTTGGTGTGGAAGAAAGGTGAGTGGACGTATGCGCAGGGATGGCGGACCTTGGACTTTGGTGTAGTTGAAGGAGAATATGGAGAGGTACTCTTGGTTTGGATGAGTTATTAGAAGAGATTGAATAGGGCACTTGGAAAGTAAGAATATAATCTTATTTGCAAAAGAAAATTTTCAATTTATATTAACTGCACTATATCATTTCAGAAAGCATAACGGTTGACGTGCAATATAATACAATTAAGAAGAATAACATTTTACATGCATAATTATACTGTATATACTTGATTGGTCGAAACTAGTTTTGTTATGGTTTTGATTTTCATTGTTAGGCCTAGACAAATCCTAATTTTTTGGAGATTGTTTCGACCAATTTTCTACAAACTCGGCCCCAGAATTGGTTTAGCGAAATCATAGATATGGTTTAAGCAATTTCTTAGGGAAAAGTAGTGGAAAATAAGGGAGAACTTGGATATTTGAAGATGCGGACTGGATTAAGGATCCATGTTTTGAAAATCTCTCCTTTTTGGTCTTCCTAGCTGTTATTGATACATCACACTTTATCCCAGAACCTCTTGGCGTTGAAGTTTGATAAAACTTCAAAACTCAATCAAGGGAATTCCTTTATAAATGAGATTAGGTTTGTGCGCTCTCTCTCTCTCTCTCTCTAAATATGGGGACGACTTTTTAAATCTTCTTATATATATATATATATATATATATATATATATATATATATATATGAAAGTTAAAAAAGGACGACCTAATGCCACGTGGCTCCCGCTTACATTGGGTCTGTGGAGGGTTAAGATGTACGTATCCTAGCACGCGGGTAAGGCTTGTTGCTTGTATCCTAGAGGATGCATGTTAAACCTTTTAATTTTCGACCCTTCCAAAGGTGTCTTTTTTGCATGATTTAATATATTTAACCTTTTTCCTAGGACATACAATATTTAGTTTCTATATAAAGCACTAGAACATTATAGCCTTAACGAAAATTTAGGGACTTCTGGAACTTAGTTGTATCCACTTCATTTCTACTGACAGAAATTTAACTTGTGTATTAAATTCCACCCTGTAAAACAAGTGACAGAAAGATGCTGTTACATGAGTTCATTGTAATACCAAGTCATTTGCATGGCTACCAAACGAAAATGTGTAATGTAGGAAGGCACAGAAGTAGCAATTTCATTCAATTTATATTTTTAGTTCTTTGAGTACTGAAAAAATTATTCTGCAACTTCTTTCCAAAATAGTGACAACCCCCCCCCCCCCCCCCCTCCCCCCTCTCTCTCTCTCTCTCTCCCTCCTCGAACTCCTCGAAACAGTTACATGAAACTTCCATAATACTTCATTGTGAAACTTCCATAATACTTCATTTGTGTTCCTACCAAGTTATCATAAGAACATGTTAAATGCAGGCAAAGCTGTAAATTTCATTCTTTTTGTTGTGTTTGACTGGTAGAAATAAAATCCACGGCTTCACCCTCGCCTGTTGTGTCTGGAAATTATAACTCCAAGCAGGGAGGGAGAACCCATATGTTACTCCTCAGAAATGCATTAGCTATTAAGCAAGGGGGGCCTGGACATATGTTGGTCAACCTGTATAAGATAAGAGTAAACGGACAGTTTTGAATTTGCTGCTGATATTTTACAGTTTTAGGGTGTTTGTCAATGTTGAATTCTTAGTATTAGAAGTTGGAGAAAATCATGGGTTATCGACCTGCAACTTTCATGAAAGCTGAAGGTTTTTTTGATATTCGACCTATTTCTTATATTCTTTTGTTATCTAACCTTCTGAGGTATGGTTAATCAAGTACATTTATCGCTGTCTTGTTTTTCGTCATACTTGAAAAACCATTTGTATATAAATTTTCATTAGCTTATTGTGGAAAAGATATGCTATATATATCTCTGTATGATTTGGTACTTTTACATAGTCTGAAGGGTGTTTACTACTTTAAAAGATAGCTCTCGAAAAGTTTTTTGGCATCTCGTGTAACAATTGTAATTCTCGATAATTCAGATTCAGTGATGGTACGAGATATATTTTAGAGACTATAAAAGAATTCAGAATTGAGTTTTTTTTACAAATGACTATTTCTAGGACAATTGACATTTTGTGTTTCTTGACGTCTTAGAGACGTGACATTTTGTCACTTCTAGAAAGTGCTAGTATATATGCAAGTGCGTTGTACGTATTTTAACATCCTATTAATTAATTTTTGTCCTTAGGAAGAGAAAAAAGCACCATAAAAGTAAAAGTAAACTACATTTCCCTTTAAAAAAAGTTTCTATACGTAATTACCTAGCTGCCCTCATTAAATTTAATGAACAATTTTAAATAGTAAAGTTAGCAAAGGGCATATTTGGAAGAATAAAAATTCACTTGGAAGCCACTTTTGTTATTATATCGTAGTATAGATACGTCTCAATTATTTTGTACATCTTTTGAAGCAATTGGCTGAGGATTATTCTTATTATATATATGCAATTGGATCTATTCATGCACATCTATATGCTGCATATGGCAGTGTCCATGTGGCAATTGCTTATCCCATGTCACTACTTATGGTCACCTAGACACTTGACACTGTCAAGTGTCCAAACACTGATTATGGCAAGATTAGATGCCAAAAAATATTTAATAGATAAAAATTCAACAAAAATGTCAATTCCACCACCATGTTACATATAGCTCAATAAAATTTGAAAGTCAGTTGCGACTTGTGTTCTGGTATCTTCTCTATGGTGTTCACATTTAGTTTCATTGGCCACATATTAATTCATTTCACAATTGGTTCTGACTTGTTGCTCCTCTATGCAGAATATAGATTTTGATGATGATGATGATGATTTGAACATGGAGGAAGATATAGGTAAGCATCACTTTTTACTGCAGTTTTTTCTTTTTATGATTCAGGAACTATACTTATTTAGCCATTGCTTTAATAATTCATTATCCACAATGGCCTTAGTAAATAATTTTCATTGTTTCGTGGACACGAGATGTGACTCGTAGTAACATACTATGCCTTTTCATAGCTCAAAATTTATAAATATGTTGCATAACGACTTAAGATATTTACCCGATCCCCTATAGTCTATGTGATTATCACGTGAATGCTGAATACCTGTTGGGTTCTATTGGTAGAAGAGTGTGTGTGTGTGTGTGTGTGTGTGAGAGAGAGAGAGAGAGAGAGAGAGAGAGAGAGAGAGGAGTGCTGATAGGTTAGAGTTTGGTTTAGTTTTATTTTTAATCTTGTTTGTTTGTTTGTTTGTTTCTTTTTTCCGTTCTTTATGTTTGTTTTTCATGTTCTTCTTCTTCTGTTTCCCCGTCTTTTTAGTTTTTTTTTTCCTGCTGTTTTTTCTTTTCTTTTTTTTATTTTGTCTTTTCCCTTTTTTCCATTTACTAATTACGATTGTCCTTTACGCGGGATCTGTCTAGTTTCCTTTACTTCCCCTCACTGTCTAGCAACTAACACAACTAAAAACAGCATAATAATTGTGATTGTTTTTCCGTTCATCTATTTCATATAGGATTTTAATCTTATGTGCATAATGTGTGTATAGTATGGCCACAACTCTCACATGTGTGCTCCACCTCATATTTTGAGAACTGTTCCTTGCTATTTGCTGTATAGATCAAATGTATGGTTAATCAATCAACTGATAAAGCAGTTTGGTGATGAGTTGCGTTTCATCGATGCTAATTTATTACATATGATTTTTTTTTTCTAAACTGGTTCATTTCGGTTAGTTAATCATTTGAATGCTAACACCGAGTTTCTTGACTCAGATGAAGATTGTTATGACTGAAAAGGTGTGTTAGTCTAGCAGGACGTCGATGGCCTGATGGTATAACTTCTTTCTGTGTTATTTTCCACTAATCGTGGGTCAAATTCATAGCCTAAATGTTGCTACTTTGTTTTGGAAGCAGAAATATAAGGAGCTTTTGGACCACAAGAGAAGAATGCACAAAGAGCACATTCATTTTTTTTAGTCTTATGTTTATAACTGAAGCGAAGTCTTTACTCTTATTCATTTTTTTTTAGTTTTTTAGTCTTATGTTTATAACTGAAGCGAAGTCTTTACTCTTATTCATTTTTCTTATTCTCTAAACATCTTTTTTTTTGCTCCAAACCAATTTTGATCTTGTGCTTCGCATGAAATACAAACCTCACAATTTTCAGATATAGCCTTATATGGCTGGTTTAATTATCACTTTTGTGGTTCTACACTTGTGGTTGTGTTGATTCTTTTCGTATACACTCAATCGACTGAGGAGGCAGGTTTGGACAACTCCAAATTAACACTAGAGTTTGTCTAGAAAACATGGTGGGATGTCTTGAATCATAATTTAACGATGATGTGTTCTTGTGCTGTTTTTCCCTTGTTTTATTTCGTTTATTGGTATTGCAAATCATCTATTTGAGCTATTAGAAGGCTTTGTTGGCATCCCTATTTGTAACAGGGACGTTCCAGCAAGTGGAAAGTGTAGTAACGACTGAGAGCTTACTGGCTACTAATTGGTTTGGTTGGAAAGAACAGCTTTTCCAGGCAACATGTCCACATCATCCTCCAAATATTTATTGTCATTGTCCAAAGTAGTTGGCAGATGTTAGTCACAACGACAAAAAGAAAGTATTTATTCCAAAATTTTCGTGTTGGCTGTTGAGAGTTCTTTTTCTTTCTTTCTTAACGGTAGTACTGATGGGAATCGACGCGGCCAAAGAGATTCCTTTTGAACTTTTATGGTACTAATTCTTCGTATCTCATTGAATAGTGATGGCCAGCAGGGTTAATCCAGCCAAATTCTGTGGCCTGTATAACCGACCAGATAAGTATCATATCTTGAACCAAACCAATTACAATGTATATCCAGAGAAATAAAACAGTTCTAATTAAACTGTTCCTTGGTAGTGTCACTGGGTGTCACTGACATGCCCATCTTCCGGTATTTGCTTCCGAAAAGTTTAGTGATAAATTCGATGAGAACTAAAATTTCGAACATATACATATGTGGATATATCATACAGTTCGTGGATGAGAATGTGTATAATCACATCGCAAATATTGAGCACGTAAATATATTGTGGGAGAAGCTGAAAATCTTGTATGAGAAGAAGACCGAGGTAAGCAAATTGTTCCTGATCCGACAGATGATGGATTTTAGGTACATGGATGGTTCATCTATTACGGATCACTTGAGTGAGTTGTAGGGCATGGTTGGACAAGTTATCCTCCATGGAAGTAAAATTCAATGACGAAGTACATGGACTTTGGTTGATGTGTACATTGTCGGACTTGTAAGAGATTGTACAAGTATCCATGATCCCTTCTGCTCGAGAAGGCATGGTTAGTCTGGTGTTCGCCAAGAGCAGAGTATTAAATAAAGAGATACAGAATTTTTTTTTATGATATTTCATCCACATCCTATTCAGAGGCGCTTGTTTCAGAAAGTCGAGACAGGAGTAAAAGCAGGGTTCCGGACGATGGCATGGACAATAGCAGAGGCAAGTCCAAGAGTCGGTACGAGAACTCCGAGTGTTACTATTGTGGCAAGAAGGGTCATATCAAGCGAAACTATTTTGCTTGAAAGAGAAAGAAGAAGGGTGATAAGAAAAAATAGAGTGAGAACAAAACATCGACCGTCTCAGCACATGGAGAATATATCATTATTGTAGGTGATCATGAACTTCGCTTATGATGACAATTCTTGGATGATGGATACATGGGCTTCGACACACGTATCTCACAAGATAGCACTGTTTGCCACATACACAATAGGAGACTGTAGAGTGTTGATGGGCAACATGAATGTGTCAAAGGCTGTTGTTATAGGAGATGTGCATTTAAAGACAAATACGAAAGCAATTTTTATGCTCAAAGGTGTTCGTCATGTACCCGGTATTCGTTTCAACATGGTGTCAGTTGGAATGTTGGATGATGAAGGATACTTGAATATCTTTGGGAACTATTAGTGGAAGATTTCCAAAGGTTCGTTGGTGTTTGCTAGAGGAAGAAATTCGCTCTCTACTATATGGAACAGAACGCACATGGGACACAAGAGGTGAATACAATCAGTAATGTGTCTACCGATTTGTGGCATAGGCGGTTTAGCCATATCAGCGAGAAATGAATGAGCTACTTGTTGAACATGAAAGTGATTTCGGGACTAAACTCCACAAAATTGGAAAGATACGTGTACTACATGGCTGGAAAGCAGAATATGGTGTCTTTCTAAAGTCACCTATCTTCAAAGAAGTCGGCGTTGCTCGAGTTGATTCACTCGTACGTCTATGGTCTAATGAAGGTAAAATTAATTGGTGGTGCTTTTTATTTTATAACTTTTATATATTATTGTTCCAAGGAAGTTTGGATCTATTCTATAAAGATCAAGGATCAGATGATGCCCACTTTTAAGAAGTTTCAGGCCTCCGTTGAAAAGGAGACGAAAAAGAAGTTGAAATATGTTCGGATCGATAATGCCAGTGAATACGTTGGTCCTTTTGATGTTTATTGCAAAGACAGGAGATTCGACACCAGAAGTCTTCGCCAAAGACACATCAACTCAGTAATGTAGCAGAACGTATGAACATGACACGGATGGAGATAGTACGATGTTTACTCTCATAGGCAAACTTATCGGACAATTATTGGGGTGAGGCTCTCAATAATGTTGCTTTTAATTTGTCTCATGGTACTCCTTTGCAGGGTGATATGCATGATAAATTATGATACGACAAAGAGCCGTCATGTAACGACCCGCTCCGTTCAAGCCGGAGAGCCGATTCAAACAGTTCATGTGCGATGACCCGTCTTGCCTTACTCGGCGAAATGACTCGCTGATGCAAATGCATTCAGACTTGGCCCTTCAGAAGTTCAGACTTAGACGTTTCAATGGTGCGCTCCGAGTCTCATTCAGCCGATGTGATTCATCGCTAAGGTGGATGGCTTCGATGAACCTGTCTTTGCTTGGCCTACATACTTAATAACTTAGATGATACAAGCTAGTCACTAGGTGAATCACCTATTGCATGCTAATAAAAGAAGTCAACTCACCTAGCTAAGGAAATAATTCCACCTTATATCTTTTTGCATAAAACTTGGAAGTAAACCGGTTAAACTAAATGCATGCTCGCCTTACGGTTACTATAGTCTCGTCATTACTTATGTTTCTCTATATGTTTCTTGTAGTATACTGCTTCACATATTTGCAATGCTCATTGTAGAAGTATGGAAAATCTGAAGCCATGCACCCTCTAAATGAAGGCAAGCCGCATAGCCTGCAAAAGTATTCATGCGGCCAGAACAACCACGAAGCTAGGGGCCGCATAAGATCCCCTGACACAACATTCAATGCCTGTCATAAGGTTCTGACATGACACTTATTGTCCTGAAAGCTTCAAGAATCGTGAAAAAGGTGGCGACACACAAAAAGACAGAAAGTTATGTCAGCACATTAATGGCTTTGTCAGGCGTGCAGTACCACATGTTCACTCGTATGAGGCCACGATTCTATGCATCCTCATTCTCATGGGGCCAAAGTGTCCATCAGACCTAAGCCATATGAGAGCACATATGCGGTCTCGACACCATGTGACCAAAGTGTCTATCAGACCTAGGCCAGAAGAGAGCACATATGCGGCCATGACCCCATGGGTCCAATACGACCGTTAATTTCCATGATCTTTTCGTTACAACTAAAAAGATCTTCACACAATCAGTACTGACCACGTGTCCAGTTAACCAAGTCACGCACACAATGGGTTAAAAATAACCCAAAGATCTTATCAACCGTATATCTCAATCGAGCCTACTTGGCATCATGCCCGTGGTATGCATCCACAATTGCAACCATATTCTGTTAAAGGAGCCCCATGCGGCCACCAAACAGATGCACATATGCGGCACATATAGCCCGTCAGATTAATAGCTATAAATAGGAGGGATGCATTCCCACACACACGGACAGAGGGAGGCAGAGAGAAAGGCATACAGGCACAGGGGAGAGAACAAAAGAAAGCATTCTCATTCCCTCGTCAGACCGTCAACAGAGTAAATGAGTCGCTGCTGTACTTGATCTCCATCGTCACATTCTCCAGAATCAAAAATATTATACTTAGATTTTCTGTCTAGGATTTCTTTTTTACTTTTTGTTTGTTAAACAACAAAGCTTGTTCCAACTTTGAATCAATGACAAATAAGGTAGCAAATCTGCTGGGAAAATTCTTCTTCTCTGATGAGAAGGTCGTAATGTAGTCCGATGCGGCGAAGTTGGGTTCGACCCAGAATATGCTGTTGTAAGCTTCGACCAACAAGCATTTGAAGAAATGTTATCCAAAGGCAACACGAGTCCTTCGCCAAGGCTAAAAACGCCTAAGAAGACCCGCAGGACATGGTTAGCAAAGACCGCTATGTCTCACCCAACTGTGGAGCATGCGCTCCCTGTCTCTCTTCCTGTTGCTGAAGACGCATATCATGCATCCATTCAGGTTGTCCCCGTTCCTGCGACAGCCTTGCCTGAAAAGGGGAGTGCTCAGCACCTAGGCTCTGGTAAAGAAAAATACTACGATGCCAAGAGCTTAGGGCTTGATGCACAACCCATACGCCCACATAGTAAGGTACAGAAGAAGAGCCATGCGACACCAAACTCCAAGTGCAGGAAGGTAGCTGCATCTGCCTCATATGGCAACATAGAATCTGTCTTCGACAGGATCTCATGCGGCACTAACTCCATGCGCCATGCTGAAAAAAGAGAAAACTCAAACTTGGTGTCACACCCGTTCCCAGATTTGGTATTCTTGAATTTGTGATATTTAAAATTTTCTCTGTAGATGTATTCATGCTGTATTTACATGTTAGTTCTTCTTAAATATGTTGTATTTATTTAATTGTATTCCTGTTTATTGTGGGAGACTACCCGAGACCACTAGTGAACACCTTGGCAATTGCCCTGGACCCGTGCTAGGACCCGTATACTGGATGGATACCAGACTCGGTTCACTCTTGGAACCACTAAGCCTATTTTGGATGGTTGAGATTTGGTTGGAGAGTGTCATGACGTAATCCTAGGGCTAACCTCATTTCTCCACTTGGTATATATATATATATATATATATATATATATATATATATATATATATATATATATATATATATATATATATATATATATATATATATAGTTTTCTCTCTCCTCTCTCATTCTTTCTTATTTCCACTTCACTTCTTCTTTCTTCTTTCTTCTTCCCTCAAAATCTCCCCCTTGACCGAAACTCTAAGCCTTATCCCAAGACTTGGTTCTAGGAAGAGGTTTGTTAGTCCACCAAGGCAAGTACATCTTGTTCAAAGTGGTGAAGCCATAGATTTTCATATTTTTTATATGATTAGTAAATTAAATTATGTTTGATAGAAAATACTCTCCTTGATGTTCTCATTAGTTTTTGTTCTTGGAGTTTTTGGTTTTGAAGAACGGTTTTGAGTAGATCTGAGTTTTAAAGTTAGGATTTTCATGGGTTCCAAATTTTTTTCTTGGTTTTGATCTATTAAAATATAGTATTTCAGAAAAATAGTTTTTGTGGTTGATGGAGTACTTCATTTTGAGTATTTTGGCTTTTGTTTCACTTGATTCAGAGTTAAACTAAAAAATTTATGAAGAAAATAATTTTTGGGTTTTTTAAGCTTTTCAGCTATGGCTGAATTTGCTGTCTGGAGAAGACGAAGTTCTCATGCGGCCATCACAATACGCAGCCGAGACTTCCATGCGGCATGATCCTTATGCGGCTGAACTCTTTGCCACATAGCCAACCAGCATGTATCCATCTTGTTGGATGCATGACTGACCTTTACACAAGTGTTCTGGAGATAATCCTTGAACCCCATGTGTTTTCACTCCCTGAACGAATGACAAATTTGCTAAGTCCAAGAGAACTCCATGCGGCATCGACTTCCATGAGGCAAGCAGAGTATGCGGCCACTTTTCTTTAGACGTATGACTCTGATTGTTTGGCATATCTTTTCATGATTTTTGTCTTTTCTCTCTGACACATCCATCACTTCAGTCACTTCACTGACACACATTTAATATACGTCACTTCGGCACTTATTCCAAGAGAGTGAACTTTTGTCCTGAGCATGCGACTTGGAGGATCATACGACCTGGAGCTATATGCGGCTGGGGTAGTATACGGCCTGGGGCAGCATGCAGCCTGCTCGTCCATGCGACCAGCTCGTTCATGCGGCCTGTTGCTCATCCGCCTGATTAGTGAATGTTGCCTGACCCATGTGGCATTCCATGTCACGCCCCGATCTCCCGCAGGCTAATCGGCCGTCCCCGCTAGGCGGGAATCACCCTCGCCAGCGCTCCCGCGGAACGATCGCTTGACCCATCCGGGCGTGATGCCGCACGAGCGTGAACCACGCCCGTGCAAGGCCGTGATTCATTGGCTGGCGGTAAAAGTTCTAAGCCACAGAGTCGCACAGATTGTCCGAGTGCAGCGGAGTCATGAACGCATAACGATTCGGTAACAAGTTCTCTGAGTTGACAAATATAGCGGAAGCATTGAAACACAAGTTGAAGTAAAGCAACTCTTTTATTGATATAAACATGTGTTACAGGCGGCGTATAGCCGAGATTACAAGTCGCTCAAGCCTCTCTCACTGAAACAGTAAAAGCGTGCCAAGTGGCTACAAATTGTTGTACAGGCGATGATCAGGCGATGTTCACAACATTATGTCTTTTATATGTGCTTCAGTTCCGGACGCACCGTTGCTTCGGAGTGATCTTCATACCTTAGCACGCACGAAGGAGGCATCCGCACCGAACGAGGTTATCCCGCACCCTGCATACAAACTAGTGGATTATCAGTACATTGAATGCACTGGTGGGGAAGCTACTCGCCCGCTCGACAAATCCAAACACGTAATACAGGTTCCGTGCACCAACTATTAAGTTATCTTTCTAGTTGCCTTAGGATCAGTTTCATGCAAACATTGAATAGCCTATCGTGTCGGGCAGTGCACCGTGCAACATGAGAGAAAACACGGCGAGACTTACCAACTTACCATCTCCTTCCCTGTCCAAGGCAAACATTGAGGCAAATATTGTTTATTCAAGCACGGGCAAGTATAAACATTCAGGGCAAGCATATGCAAACACGAGAGTCAGTTTTAACATGATCGTTCAGGTGTTCAGTTAATTTGTTTCATGCGATACAGTATCTCGCACGCGGATAGCCGCTAAGCAAGGATGATTTGTTTATCGTTCATTTACAAGCAAGCATTCAACAGGTTCAAATATACATGATGATCACTGACTCGATAGCCATAATGGACTCTAGTCTGCGACGAAGATGGTTTGCTACGTGCAAGAACGTGAGGCGTCGCATACCATCCTGTCCAAGTACGTGAGACTAGCCGTGAGTTCCGTCCGGAGCCGGACGGTGCCAGTGCCCCAGCAGCCGCCCGCAGGAACTATACCTTGTGCACAAGTTGTCCGTGATCCAAACAATAGCATTCATTCGCCCGAAGGCTACGTGATCCGCCCGAAGGCTACGTGATCCGCCCGGAGGCTACGTGAATATCCGCCCGGAGGCTACGTGAACAATCATTCGCCCGAAGGCTACGTGATCCGCCCGGAGGCTACGTGAATATCCTCCCGGAGGCTACGTGAACAATCATTCGCCCGAAGGCTACGTGAGTACAAGACAAGCAGTATTACATGATTTATTTCGTTCAGTGAATGTCTTTTTGCCTTGATGCAATTCTCCTGGAGCGGAGATTGCCTTGGTGACCTAGCGGTCCCGAACACTTGCAGGTTTATTCAGGCACGGAACGACTACATAGTAGTCTTCCGGGGTTTGGATGAAGGCAAGGCAACAAACAAGCAGACAAGCATGCGTTTCTAAGGAACGTAAGCAGGCACGTTGCTCGGACCCGAAGGTAAGCCGAGAGTTAGATCGTTAGGGGACTTAGCATGCGAGGGTCTGAACATAAGCAGTATTTCAATTTCCATGTTCTAGCAAGCAATACAAGTTGGGATTATTCCCTTAGCTAGGTGCGTTGGATTCTTATTAGCATGCAGGGGTGATTCACCTAGCGACTAGCATAAATTATCCAGATTTTATTTGTGCTGGCTAAGCAAAGACAAGTTCACCGTAGCCACCCACCTTAGCGACGATTCGCCTCGGTAGAGCGATACGTCAAGCGAGCCTCTGAAAGCCTAAGCTGAATTCCTGTAGGGACAAGTCTGGATATCTTTTTGCTTCTCGTTGAGGCAAGGCGGGTCGGGACAGTTGCACTATTGCCGTTTGAGTCGGCAATCCACTAGAACGGAACGGGGTGTTACATTCCATGCGTGCACTTCTCATGCGTGTATGTGATCCTATGAGACCCTAATAGTCTATGTACACGTTCTACGATTTCTTGGGTTTAATTATTTTATTAGGAATATTTCTTATCGTACCCTATGTGGTTGATCGTGTCTTCTTGTTTGTGTTATTCTAAGGAAGAGTGGACTTATTAACCAGACTGTGCTAGATCTGGCTATGTGTTAGAACTGACTACGTGCATAGTATGATTATATGCTGTAGTAGACCATGTGGCAACCCCGAGTAAACTCAGATTAGTATATTAACTTATCATTTTGTTCGTTGAATAGAGTGAGGGGCGTAGTTCTGCTCGGGAGACGATCTGCAATTTCGGTCCTTGTTTGGTTTAAGGAATGTGGATCTGCTCCATAGTAGTTCACACTTTTTTCCTTACTCACGTTCGGCAAAAAAATCATTAATTCGAGGATTTTACATCATAAATTCAGGCTTTCAATTGATTGATAGTCTGTGTACTTGATTTGAGGAGATTATATTTTTGATCAAGTGTCCCAATGTGATAAGGCTCATACGACCAACTATAAGTTTGGTGATTCGACCTGATTTCTTGTATCTGTGATGATACAATTACTACATGCTACATGTACATGTATTATAATGTGCACTGAGGTACGATATAACTTGCTACGTGCTATGGGATTACATGTTTCGGGTTGTGCATCGAGAATGCCTCATATACTATGCGACATATAATATTATTATATTATTTCTCCAGCACGGGCATGGTATGCGGGTCAACAGCCATAGTGTGGTTAGGATGTTTGTTTGATTGATTTGTTGCATCATGCTTGGAGGAATCCAGATTTGGCTCTCAAGCAACAATGTAGATTCGTACCTAGAGTACACGTACCACGGTGCATCATCTAAGAAGGACGATCGTGTAACCAAGACACGATATTCTAATAACTATAGGGCTAATTAAGTAACTGAACTTGTAAAGCATTGGGAGGGAATAGAATTTCGAGATCATGCGTGGTAGCTATCGTTAGGACATATGTTATAGGACGTCATGTTGGTCCCCAATGGATATCATATATCATCTATAGTAGTAGAGTGCAGTATTCGACTATATTATATATTATTATATAATTACTTGTGCGGTGGCCTTACGAGGGAACGATGCTTACATACTATGTGCTATGCATTTATTGGCTCGGCCAGCCCGCCTTACCATCAGTATGATATAAGGATTCCAACATTGTATTATTCTTCTGAGATAACTCAGACTCCACATAACAAGCCGTATGATTGATTGGCCGATCTAAAAGAGTATGTGCTGGTAGTCTAGGGACATAAACTATTGTGGTACGACGGTTCAACCCTTGTCCTTGTTTGATTGTAGGTTTGCACCAATGTGTCACAATAGGTTATGTACCGAAGCTGCATATTATATCTATATCTTAGCTTGTATTATGGTATGTGTGTCCTGGATTATATTGATGGGTTGTATCTTCGTCGTGTTCATAATTGATTTTTGGTTGTAGAGGTGTCCTACTGCTCCGATGAAAAATCATACGCTTGCAATTGTGGCACGAATTTCCTATTTTATGTACTTTATTGGTTTTTGCTTCATTCACTTATGCTCCTTTGTGGTACTTGCTATCGGGGCTTGATCCCGCTAGTTTTGTTTTGCCAGGTTTAGTAGCAGAGCCCGAGAATCCTGTCCCGTATCTGACCGATGGAGCATACCAGGAGGATGTCCACCGAGAAACTTGAGTAGGTTTATTCTCCTCTACTATGAGTATCATTTTGTATTTCTTTTTGGCGTTTAGCCGACGGTACCTGTTAGCCGGTTTATCTGGACATTAGTTCCTCTACATGATTGTATATTACTTAGACCGCGGTTAACTTACAGTCATGTACTGTTGCCAATGTTTTAGTGTACCATCCTGTATAACTAGTTTTATGATCATTCTGATAGAACGTTAGGGACGCCTAACTTTTTTATCTTACATGTTCATTCTTATTATTTTTTGGTTGATGATTGAGACATAAATATTCTTGACTCTAGGTGTCTCGATTATAGTATGCACCCCCTTGTCTCTAAACAACCTTAGCATATTGCGGGTTACTTCGGTATTCCATAAGGTATGGTTGGCTGAGTCACTCTCCCGCTCTCCAGTATTCTGGTTCTGGGACGTGACAAGATTTTAGTAATGGCCCATGCAGGTATGTCTTTCCATACTTGTGGGGTATCTTGTTCTAGGAGTCTCAATCAAAATGGTTTCCTTTGATATCCTGAATTCGTCTTCTTCGACACCAAGCTTGAACTATCAACAGTTTGCTTCCTTGTTCTTTCATGTCCTGTTATTTGATGTCTTGCTGTCCTTTTCCTTCAGGGTTACCTCTTTTCTGCCTGTTAGAGCAGCAGATGTAGTGGAACAACTAGCAGAGCAAGATCCCATTGAGAGCCAGCATAAGACAATACTTTCTCAAGATCAGTTTCGAGTAGAGCCAATGGGTGGGCAACATGTACCAGAGATCCTAGTACCCCCGACCGTTCCAATAACACCAGCAACACTTGATACCTCGACACTGTTAGAAATTATCAGAGGTATGATGGCTACACAACAGCATCAGATAGCAGTGCAGCAGAACCAGCAACTTCGACAACAGGAGCATAACGTCCTATTAAACCAAGGACTACAAACTGCTTTGGAGGAGAGTGAAGAAGATTATGGGACGTCATATATATTCTGTCGACTCAACCCGAGCTATTTTGATGGCACATAGGATGCTATTACGGTGGATGCGTGGCTTTAAGACATTGAGACGATCATGGAGGCAGCTAAGATTCCAGCAGAGGAGCAAGTCGACCAAGTCCGATTGCAACTACAAGATCTTGCTAGTGACTGGTGGGCGACCGAGGAAGTCGGCTTGAGGCATTCTATCTCTTAGGATAACTTCAGGACCAGGTTCAGAGCCAAGTATTTCATAATAGTGGCGCAGTACAAGCTACAATAGAGATTTATTGATCTCAGGCAATCCGACAGAACAGTGGATGGATATGCAGTAGAGTTCTGCAGGCTGAGCAAGTTTTCTCCAACTATGGTGACGACGGAGCAAACAAGGGGCTATGAGATTCCAGCACGAGCTTTATCTCGAGATTCTGTAACTAGTTGAAGCACATGACTACCAGATATTCGATGCAGTGTTGATAGCAGCCAGAAGACATGAGCTTACCATCCAGAGGTTAGCTTCGAGGACTGGAGGGCATAAGAGGTCTCATAACACAGGTGGAGGACCAGCACCCGGCATTCGTATTCGTGATTTGGCACCACGGGGGCCAGTGGCATTATATGAGACAATGACAACTTGGCAACAACAGCCAAGACAACATCAACAACGCCCAGTGAATCCAGTAGGATGTACCTATTATGGAAAAAGAGGTCACACTCAGGATGTATATAGGATAGCAAGTGGAAGATACTTGAGGAATGGTGGTTCCGACCACATTATAGCTACTTGTCCACAAATATAGAGGCAAGGAGGACCATATCAACAATTTTTAGCGTTGCCAGCTCCAGGAGCAGTTTTGTATCAAGAGCCAGTTTTAGCAGTATGGCTGTTAGCCCAACGTCCGATGTTGATGCAATCATAAGTGTTTCACCAGAGACAACGTCGGTTTGGTCAATAAAGACATCCTCATGACAGAGTTCCAACAACACCGAGATGTGAGCAAGCTGAGTTTGGCGTGCTAGAATATATGTTAGCAGAAGGTGGTCAAGTCGAGGGTGAGATTTGAGTTCTTTCCATTTTATCTATCTTTTGGGTTTCGTACATTCGACTAGTGGAGATGATCTTTCATCTCACTCTTCTGCCTTCGTATCTCATGATACATGATGTATGTCATATGTTCCGACTACAGAGGTACATACTGGGCAAAGTCATGTTCTTGACTAAGTCGTTGGTATCGATTTATCTTGACACTTGATCCATGTCCATATTGGGAGCCAACATAGGCCAGCGAGGACGGGTTCCTATTTTGATTGACTTGGGAGACATATATATCCGTATGCCTCATATTCTTTCTCTTTTTTTTGATTGTGTGGATTGCTTGCGCCTTTATTTATATTGTTGTTGCTTTTATTACCTGCTTATTTCAATATGCTTGGTATTCAGGTAGCTGAAGTTCATAAAATTCGGTAGTTTATGAGATTTTCTGGATCCTGAGTTTCCTGATTGGATTATGAGTCTCCTGCTTGGTCTATGAGTTTTCTTGCTTGGTGATCAGCTCGACTAGCCTAGCGAATTACGAGAACAAAATTTTTCTAAGGTGGGTAGAGATGTCACACCCGTTCCCAAATTTGGTATTCTTGAATTTATGATATTTAAATTTTTTTTCTGTAGATGTATTCATGCTGTATTTATATGTTGGTTCCTATTAAATATGTATTTATTTAATTATATTCATGTTTATTGTAGGAGACTATCCGAGACCAGTAGTAAACACCTTGACAATTTTTGTGGACCCGTGCTAGGACCCGTATACAGGATAGATACCAGACCTGGTTTACTCTTGGAACCACTAAGCCTATTTTAGATGGTTGAAATTTGGTTGAAGATTGTCATGACTTTATATATATATATATATATATATATATATATATATATATATATATATAGTTTCTTATTTCCACTTCCCTTCTTATTTTTTCTTCCTCCTTCTCTCAAGAGCTCCCTCTTGACCGAAACCCTAAGCCATATCCCTAGACTTGGTTCTAGGAAGAGGTTTGTTAGTCCATCAAGGTAAGTACATCCTGCTCAAAGTAGTGAAGCCATAGATTTTTATATTTTTTATATGATTAGTAAATTAAAATGTGTTTGATAAAAAATGTTTTCCTTGATTTTCTCATTAGTTTTAGTTCTTGAAGTTTTTGGTTTTGATGAACAATTTTGAGTAGATCTGAGTTTTAAATTTAGGATTTTTATGGGTTTCAAAAGTTTTTTTGGGTTTTGATCTATTAAAAGATGGTATTTAAGAAAAATATTTTTTTTTGGTTGATGGAGCACTTTATTTCGAGCATTTTAGCTTTTGTTTCACATTATTGAGAGTTAAAATAAAGTTTTTATGAAAAAATAATTTTTTGCGTTTTTGGAGCTTTTTCGTCATAGCTGAACTTGCTGTCTGGAGAAGACGAAGTTATCATGAGGCCATCGTAATATGCGGCCGAGACTTTTATGCCGCATGGTCCTTATGAGGCTGGACTCTTTGTCGCATAGCCAACCAGCATGTGTCCATCTTGTTGGATGGATGACTGACCTTTACACAAGTGTTCTGGAGATAATCCTTGAAACTCTTGTATTTTTACTCGCTGAACGAATGACAAATTCTCTAAGTCCAAGAGACCTCCATACGACATCGACCTTCATGCGGCAAGCAGCGTATGAGGCTACTTTCCTTCGGACGTATGACTCTGATTGTTTGGCATATATTTTCATAATTTGTCTTTTCTTTCTGGCACATCCATTACTTTAATTACTTCATTGACACACTTTTAATACACGTCACTTTGACACTTATTCCAAGAGAGTAGACTTTTATCTGGAGCATGCGACTTGGAGGAGCATGTGGCCTGGAGCCATATATGCCCTCGGTAGTATGCGGCCGGGGGCAGCATGCGGCCAGCTCGTCCAAGCGGTCAGTTGCTCATGTGCTTGATCAGTGCATGTGACATGTCCCATGCGATATTCCATGCGTGCACTTCTCATGCGCGTATGTGATCCTATGCGACCCTAGTAATCTATGTACACATTCCACAATTTTTTGGGTTTAATTATTTTATTTGGAATATTTCTTATCGTACCCTATGTGGTTGATCGTGGCTTCTTTCTTGTGTTATTCTAAGAAAGAGTAGACTTAGTAATCAGACTGTGCTAGACCTGGCTATGTACTAGAACTGACTATGTGTATAGTATGATTATATATTGTAGTAGACCATGTAGCAACCCCGAGTAAACTCAGATTAGTAGATTAACTTATTATTTTGTTCATTGAATAGAGTGAGGGGCGTAGTTCTGCTCCGAAGACGATATAAAATTTTGGTCCTTATTTGGTTTAAGGATTGTGGATCTGCTCCAAAGTAGTTCACACTTTTTTTCTTACTCACGTTCAACGGCAAAATCATTAATTCGAGAATTTCACATCATAAATTTAGGCTTCTAATTAATTGATAGTTTGTGTACCTGATTTGAAAAGATTATATTTTTGATCAAGTGTCCCAATGTGATAAGGCTCATATGACCAACTATAAGTTTGGTGATTCGACCCGATTTCTTGTATCCGTGCTGATAAAATTACTACGTTCTACGTGTACATGTATTATAATGTTCACTGAGGTACGACATAACTTGCTACGTGCTATGAGATTACATGTTTCGGATTGTGCATCAAGAATGCCTCCTATACTACGCGACATATAATATTATTATATTTTTTCTCCAGAACGGGCATAGTATGTGGGTCAACAACCATAGTGTGGTTATGATGTTTGTTTGATTGATTTGTTACATCACGCTTGGAGGAATCCAGATTTAGCTCTCGAGCAACAATGTGGATTCGTACCTAGCGTACAAGTACCATGGTGCGTCATTTAAGGAGGACGATCGTGTAACCAAGACATGATGTTCTAATAACTATAGGGCTAATTAAGTAACTGAACTTGTAGAGCATTGGTAGGGAATAGAATCTCGAGATCATGCGTGGTAGCTACCGTTAGGACATATGTCCTAGGGCATCATGTTGGTCCCCAACTGATACCGTATATCATATACAGTAATAGAGTGCAGTATCTGACTATATTATATATGATTACATGATTACTTGCGCGATGGCCTTACGAGGGACCGGTGCTTACATACTATGTGCTATGCGTTTATTGGCTCGGCCAGCCCGTCTCACCATCAGTATGGTCTAAGGATTCTAATATTGCATTATTCTTTTGAGATAACTCAGACTCCACAAACAAGCAGTAGGATTGATTGGCCGATCTAAAAGAGTATGTGCTGGTAGTCTAGGGACATGAACTATTGTGGTACGACGGTTCAACCATTTTTCTTATTTGGTTGTAGGATTGTGCCAATATGTCACAATAGGTCATGTACCGAAGCTGCATATTATATCTATATCTTAGCTTGTATTATGGCATGTGTGTCATGGATTATATTGATGGATTGTATCTTCGTCGTGTTCATAATTGGTGATTCATACCATATCTCAGAGTAGTGCGATACCTCTTGTCCTTGTTTGGTTGTAAAGGTGTCCCACTGCTCTGATGAAAGGTCATACGCTTGCACTTGTGGCACGAATTTCCTATTTTATATACTTTATTGATTTTTGCTTCATTCACTTGTTCTCCTTTGTGGTACTTGCTATCGGGGCCTGATCCCGCTGGTTTTGTTTGGCCAGGTTTTGTAGCAGAGCCTGAGGATCCCGTCATGTATCTGACCGATAGAACAGGCCAGGAGGACGTCCGCCTAGGAACTTGAGTGGATTTCTTCTACCCACTATGAGTATCATTTTGTATTACCTTTTTGGCATTTAGCCAACGACACCTGTTAGCCGATTTATCTGGACATTAGTTCCACTACATAATTTTATATTATTCAGACCGCGGCTGACTTACAGTCATTTACTCTTGACAATGTGCTAGTGTACCATCCTGTATAACTAGTTTCATGATCATTCTGATAGAGCATTAGGGACGCCTAATTTTTTTATCTTACGTGTTCATTCTTATTATTTCTTGGCTGATGAATGAGACATAGATATTCTTGACCCTAGGTGACTTGATTGTAGCATGCGCCCCCTTGTCTCTAGACAACCTTAGCACATTGCGGGACACTTCGGTATTCCGTAAGGTGTGGTTGGCGGAGTCACTCACCCGTTCTTCAGTATTCTGGTTCTTGGGCATGATACTTAGACTCCTCATACTATGTGCCCATGCATGCTAAGATGAGAAAGTCTAGGGCAGTACGAGATCACTAGGCTCGAGCCACTGCTCAGGCAGCTGACCGTCAGTATGTGCTGCTAACTGTAATGTGTTCCCCTGACGAAAAGCTATACAAGACCGACCCATGCGTCCAGCCCCCTACGACACGTAGACAGGGTCAGCCTCAGAAGTCTTCTACTCATGACTTGGGGCAAGTTTTTGTAAGAACTCTAGGCCAGGGAGCAAAACAATACCTTCATACCATAATGCTCGGTCTACCCGTGCTCATAAGAAGAGTGCAAAGGTGAATTATCCCTCACTTGTCTTGCGTGACATGATCAATCATGAGCGCAAAGCAAGGGAGACAACCACGACATATGAGATGTCCTCTCTTGGGCATCGCTGTGCCAACATCATCATCAATTATTGTTGTACTAAAGTAAGAGTACCTGCAAACAAACAGTCAGTATTTCAATGACTGTAACCAAAAGCACATATCCAACAATATTCCAAAAAATAGGTACAAATGCCAGAGGAGGAGGAGCATCCCTTCATCTCATGTTGTTCTGCTTGGAAATCTCCCTCCGCGAGGGGAGGCCAGAAGTCCAATACCTCCAATCCTCCACTCTCAGCTAGTATGTTGAGAAGGAGAGCCCAAGGAGGACGGGCAACTCGGCCTACAGAAGGAGTATTCCTGGGCACCCGCTCGAAGACAAAATTATCGTCATCCGGGGGTGGTATTTTCCCAAGACCCGAGATAACTCTGCAAGCTGGGGGTATCAATCCTCCAGAACTCTACTATAACCCGTCATTCCAAGAAGAAAGTGATTCTCAAGGGACAGCCACTAAGATTCCTAGGGGTAGTCACCCTCATTAAAATAAAGCACCTTCTAACACTTAGGTTAGCATTCCCCCGAATCCGAAGAAGATATAATACTGCCAACTTTCCCTGAGGATTATTCGATGCAAGAGTCCGAGGCAGAAAGTGAGAGATCTACCATTATAGTACCCTGCTCCGTGTTAGCACTATGTAACAAGAGATATCGGTTTGCTAGATCGAGAAGCAACCTTCATGAAGAGTTCATTATTGAAATAGAAGATGATTGATCTTGGTGAGTGGACCGAACTGCATTCTTTGATTCTTTCATGCCTAATAAAGAATCTTATTTTATAATCGCTTATTGCTAAAAAGATTTATGTTTATAAAGAAGAATGCTAGAATTTGACCATGTATGCTTAATAAGATAACTTGTATGCTTGTAAATAAAAGAACCCTATCATGCTAAGTCAAGAAAAGAATATTGCATGCTAAGTACACTATCACTGCTATTGAACGAACCACTGCTATGCTAATGAACAAGAGTAAAAAAATGTCTTCATGTCTCTATAATATTGCTAATGAACAAGACTTAAAGAATGTCTACATGTCCCTATCATGTTGCTAATAAATAGAGTAAAAGTATGCTTGAACATATCCCTTGTCATATGCTAAACAAGAATAAAAATGCATGCCTAGTAAGAAGAGATACTAGAACTATTGCCACGCTTGTTCAACTAGAGATTGTTTATATGTTTTATTCTCGCTGCTATAAAGATGGATCCATATGGAAATGCTTGTCTTGTAGAGAAATGATAAGAGAAGGTACTAATACTGCACCCTGAGGTACGGTCCCTTGAGGATGTAGTGGGGTATAGCTATTAGATAAGACCAGAGAAGATGAAAATGTGTGCTTGTGTTCAGAACTCTGCTTGTAATATTTTATCTGATAGAAGTTCATGTCTTACATCGGCCTAAGATAACTTATATACAAGATAATGGTCTCTCGAACGATTCTCGGGACATTGGGAATCGACGGTCCGAAAGAGATTGTTAATAGCACCCTGAGGGACGGTCCCTTGAGGATGTAGTGGGGTGTTGTATCCATTAGTGCAGAGCGAAATCTTGCATCACAGCTGCTAGTACTCATAGTACATTGGGGTGAGGTGCTGCTGGCGAGTCCTAGGGCGTTCATGGGTACTAGTGCAAAGCTGAACCTTGAGTCATCACTGTTAATTCATTAGGATGAACTCTCATGGGCCATCATGTAGTTATATAGCATGCTAGGTGCAACCTTCTTGCAAGCCTAACCGATAGATGCCAAGTTTCTTGAGATATAGATACCAAGTCCCTTGACCCTTGAGATATATATGCCAAGTCTTTTGAGATCATTGATATATGCAAATTGTAGCTAACTTGTATGTTTGTTGCAGGGATAACCGTCCGACGAAGGGTAAGAATCACTGAATAAGTGATGATCATATTATTTTGTCTCCTATTGCATGTTACTCTATGATGTCAAGTCTTTGTTATAAGAAGTTATCTCATAAGAAATGATAGTATTATTCTCATAGAAAGTAAATAAAGAAATGAATGTTGTTGCTTGTCCCTAAGATAAAGAATATGGCTCACAAACACGTTGCGCACGTCAGTATAGAAATAAAATAAATATCATGCATGACTTATCCCTATTGTATGCTTGAATAAAATGTATATGAAAGCTGTTTCAAAGATATTTTTAAAAAAGCGCAAACTGACTCTGATCCTATACAGCATAAAATGAACATAGGTAAAAGTAGCAAGATCACTAATAATAAAATATTTTATAAAATGATTACTTAGTGTTGGTTTTAGAGGGTGTTGCTTCTGTTCGTTGCTTTTATACTCACCAGTACTTTTCCCAAAGTGCTGACCCACTAGCAGTTTGCTTGTTCTCAGGTACTGGATCGTCCGAGAAAGTGTTAGCAGATTATTATTCTTAGGAGCCAAAAATTATGAGATGCCGTGTCACGCCCCAGTCCCAAAATATGTAGGACTAGGAACAGGTAAACATGCCAGCCGTATGTATATGGCAACTCCAATATATGGATACCATAATACACACATACGTTGTAATATGAATAAAAACTCATATATGGTATCTATATTATCACAAGTCACAGAAATACTAATCTCATCCACACAACAAGTCACAGAAAAGAAATAACTAAACTAGAATAATGAGTCTGAATAATCCATAAATGATAGTCGGGTGGAGACAAATCTACTACCAATGACTATATCAAACTAAAATGAGAGAGAAGGGTAAAATCTCCTATATAAAATAAAGTGATGACATAAAAGTGTCAGCTAAGGGATCCATCGCTAGAGATAATCAATAATGCTCAGTGGGTAAGGTCTCATCGGCAGAAAGTAAAGCGTCAGGTCTGGATCCGTACTCATGCGGATACTCATGGTCGTTTATACCTAACAAGGGACCAGGTCCTCAGAGGGACATAACAAGATACATAGAAGCAAGCCAATTGAACACAGTGAATATGCATAATGTTTAAAAATATATAAGTACGTTGTATAAGAAAATCTATATGAATGCAAATGAGGACAACTTTTCGACGTATGGGCAGGGGTAGGCTACTCGATCTAAATCTCATAACTCACACACACGTCAGGGGACATCAAAAATTGACATACTGTGGGGGTAGCGACCAGCGAGACTCCAGAAATTGACATACCGGAGGGGTAGCGACCAGCGAGATATACTACCGTAGTGCGAGCTAGATAATACGGTTTACTAGAGTGGTTAAAGCCCATACGCCTATTGATTGTTCTCTAATGATACTAGGTGTCAAGTGTGTGTCAACATATATAATATATAGTAATGACTGAACGAAACTATATATGCAATAAATATACAGAAATATAAATAGCATGCAAAGTACTATAAATAATTTGGCAAGGTATACTTGCCTGGCAAGAAGCTATGTAGTCCCAATATCCTGCTCCGAAAGTTGCATAGAATAATCCAATATATCCTCGGGGTCAGCGTGCATAGGCACAAGGATCGAGGGTGACTGTTGCAGGTCATCTGGCAAGGGTGACGGGTCCATGATGAACACGATGACGAGGGTGATGACGATAAGATAATTAGGTTATAATGATGATGATAGTTATGGTTAACGTGGTAATTAGGTCAATAATAATGGTTATGTTGATGATGGAGATTATAATGGTGGTGATGATGATAATGGATGATGGTGTGGATGGCGATTGGGATGATGGTGATGGTGTGGGGGGTGACTGGGGTGATGGTGATAATGTGGATGGTGACTGGGATAATGGTGATGATGTGGATGATCATGATGAGGTGATGATGGGGTGATGATGATGAGGAGGATGATGATGTGGATGATGGTGATGACGAGGATGATGATGTGGATGATGATGGGGATGATGTTGATAATGGTAATGGTGTTAATGGTGATGGTATTGATAATGGCAATGGTGGTGGTGATGATAATATAGATGGTGATAATGAGATGATGATGGTGATTGTGATGATCATGATGATGAGGTCGTTACTATTTCGGCCAGGGGGAGTCTGACAAGGAGCAGAAGGAGGAGGACAGGGAGCAGGGAGGAGGAGCTCGTGGTCTGGTGCAGCGGAGCAAAGCGGCTCCGGCGAGGATGCTCGGCTCAGGTCGGCCTGATGGTGCAGGCAGCCGGGGTGTCATCGACGGGATCCGGCTGGTCAAGATGGAGAGCTGTCGGTCGTGGGAAGTCGGGGACGGCCAGGTGGTGGTGTAGTGAGTTGATGATAGGAGAGGAAGATCAATGGCGATGGTGCATGAGGTCCATATGAGAAGGTGTTAATGGCCGGTGATGGCTAGACTGACGTCGATGGAGGGTTCATTTAGAGGAGATGGAGGAGAAGAGAGGGAGAGGTGGAGATGGTGGCATTAATGGCGGTGGTAGAGTTTATCGAGCGGGGCACAGCAGCTCGGAATGACTGATTTCGACGCTCGGGTCTGGAGGATAAAGATGAGGGGGATCCCGGTGGGACTGGCTGCTCCGGTCAGCAAGACTGAAGGGAAGGGGATGGCAAGGCGGTCAGGGACGACCAGGTAAGCGGTGTCATGCTGTCTCCGACGGGGTGGCTCACCGGAGGGAGATCAATTCTGCAGGGAAGGCTCGGGGAGAGGAGATGAACAATATGGGAGGGGTCGGCTAGGGTGTATTTTGGGTTTTGGGTTTTTGGAGAAAAGTAAAGAAAAAGAAGAAAAAGTTTGTATTTATACATGTAGATTTTGGGTTTTGTTGACCTAGGAAGTTTGGGCTTGGTCAACTGTACTTGGAGTAGGCTTGGCCTTACATGGGGATGCTTGGAGGGCTATAATTACATTGTTTAAAATACAAAAATAGGGTTAAATGAGGGGGAGATGTTGCGCGTTGCACATTCCAAAAATTCATGGAAAAAATTTACATGACCAAATAATGAAGGAAAAATTGGGTTTCTTCATGTATTGTCCAATGGTGTGGACACCTCAATGCACTTTTGCATAAAAGTGCCCAACAATTAGAAAATTTGCACAAAGATGGAAATTGGATTAAATTAATTAAAATTAATGCACAAGGTGTTCTTGAATTAATTAAAAATACATGGGGATAAAATTAGGTGGGACATAAGTGTCATGGACATAGAGGGTTCAGAGTAGAATTTTGTCATTAATTTGGGTTGCACAAAATGGTCAATATTATGTCTCTAATTTTGATTGGAACGCACAAGGGTACAAAGTTAGGATTTATTTGGAATTAAAAAATAACGTCCGCGACGATTATTGTGCGACTAAAATATAGCACAAGAGAGTATAATTATAAGTTATACTGAGGTCATAATAGAAGGCGGTCATGTCTAGGGCAAGAGTATAAAATTTGTAGAAAGGTAATGGCTAGTGTAGTGCTCTAATTATCGAAACAACGGTAAGGTGCGCTAAGTGATATAAATATTACAAAATAAAATAAAATAAATATTCTATTTCTAATTGGATTTAAATTTAGCCCTAGTCTTTATTATCTAGGCCAAGTAGGCCTAATTTTGGGTGAGGGGATTTACAATCTACCCAACTTAAAATAATTTCGTCCTCGGAATTAGAATAAGACATGGTTTCTCTCTATCTAATCTCACTTGATTACAATCTAAAAGAATTCCCTCAAGTTGACAATGCAGTTTCTACCCAACTTAGAATTTATCCATCTTTCACCTAACGCTATACATCTAAGAAAATATTCTTATAATTATTTAATCATGTTATTCAATCCTCAAAATTTTAACAACAAACATATTACCTATGATATATCCTTAATCAATTATATAATAGAGTCACAAAGTCATGTGATTAGCCTATGGGGTATATCTAGTACTATTTGTGTATCAACTTATACCAAGCACGAGGTTTTATCTTTCCGAAATAAGGGAAGACGAAAAACAATAATAAAGAGTTCAAGGGGGAGGTAATAGAATAGAAGTATGGAGGTTAAGGTGTTTAAAGAGTTCAAATGGTAATTGCCAAGACAGTTGTGGGTTAAAATCTTATTTGGTAATTTCTAATTTGTATGCTCATATCCGTACAGTATGTAACCGATACGATACGCTCAGATATGTCTATAGAGCAAGTACATTTGTCTAAGAAGCTAAGTCAATGTTATCTCAATCCACACAAGTAGTTATGCGAGGGGCGAACCAAGCGCACTATGGTTGATCAGACCGTAATATACTGATTCTGAAATATATTATTGTGTATACCCAATAATACATATATCATGATCAAGCTCGATAAAAGAGTAAGCTTACAAAACTAGGCTATAATAGCGGCATAAGTCAAGGTAGGTTAGAAAATAATAAATACGCTGGATTATGATGAAAGAAGGTGCAAAATAATTTAAGTTCACAAAAAGGTAAGACTTTACAGTCTCTACAGTTGTCATACTAGCTCCTTGTCTAAGTTGCTAGTTGACCAAATAGGGGTATAGGCCTCTAATTTCTACAGTCTGAATAAACACTATCTTCTTATGCAAGTCCAAAGTTGTGTCATTTGGTTATACTTCATCAATGGGTTAAGAGGACTATATGGTACTATGTTATGAGACATACTATCCAACTTAAAAGAATTAACTAATACTGTACTGTCTTAAAGATACAGTAGAAACTCATGTTAAGGTCTACGAGAAGGGGTCTTGGTACTTATTAGGGTATCCTCTTACATTATATAGGTCATGGTCATCATATGTCTAAATCATAGTGCTCATAGAACAAAAGAGTTAATATTAAGAATAGAAGGGTTAGGTGACACGAGTTGAAATAAAAGAAGAACATAATTAGTCGTCACACAAATAGCGAGCACTAGGTTTTCAGAGGAACACGATTTGAATTTAAATAGAAAGGCTCTAGATAATATCATAGTTTTCTAAGGGGAAGGTGGTATGTTAATCTCTATGTTTGACGTATAATTTAAAGAAATATTATAATATTCCTCTTGGCTTCCTAGGGTACTGTCTGCTAACATCAAGACAAGAATCTAAATGTATAGTTCTATAATACTATTCCACTATAAAAGTTAGGTTTGGTCCTAATATTCAACCTTGGATTTCTAGTGGTCCCTCAATACTAGGGTCAAACAATATGGTTAAATTTCTAATTAACTCTAGTAGTATCTATACTACTCTCAAGTCTTCATAAATACATCAAGGGGTAATGGTAAACCAATCTATAGATAAGGAATGCTAGGGTTTACTAGATATTCTAAACTTAGTGATGTGTCAAAACTCTAGTTGTATTCTTGGTATGATTATTACCCTAATATTTTTCTAACAACAAGGGTTCCTATGTTCTAGGGGAAGGCTATACTCAAGGGACTGTTAGGGAAGCACAGGAATCAAGCAGGATGCGATTATTTAGATAGAATAGATTGGAAGAAAGATGAGTCATAGTCAATTGTGGATGAGATCCTATACTCTAATCCTAGTACAGGCTTGCTAGGTACAGTAATGCAACCGAGAATATGCTCTCGACCTGCATAGGCCACCACAAAAATATGTCACGTCCTAGTCCCAAAATACGTAGGACTAGAAACAAGTAAGCATGTCAGCCATATATATATGTCAACTCCAATATATGGATACCATAATACACACGTACGCTGTAATATGAATAAAAACTCACATATGGTATCTATATTATCACAAGTCACAGAAATACTAATATCATCCACACAACAAGTCACAGAAAGAAAATAACTAAACTAGAATAATGAGTCTGAATAATCCATAAATGATAGTCGGGTGGAGACAAATCCACTACCAATGACTATATCAAACTAAAATGAGAGAGAAGAGTAAAATCTTCTATATAAAATAAAGTAATGACATAAAAGTATCAGCTAAGGGATCCATCACTAGAGATAATCAATGATGCTCAGTGGGTAAGGTCTCCTCGGCAAAAAGTAAAGCGTCAGGTCCGGGTCCGTACTCCTGCGGATACTCATGGTCGTCTATACCTGGCAAGGGACCAGGTCCTCAGAGAAACATAAAAAGATACATAGAAGCAAGACAATTGATTACAGTGAACATGCATAATGTTTAAAAATATATAAGTACGCTATACAAGATAATCTATATAAATGCAAATAAGGACAAGTTTTTGACGTATGGGCAAGGGTAGGCTACTTGATCTAAATCTCATAACTCGCACACACGTTAGGGAATATCAGAAATTGACATACCGTGGGGGTAGCGACCAGCGAGACTCCAGAAATTGACATACCATGGGAGTAGCGACCAGCACGACACACTATCGTAGTGCGAGCTAGATACTACGGTTTACCAGAGTGGTTAAAGCCCATACGCCTACTGATTGTCCTCTCATAATACTAGGTGTCAAGTGTGTGTCAACATATCTAATATATAGTAATGACTGAACAAAACTATACATGCAATGAATATACAAAAATATAAATAGCATGCAAAGTACTGTAAATAATTTGACAAGGTATACTTGCCTGGCAAAGAGCTATGTAGTCCTAATATCCTGCTCCGGAAGTCGCGTAGAACAATCAATATATCCTCAGGGTCAGCGTGCACAGGCACGAAAATCGGGGGTGACTGCTGTAGGTCATCTGGCAAGGGTGACAGGTCCATGATAAACACGATGACGAGGGTGATGACAATGAGATAATTAGGTTATAATGATGTTGATAGTTATGGTTAAGGTGGTGATTAGGTCAATGATAATGTTATGTTGATGATGGAAATTATAATGGTGGTGATGATGATAATAGATGATGGTGTGGATGGTGATTGGGATGATGGTGATGGTGTGGGGGGTGACTGGGATGATGGTGATGATGCAGATAGTGACTGGGATGATGGTGATGATATGGATGATCATGATGAGGTTATGATGGGGTGATGATGATGACGAGGATGATGATGTAGATGATGATGGGGATGATGTTGATAATGGTAATGGTGTTAATGGTGATAGTATTGATAATGGCAATGGTGGTGGTGATGATAATGTAGATGGTGATAATGAGATGATGATGGTGATTATGATGATCATGATGATGAGGTTGTTACTATTCCGGCCAGGGGGAGTTCGGCAAGGAGGAGGAGGAGGAGGATAGGGAGCAGGGTGTCAGGACCCAATTTTATAGAATCGTTGAGGCATCCCCCAAATCGTGATCGCCATGCAGGCCTGGAGTTGCGCCCGCACAAGGCTAGAGATATTTGCATTTGAGCACATATTCAGAGTATGCAGAAAAATTGAACACAAGTTGAAACATAGAAAAGTTTTCTTTATTGATAATGACCATCTATTACAACTCTTGAAAGAGTCAGCTAATTTGCCGCACGGGCTTACAAAAGTGTTGACACAAAATAAGATAGCAGCCATGTACATTACATCCCCTTACTAAACTTCAAAATGATAAAGACCTCCGGACAGGATGACGACCTTCCCACGGAGCTGCATTGTGTATTGAGTTGCAAGCTCCTTCTTCAAGTACTTCAAAATATGGAGCGATAAGGATGCGCCTACAGCTGGACTGGATCGAGAAAGATGACTTTGGCTCCTCGCTCGGAACTCCTTAGTGTGGAGAACCTGTTTCAACGAGGGTCAGTATATCAAAATATACTGGTAAAGACGAGCTAACCCAACTATACCAATCAACACATTATTTATATGAAGCATGCATATTATTTGTGGTCTTTCTATCTTGCCTTAGTTCATTTACAAGTAAGCAACATATAGAATTTACTAAAATGAACTTGCCACCGTTCGGTGGCTTTTACCTGCCCGTCTGAACTACCTGCATAATACTTACCATGCCTTTCCTGCCACAAAGATACAAGTTAGTTTACAACAGGTTTAAATATACAAGGGGATCACTGGTGTTATGCCATAATGGACATAGTCAAGGACATGGATAGCATGCAACGAGAGCACACGATGCACTGCAAGCCATCCCCTCCAGCACACGATGACTACACACGAAGTTCTGCCCGGACCAGAACGGTGCCAGTGCCCCAGCGACCGTCCGCAGAACTATACCCTTGTGCACAAGTTATCCGTGATCGACAATATATTTACTTAAATTATCAGTTCACGCAGTCGAGGCAACACGAGTACAAGGCAAGTAGCATTGCATGATTCATTTTGCATAGCCTCCCTGAACAATTATTCGCATACAAGATATGATCCATACTTAGCACAATTTATAGAAGAAGATATATTCTAACTAAAATTGAAGCATGTATAGAATATTTGAAATGAACTAGCATACAATAAGATAACCGTTCACAAGTTTAGTTGACTAGCAATACAATCCAAGTCTATTCCCTTTTTATCTTGGCATCTTTTAGTTATTACTTGATATCGTCTGATCAGGACAATAAGAATACAAGATTTATAGATGTGAAGACTTGGAAGAAGGGTTAGCTAATCGGGATGGTAGCCACTCACTTAGTTGGTTGGAAGGGAGAAGGAAAGAGGCGCTTCAAGACTCTGCTCGTAAGCCGCCTACTGCTCGTTCAGCTGCAGCCACGAATAGCTTGATTAATACCTCTTCCACTCTTTCCAATCTTAGAATTGAAGTGCAGTTCAATGAACAAAAATAATAAAATCGTTCAAAATCGTTCAAAAAAAAAAAGCAAATCCGAAAACCAACTCAAAGCACGAAAGCAACAAGCGACATCGAAATCTGAGGCAACAAAAGATACAGCGGAGAGATCCCTCCTGACTCTGCCGCTAAGTCGATCCCGGGGGCACGGTCCACTGAATATGGGAATCGATTCCGAAGAAGCAAATCGATAACGAGGATGAGTTCTTGTTTCAATCTATCCCGATCGAACGATACCATCTTGTATTTCTTAGCCGTGCTCCTCGAATAGGAGAAATGGGATGCCACATCCTACCCTACTAATTGGAAGTTTTATCCACAAAACTTGGGAATAGAGCCTACGGCTAGGAAACATTATGTCAAGGGCGACGATCAAGAAGGTTTGGACAGAAGCTAATGGCATAGCCTAGTTCTCCACAAGCGAGGCATAACCCAAGTCTCTTGCGACAATCTTTCCTAACGTGCCCACGCCTTTTACAGAAGTAACATATTTTGCTCCAATCTCCATTCTGCTGACCACCATTATTCAGGCACTTTGTAGCGGTATTTCCTCCTTCGTTGCTATGACTTTTGTGATTGGATGTATACACAGCGCTGGAAGCAATATGAGGATACAGCGGTTCAAGAGATAGGTCATGATTCAAGACTTCCCGCATTGTCTGATACTGATGAACGACTAAGTGCACATGGATGGCAGGGCGTAGACCACCTTCAAACCTTCTAGTTCGACTCGCTGCATCAGGTAAATAGGCACTAGCAAATTTGGAGAGTTGATTAAATTCGGCAGAATACTGTTTAACTGTCATACTGCCTTGCCATAGTTGCACAAACTTGTTCTCCTTCTGACGATGCATAGGAGGGGATATGAACTCCTCTTCAAATGCGGCATAAAAAGTTGTCCACGAGATTGCCTCCTCTCCATGGTGAAATTGAAGATATCATCGATGCACGTCCCACAAATCGTATGCATTGAGGCAGAGCTGTAATTGCGCGCATGCGACACGTTTCTCTTCGGGCACCTCTAGCAGAGCGAAGTGGTCTTCAAGTTCGGCCAACCAATCTAGAGCCACGATTTGGTCCTCAGTCCTGTTGAATGGAGTATTGCAGACTTTCTTGAAGTGGCCAAAGTCGAAGGCAGTCACGTCGCTCGTCCTTGGAATTGGGGGCGTCTCAACTTCAAGCACGGGCTGCTCCACTGGAGTCGCTGCTGTTATAGCAAAATGGTTGGAGGCCAAAGTCTATACGATCTATTGTAGGGTATCTTCCTGCTTCTATTGTACTGAGATTCGAGCTTCTATATTGTCTTGAAACTTGAGTTGACTCTCCTCCGCTCGCTTCTTGGCCCGTTCATAGCGAGCTTCATCTCTTTGTTGGTTTGCCTCCAACATCCGCATTAGTTGCTAGATAGGATCGACGTGAGACATGGCTCGCTGGCTCTCTGAACTTCCCGAAGTGCCCGAACTACTTTCTTGGCCTTATGTTTCGCCTGGTGCTAGTACTGAGGATTGTGCTGGTGCCATTCCTTCAAAAGAAGGTAAGTTATATTAGGATCATAATGTATTATGGACTTATTGCATGAACGTATCTCATTTTGGCCTAACAAGTTCAAGAGTTCGCACAGGGATTTGATCGTTAAAGAAACTTTTCCAGTACGAGAAGGAACTTTGAAGCTGTGCTCTGATACCATTATGTCAGGACCCGATTTCGTGGAATCGTTGAGGCATCCCCCGAATTATGACTACCGTGCGGGCCTGGGGTTGCGCCCGCACAAGGCTAGAGATATTTGCATTTGAGCACATATACAGAGTACGTAGATAAATTGAACACAAGTTGAAACATGGAAAAGTTCTCTTTATTGATAATGAACATCTATTACAAACTCTTGAATGAGTCAGCTAATTTATTGCACGATCTTACAAAAGTGTTGACACAAAATAAGATAGCAGTCCTGTATATTATATCCCCTTACTAAACTTCAAAATGATAAAGATCTCCGGACGGGATGACGGCCTTCCCACGGAGCTGTATTGTATATTGAGTTACAAGATCCTTCTTTAAGTACTTCAAAATATGGCACAATCAGGATGCGCCTACCGCTAGACTGGATCGGGAAAGATGACTTTGGATCCTCGCTCGGAACTCCTTAGTACGGAGAACCTGTTTCAACGAGGGTCAGTACATCAAAATATACTGGTAAAGGCGAGCTAACCTAACTATACCAATCAACACATTGTTTATATGAAGCATGCATATTATTTGTAGTCTTTCTATCTTGCCTTAGTTTATTTACAAGTAAGTAAACTTTCCACCGTTCGATGGCTTTTACCTGCCCGTCTGAACTACCTGCATAATACTTACCATGCCTTCCCTGCCACAAAGACACAAGTTAGTTTGCAACAGGTTTAAATATACAAGGGGATCACTGGCGTGATGACATTATAGACATAGTCAAGGATAGGGATAGCATGCAACGAGAGCACACGATGCGCTGTAAGCCATCCCCTCCAGCACACGATGACTACACACAAAGTTCTACCCGGACCGGAACGGTGCCAGTGCCCCAGCGACCGTCCGCAGAACTATACCCTTGTGCATAAGTTGTCCATGATCGAACAATATATTTACTTAAATTATCAGTTTATGCAGTCGAGGCAACACGAATACAAGACAAGTAGCATTGCATGATTCATTTTGCATAGCCTCCCTGAACAATTATTCGTATACAAGATATAATCCATAATTAGCACAATTTATAGAAGAAGATACATTCTAACTAAAATTGAAGCATGTATAGAACATTTGAAATAAACTAGCATACAATAAGATAACCGTTCACAAGTTTAGTTGATAAGCAATACAATCTAAGTTTATTCCCTTTTTATCTTGGCATCTTTTAGTTATTACTTGGTATCATCTGATCGGGACAACAAGAATGCAAGATTTATAGATATGAAGACTTGGAAGAAGGGCTAGCTAATCGGGATGGTAGCCACTCACTTAGTTGGTTGGAAGGGAGAAGAAAAGAGGCGCTCCAAGACTCCACTCGTAAGCCGCCTACTGCTCGTTCACCTACATCCACGAACAGCTTGATCAATACCTCTTCCACTCTTTCCAATCTCAGAATTGAAGTACAGTTCAATGAACGAAAATAATGAAATCTATCGAAACCGTTCAAGAAAAACATGCAAATCTGAAAACCAACTCAAAGCATGAAAACAACAAGCGACATCGAAATCTGAGGCAACAAAAGATACAATAGATAGGTCCCTCCTGACTCTGCCGCTAAGTCGATCCTGGGGGCATGGTCCACTGAATATGGGAATCGATTCCGAAGAAGCAAATCCATAACGAGGACGAGTTCTTGTTTCAATCTATCCTGATCGAATGATATTATCTTGTATTTCTTAGTCGCGCTCCTCGAATAGAAGAAATGGGGTGCCACATAGGGACGAGGAGCTCGTGGTCTGGTGCAGCGGAGCACAGTGGCTTCGGCGAGGATGCTCGGCTCAGGTCGGCCTGATGGTGCAGACGGTCGGGGTATCATCGACAGGATCTGACGAATCGAGATGGAGAGCTGTCAGTCGTGGAAAGTCTGGGACGGCCAGGTGGTGGTACAGGGAGTCGATGATGGGAGGGGGAGATCAATGGCGATGGTGCATGAGGTCCGGAGGAGAAGATATTTATGGCCCATTATGGCTGGACTGACGTCGATGGAGGGTTTGGTCAGAGGAGTTAGAGGAGAAGAGAGGGAGAGGTGGAGATGGTAGCATTAATAGCGGTGGTGGAGTTCGTCGAGCGGGGCACAACGGCTCGGGATGACCGACTCTGGCGCTCGGGTCTGGAGGATGAAGATGAGGGGGATCCCGGAAGGACTGGCTGCTCCGGTCAGCGAGACTGAAGGGAAGGGGATGGCAAGGCGGTCGGGGATAATCAGTTGAGCGGTGTCATGCTATCTCCAATGGGGTGGCTCACCGGAGGGAGATTGGGTCTGCAGAGAAGGCTCGGGGAGAGAAGATAAACGTATGGGAGGGGTCGGCTAGGGTGTAGTTTGGGTTTTGGGTTTTTGGAGAAAAGTAAAGAAAAAGAAGGAAAAGTTGTATTTATACATGTAGATTTTGGGTTTTTTTGACCTAGGAAGTTTGGGCTTGGTCAACTGTACTTGGAGTGGGCTTGGCCTTACATGGGGATGCTTGGAGGGCTATAAGTACATTGTTTAAAATGCAAAAATAGGGTAAATGAGGGGGCAATGTTGCGCGTTGCACATTCCAAAAATTCATGGAGAAAATTTATATGACCAAATAACGAAGAAAAAATTGGGTTTTTTCATGTATTGTCTAATGGTGTGGACACCTCAATGCACTTTTGCATAAAAGCGTCCAACAATTAGAAAATTTAGACAAAGATAAAAATTGGATTAAATTAATTAAAATTAATGCGCAAGGTGTTCTTGAATTAATTAGAAATACATGGGGATAAAATTAGGTGGGACACAAGTGTCATGGACATAGAGGGCTCAGAGTAGAATTTTATCATTAATTTGGGTTGTACAAAATGGTCAAGATTGTGTCTCCAATTTTGATTGGAACGCACAAGGGTACAAAGTTGGGATTTATTTGGTATTAAGAAATAACGTTCGCGACGATTATTGTGCGACTAAAATATAGCACAAGAGAGTATAATTATAAGTTACACCGAGGTCAGAATAGAAGGCGGTCATGTCTAGGGCAAGAGTGAAATTTGTAGAAAGGTAATGGCTAGTGTAGTGCTCCAATTATCGAAGCAACGGTAAGGTGCGCTAAGTGATATAAATATTACAAAATAAAATAAAATAAATATTCTATTTCTAATTGGATTTAATTTTAGCCCTAGTCTTTACTATCTAGGCCAAGTAGGCCTAATTTTGGGTGAGGAGGTTTACACCATGAGATGTATTGAGAAGCTTTGAGATATTTTCTGTATAAAGGGATGTAATGTATGGAACGATGTTAGTATATTATGTGTATCTCAAAAGAGATATAAGCCAATTGGCAATGTAATGACAGCCTTGTAATTATTTCAAGATATCAATAAAGAGATTATTTTTTATACCATTGTGTTCATTCAATTTCTGCAATATTGTGTCGCTGCTTCCAACTCTAAAGAGCTTATTTTGGTTTTGTTTAGCCGCTGCCTTGTGCGAGCGCAACTCCAGGCTCACACGGCATCACGTCCCTAAGGGAATGATCATCCTACGGGAGCACTGGCGTGGTGATCTCATGCCAGCAGGGACGATTGGTACCGCGGAAGATCGGGGCATGACAACCATTTTGTCCATCTCTTCCCATGTTATGTCCGTCTACAAGGCAGCCGGGACCACGAAGGCTCCAGCGATCAATAGCGCCTCGAGACCCTCGAGGCCATAACGCAAACCATGAGCACGTCAATGCTAGATTTGACCCAGAAGATGCTGGAAATCAAGAAAAATATGGCCACTTAACCACCAAGGGCCTCGGGTCAAGCAAGCCAAGATCCCGGGACCAACGGAGACTCGAATGCAACCGCTTAACTTGCTGATGGCAATCATACTCTATCAGGATTGTCTGCTCCTTCCAAAGTAGATAAAGCCTGGGAAGCAATGCAAGAAATACAAGAACCTCGATCCCTCCTAGACTCAATTGTAATACCCCGTTCCACTCAAGCGGACTGCCGATTCAAACGGCAAAAGTGCAACGTCCCATCCCACTTTGCTCAGGCGAGAATACTCATTTGAGGCAAAGGATATCCAGACTTGTCCCTTCAAGAGTTTGGCTTAGGATTTCAGAGGCTCGCTCGGAGTATCGCTCAACCGAGGCGAATCATAGCTAAGGTGGGTGGCTACGATGAACTTGTCTTTGCTTAGTCAGCATAAATAAAATATGGAACTATATATGCTGGTCGCTAAGTGAATCATCCCCTGCATGCTAATAAGAATACAATGCACCTAGCTAAGGGAATAATCTCAACTTGTATTGCTTGTGCTAGAACATAGAATTAAAATATTGCTTATATACAGACACTCGCATGCTACCTTTGCCTTATGCAACGAGACCCCGCTATGCCTCGAGTAGAACAATATATGTAAATTCAGTAGTGCACTGTTCACTCCTTACATTGCACGACCCTGGATTATATCGCTCGATATGTTTCCTTATGGTTTTACTTATCGGCTTACCTTCAGGCCTGAGCCAACGTGAATGCTTAAGTTTTCAATATGAATGCATGCTTGCCTGCTTAGTATAGTTTGTACACATTGCTTTATTGAATATTTGCTACACGAAATACCATGCCACAATTAAGAATACTATCGTGTATCATACATGCATTCGAGTTAGCCAAAAGACTATCAAATAGTCCTTTTGTGCAATATGAACATGCTTTTGTGCAATATGAACCTGCAAGTATCCGAGACCGTTTGGTCGCTAAGGCAGTCCCCGCACCAGGGGAATGCATCAGGGCAAGTTTATATCTGAACAAAAAGTATGTCAAGCTTACATCTGAATGATAATCATACGAAGTTTACCTCTAAACGAGAATCCATCAAGTAAAGAAAGAATCCCAGCTTGTGGAGCAAATGCTCGGTTCAGAACATGAATCATGGATTATCATATCAAGTTATGGATTTGGATAACCCTGACCTACATATCACGGATAACTTGTGCACAAGGTTTATGTGGTTTTCGCGGTCGGTTGCCAGGGCGCTGGGACTGGTCCGATCCGGACAAAAACATTATGTATAGTCGTATGTTATGGACGAAGTGTTATGTAGCGGGGCTCGCCACCTGTGTTGCATATCAATTTTAGTCTCGAGACTATAAACCCTTCTTTTATGGCTATGCCAGCGATAATCGTTCATATAGATAAGTCATCCTCGCTTAGCGGCTATCCGTGTGCGAGTTATTGCATCGTATCAAATAATCTAAATCAGCTAAATGTTATGAATATGAGACACTTGTGAGTAATAGAGCATTTGAACGTCTGAAGCAAACACTTTTGCATAACATGTATGCTCGTGCACCCGATATAAAATCTCATACTGAAATATTGTGTTTACATATGCTAATGTCATGATTCAATATGTACATGCTCGTGCTTGAATTAACTTGGTTTGCCTTGGACAGGGAAGGACAAATGGTAAGTTGGTAAGTTTTGCCGTATTTTCTCTTATATCGCATGGCGTACTGCCACATGAGTTAGGCTATTCAATATTGCCATAAAACTGATCCTAAGGCAACTAGAAAGACAATATAATAGTTGGTGCACAGAACCTATATTACGTGTTTAGATTTGTCGAGCGGGCGAGTAGCCTCCCCACCAGTGCATTCGTGTACTGATAATCTACTAGATTGTTTGCAGGGTGCGGGAGAACCTCGTTCGGCGCGGATGCCTCATTCGTGCGTGCTAAGGCATAGGGTCAAATCTTAAGCCTTGGAACGTTGTGATCCAGAACTGAAGCACATATATAAGACATAATGTTGGAACATCGCATGTACATCATTCCACAAATATAGCCACTTGGCACGCTTTTATTGTTTCAAAGAGAGAGAGTCTTGAGCGACTTGTAATCTCGGCTATACGCCGCCTGTAATACTTGTTAATACCAATAAAGATTTTGTTCTACTTCAGCTTATGTTATTCAATGATTCTGCTATTATCGACTGAGTGAACTTGTTACCAAATCACCTATGCGTTTATAATTCTGCTGCACTCGGACAATCTGTGCGACTCTATGGCTTAGACCTCTTATCGCTAGGCAATGAACCATGACCTTGCACGGGCGCGGCTCATGCTCGTATAGCATCATGCCTAGATAGGTTAAGCGATCGTCCTGCGGGAGCACTGGCGTGGTGATTCTTGCCTAACGGGGGTGGCCGATTAGCCTGCGGGAGATCGGAGCGTGACATCAATGGACAATCGGGACACACTGCTCAAGCTTGGGATACGATATCGATATTTCCTCGAGTAAAAAGACGTGCCATATCCACTCAAGTACAAGCCCTTCTTCATGACTCAATTTGATGGGAAGACATGTCCTCGTCAATATATGAGTTATTTTGAGACGGTGACAGGGCATCTGCCTCGCAACGATGCCCTTCTCACCAAGATCTTCATCGGGGCGTTATTCAGAGTAGCCTTCTACTAGTTTTGCAGAGTCTATGACAATTTTATCTTATCGTTCAAGGATCTCAAAAGTCTCTTCCTTGTCCGATTCTATACCGACAGAAATGACATGATGATGTCCTCTCCGATGGACATTATGTAGAAAGAAAAAGAGCCTATGCGGGAATTCATAGAGCAAGTTAGGCAAGCTGTGCTGAAACTACCCCCCCCCCCCCCGGTAATCCAGAGTCCATGCTAATGGACACATGCTGGAGAAATCTACTTCTAGTAATCAGGCTCTGGATGGGCGCTACTTAGTTCAAAGACTATATGACGTTCATCATAAGTGTTATCGCTACTGAGAAGAATGTGAAGGATGCTCGAATATTGGAAATATAGATCCTCGTCACTGGTGACAGGGAAAAGCGCCATAACAACAACAGCAGTAATGGTGACCGTGACGATAAAGAAAAGCAGGACCTTTCTGTCAATATGTCCAAAAAGCCCTCCACGATGGACAAAAAGCCATCATAAGCTCCAAAACTGAAAGAGACTTACTCTTTCGACGACGATGACGTAATGGAAATCTCCGATGTGCTGAAGCAAGGCAACAAGCTCATACTTCCTGAGATCAAATGCCCTGATGAGGCAAACAAGGTGGATAACCCCAAATGTTGCCACTATAACCAGTTCGTTTACCATCTAACACATGATTGCTACATGTTGAAATGGTATATCCAGCGTCTGGTTGATTCCAAGGCTCTCACCTTGGACTTTGATGACCAAAAAGTTGCTGCCAATATGGTATTGTCACGCCCCAGTCCCAAAATATCGAGGGACTGGATACGTGGCAATGGCCAGCAGCACACACTGATGGACAAACCCAATTTAATAGATCCATCAGGGCATACTTAAGCTGTAAAATAAAGTCTACTAAAACCTTCCATAACTAATCTCATCCACACAAGATAAATATGATCAACAGCAATAAGAAATATAAATCAATAACCAGTCTCAACAAGGTACTTCGGAAAACAACCCGATATAAATCTGATACAATGGTTCAACAGACCAAAACATAATGTCTGAAATAAGTAGATAATGAGTATGAAACACAGATGCTCAGGAAAAGTCTTCAGCTAATACCTCATCCTCGAAAATCGGTACAGCTCATGTATCCACTCCTGCTTCTGCTGTTGTCCCGTATACCTCGGGATAGATCTCGTCTGCCAATCCTGGGGACATAATCTGGATCCAGGTCCTCAGGGGACATAGCAAGGTACAAAATAACTCAAGCCAAATAAGTGCAGTGCAGAAATAAATGAAATAATAGGGTAAACTATATAACCATCTATGTGAAATGCAAGTGAGAGGTTTAGTCATACTCGGGCTGAGACTACTACAGGATCAGTGTCGGAGAAACCCATTGCAGTATTCTCTCGAAGGGCCAGTACGGTACCAAAGATCTGTTGCCAGAGTCTAAGGCACTTCCATTAAAATATTATATATATATATTTAGCCTTTTGTATGGTAAATCTCTCCCCACCCAATGTAATCACACGTCTCATGTCCATGACACGCAAGATCATATCTAATGCAACCAGTCATAATGAAATCTAAGCATGTATAATGTATATGTCATAAACCTGTATCCTATACAGAATTACCATGAATATCTTAGGAAGATTCTGTCTCATAAATAGTGTCAAGTGTCCTGGGTATAATGTACTAGATAGGGCAAGTACGAGAATATAAAGGGCCACGATATCCATATCTAGGTGGCATTACACAATTCCGCGTACGGTGTTGGCACCCGACTATTAATCGGACACTAAGTAAGTCACACGATCCAAGGTCAAGCATGTACAAGATATAAATAAATCAAGAAAATATGTAACAAAAACTGCAATGTTGGCAATGTACACTTGCCTGGGGTTTGAATACCAACAGTTGTCCCTGTATCAGTGGATCCTGCAGGTACTCCTCCAAAAGCTGAAATAAACATCACCAACAGTCTCAAAAAATATCAAATTGCTAGAAACGCCTGTCCTTAAGTCTAATTTGGACACAGGAGCAAAAATGACAGTTCCTGGTCAAAACGGGGTCCACGTGTGGGACGCTTTGCACCAAAAAATGTGTCAGAACCAATGGTCTCCAAATTCGTCATACTTAGTGTCAACAAGTCAGGAACGATGATACAAACCCAACGAAACTTCCTGAACTGGATTTCGATGAGCCGATCACAAAATCGTCCGTCAAGTGGAGCCGCAGGGCCCACGATACCGATTTTGTCAACGTTCTCAGAATCGAACCAAACTTGGGTCACAGGACCAGCGTATTGCTACGAGTCTGATGACGCAAGTTTCGTTTCGATCCGACGTATGTACACAAAGTTATAACGTGTTCCAGAACATGCGGATACGGGGCGTTGTCGGCGTATCAACGGCGCACACCTTTTGGTGAAGACCGCACGCGACCAAGTCGTCCCGTTTGGCGGGGCGCACTCAGTTCCGGGATAAAATAGGGCATTGATTTTGCTGTTTTTGGATCGGTTTGCGATCGCCACAGGACGCGATGCGCCGAGCGGGTTGCACGGGCATCGAGGGGGTTACACAGTCTACGCGTCACAACTGATGGAACAAAAATCGGATCAACGAAAAGAGAGAACGGGTTACCTGAACAGGGCTCCGTGGAACGGGATTTTACGTGTCCGGGTTCTGTGTCCGGGTGCTGTGTCCAGTACTGCGCCGTGGCCGGTACTGTTCTAGGGTTTAGAGTTCTGTGTCGGAGATGGTTGCCGTCGGAGGACACGGCGGAGGCGGTCGGGGGCTGCTCGAGGACGACTAGGGCATCGAGGCGGAGGGGAGGCCGAGGTCGGGGGAGATCGTCGGAGGCGGCTAGGGTTGTGGAGGTCCGGTGAGGTCGTCTCGGGGAAGCGGGTGGCTGTCGAGGTTCTGCGGGGTCGAGGAGTGGGCGGCGGAGCGGAGCTGGGCAGCGGAGGAAGGAGAAGAGAAGGCGGTGGTGGTCGATGGCTGGGTGTGGCGGAGCTAGGGAGGAAGGTGGTTAGGGCTTAAGGTCGAGCGGCTGTGGGGGGGTTCGACGATGGAGGAACGTCGAGGGGATCGTCGGGGACGATGATGGGTCGAGGGGAGGAGAAGATCGAGGGGGAAAGCGGTGGCAGGAGGCTAGGGTTTTGTCGACGGTGGAGCGGGGAGAAAGAGACGGAGGCGAGCGGCGGATATCTGGGCGGTCGAGGGGTTAGGGTTAGGGCTCCGGCAGGCGGTCGAGGGGTTAAATAGGGGGTCGCCGGCGGTCGGGATATGAGTCGGATTAGGATTAGGGTTTTGGTCCGATCGGGTAACGGGTGCGGGTCGGGTTCAATATGAATCCGGCCCGATCCGCTAGGAGGTGGGGCGGGTTTCGGGTATTCGGGTTTCGGGTCGGGTTTAGATCCGACCCGACCCGCTAAGGTTGGGTTCGGTTCAATTGAAACGGGTTTGGGTTGGTTTGGTTTATTTTGGAAATAAACCGGGTTTATTTCTAGGGTTTAATTCGGTTTATTTAAACTTAGTTTTTAGGGCTTTAAAAATGCTTCCGGGGTCCAATAAATTCTCGGAAAATTCCTATATCTAGTTTTTCATTTTACACCATAAAATATTATTTTCATAATATTTTAATATTAATTAACAGCAATTAAAAATTATTTAATCATAAAATATCTTAGTTTTAATTCCAGAAAATTACAGAAAATTGTGTAAAAATTATTAAAAAAGATAAAAAAAACAGGGGGGGTTACAGGTATCTCTTCAATTTGTCGACTTCCCTCAAACGGAAGCCTAAGATGGTGTTATCTCAATCTCGAGGGCAACAATGGAGGTTTTCTATCTTCCCCCCAGCTCGCGACCAAGTGGCCGGGTTGGTTCTTTTCAGCATACCATGGGGCAAGGTCATTTGGGTTCACCCAGATCTTGCTCTAGACTTGATGCAGCAAGCAACACCTTCCTCCATCAAGTCTAAAGGAAGAAGTCCAAATCCTACTACACGGTTTCTCCCTCTACCAAAGAAGCCAAAGCTGGGACAACTAGGTCTGACCTGGCTTACCAGCGTGACTAAAATGCTCCCAACGATGGTATACTTCCAACCATCGCACCTGCCACCTCTTATCTGGGTCCAACCTAGCAGTCGATAGCAGACAAATCAAAGCAGAAAGAAACTAACTTTGACAAGCTGTTGCGCAAGGATGCAGCTCAAGGGCTGGAGAAGCCCTACAATTTTGACATATTGGCATAACTTGCCAATACACCGACCAAGTTGTCATAGTTTGAGCTCCTCTGACTCTCCAAAGATACTCGGGACACTCTGAGCGAAGCATTACATAATGCCGACACCTACCTGGCTCAGGTAAAGCTGCTAGTTGAGAAACTCGTTGCGTGCGCTCTTTGCAATAATTTGACAGAGGCAATTCCCAACACCACATTCTTGTAACATGACATGTTGCTAAAGAATAACAGGCATGACCTCCCTCTGTATTATACATGGTATATTGGAGCCATCAAAGTTGACAGGATGCATATTAACCTCGGTTCATCTATCAGCATCATCCCACGAAGTTTGCAGCGGACCCTGGGCATCCCAATTCATTGGCTAGCAGCAACTAATACTGCCATCAGTGGCTTCAACGCAGGAAGGAGCTACTATCTGGGAAAGATTTGTCTGAAATATCAGATTGGCAACTTGCAAACAGAGGTCACTTGCTACGTCATAGATGTAGATATATCTTACAATGTCTTATTAGGGTGTCCATGGATACATGAGTACATAATCGTGCCATCAACTCTGCACCAATGCCTAAAGTACGTTGACGATTACGGCATTGTCAAGATGGAGTTTGTCGATATTGATCCATTCAAAGGGGTCGAAGCATATTACTCTGACTCAACCCTATACAAGCAAGTCCACCAAGACGAAAGAGGAAACAACATCGACAATAAAGCAGAAGCTGGTGCAACATCGAACGAGCTCTTGAGGGTCCATCTCAAAGGGCATACCCCTAACACAGCTCCTCCTCTCTTGGTGAAACTGAATAGAAAGGCACCCAAGCCTCTGGTCATTCACCTGTGAAGATTGATTCGACTACCAAAAGAGGATCTAGCACCCATTACTGCTTTCAAACCCCTGGTGGTAAAACTTTGCAGGAGACCTCCGAAGTCGTCACTCGCATTGGGGGTAGATCACGGAAAAGATGAACTGGGAGAGTACGTGGCAGCTCATGTTGATGTATCTTCTCTTGATGATGTAATTCCCTTAGAGAAGATACCTTACTTTATTAATAAAGGGTTATCTTTGAACTACTATGATATTACACATTTAAGTACAATATATTCCTTAGAGCATGGTCTAGGCATGCAATTGCATACATAGGTGAATACTACCTACGCAATGAACTAAATTCTCCCTAGTCAAAACTCCTACTTTATAGTTCCCGCAAGGAGGAGGGAAGACAAATCCATCATCATTGGTATAATAGAATATCCTCAGTCCTTCATCCCAGAGGAGCAAGAACCAGAACCTAAAGGCAAAAGAATACAAATATACTGCTACAGTTCATAAACCAAGTGCATTATCAAGAACATGGGTTATGATCTTAAAAGCAACCAAGGCCTGAATTATCGCAAAGGTCGACAACTGCCTATGCATCTCCTCACTCCAGCAGACAAGTCCGACGATTAATACCACAAGACTCGGCATGGTCTGGGGTATGTGACACCTCCATCAATCCCCGAAGGCTCGGAGGAAGAGAAAGAATTTCATTTCTCACTCTTCCCAATCCTCCGCATGGGATTCTGACACAAGTATCGGGGACATATTTAGACAAACTTTGTCTGCATATGGTGTCAACACAACCTGAGGAAAATGATAAGGACCCACCTGAACTCCTTAAAGTAGAACCGTGGGCCTAGCACTTAGACTCACAATGAGAGTTGCGGTTCGAGCAATGAGAACCTCCCACTGAGGACAAAGTCGTACAAGTCGATCTGGGCGATGAATCTACCCCTAAACCTATCTTCATCAACAAAAGTCTATCCGGTGAAGATCGTGAATCCTTACTATAGCTTGTAAGGGAGTATATCGACATATTTACCTGAGCTATGAAGACATGCCAGGATTGGACCCCTAGATTGCAGTCCATAAACTCAACATCCTGCCAAATACTAAGCCAGTAAAGCAGCAACAAAGGAGGTTTCATCCGGATATCATGAACGCCATCGAAGTTGAAGTAAATATACTGAAAGCCAGTGGGTTCATCCTAGAAGAACATCACCCAAATTGGGTAGCCAACATCGTGCCCGTCATCAAGAAGAACGGAAAGATCTGAATCTACATAAAATTTCATGATCTAAATACGACATGCCCAAAGGACGAATTTTCTCTTTCGATCATCGACATAATGATCAATAACACCCGTGGCTTCGAGCGTGTCACACCCGTTCCTAGATTTGGTATTCTTGAATTTGTGATATTTTAAAATTTTCTTGATAATGTATTCATGCTGTATTTTATATGTTGGTTTCTATCATATATGCCATATTTTATTTTTTTGGATTTATGTTTATTATGGGAGACTGTCCTGAACCAATAGTGAACACGTTGACAAGTGCCATGGACCCGTACTCGGACCCTTATGTAGGATGGATACCTGATCCGGTTCAATTTTAAAACCACTAAGCCTATTTTGGATGGTTGAGATTTGTTTGGAGGGTGCCATGACTTAATCCTATGGCCAACATCATTTTTTCACTTGGTATATATATGAGTATTTCTCTCTCCTCTCATTCATTCTTCATTTTCTATTCTCTTTCTTGTTTTCTTCTTCCTCCTTCCTCCTTCCCTTACCCGACCCTAACCCGATCTCTAGCCCATATCCTGTAGTACCCCGTTCCCCCTATTCGGGGAGCACGGCTAAGAAATACAAGACGGTATCGTTCGATCGGGATAGATTGAATCAAGAACTCATCCTCATTATGGATTTACTTCTTCGAAATTGATTCCCATATTCAGTGGACCGTGTCCCGAGGATGGGCTTAGCGACAAAGTCAAGAGGGACCTCTCCGCTGCAAGTTTTCTTGCCTCAGTTTTTGCTGTCGCTTTGTTGCTTTCGTGCTTTGAGTTGGTTTTCGAATTTGCTTGCATTTTCTTGAAGGATTTTGATGGATTTCATTATTTTCATTCGTTGAACTGCACTTCAATTCTGGGATTGGAAAGAGTGGAAGAGGTATTGATCGGCTGTTCGTGGTAATGCAGGTGAACAAGCCGTAGGCGACGCGCGAGAGGAGTCCTGAAGCACCTTTTTCCTTCTCCCTTCCAACCAACTTATAAGTAGCCTATATTCGATTCAGTTGACCCTTCTTCCAAGTCTTAACATCTATAAATCTTGTATTCTTGCTTGCTCCGATCAAACGATACCAAGTAATAACTAAAAAATGTCAAGATAAAAAGAAATAGACTTGAATTATTATTGCTTGTCAATCAACTAGTGAACGGTTACCTTATTCATGTTGGTTCATTCAGAATGTTCTATACATGCTTCAATTTTAGTTAGAAATGCATAATTCTTCTAAAAATTATGCTAAATATGGAACATACCTTGTTATACAATAAATTATTCATGGAGACTATGCAAAATTAATCATGCAATGCTACTTGTCTTGTACTCTTGTTGCCTCAACTGCACAAATGTTAACTTAGCCTAGACCCTGTTCGATCACGGACAACTTGTGCACAAGGTCATGGTTCTTGCGAATGGTCGCTGGGGCACTGGCACCAATCCGGTCCGGATGGAACCTATTATTTAGTCTCTAGTACTTGACGGAATGGCTTACAGCGCCCCTTGTACTTTCGTTGCATACCATTCTCGCCAAAGACTATATCGTCCATTGTGGCATACGCTAGTGATCTCCACGTATATTTAAACCTATGCAAGCTAACTTATGTCTTTGTGGCAGGAAATGATATGGTAAGTATTGTGCAGGTGGTTCAGATGGGCAGGTAAAAGCCACCGAACGGTGGAAGTTCATTTCAGTAGTTTATATATATTTACTGCTTGCTTGTAAAATGAACTAAGGAAAGATAGAAAGACCACAAATAATATGCATGCTTCATATAAACAACGTGTTGATTGGTATAGTTGGGTTAGCTCGCCTTCACCAATACATTTTGATGTACTGACCCACGTTGAAACAGGTTCTCCGCACTAAGGAGATCCGAGCGAGGAGCTGAAGTCATTTTCCCAATCTAGTCCAGCTGTAGGCGCATTCTGATCGTGCCATCTTTTGAAGCATTTTGAAGCAAGGAGCTAGCAAACTAAACTCGATGCAGCTCTATGGGAAAGCCATCATCCCGCTTGGAGGTCCCTTATTTTGAGTTTTAGTAAATAATGTAATGTACATGACTGCTATCTCATTTTGTGTCAACTTTTGTAAGCCTGTGTGGCAACCCTCTGACTCGTTCAAGAGTTTGTAAATAGATGTTCAATATCAATAAAAGAGAACTTTTTTATGTTTTAACTTTGTGTTTCAATTTATATGCGTACTGAGAATATGTGCTCGTTATGTGAAATACCTTAGCCTTGTGTGGTGCGTAACCTAGGCCTGGGGGACGACTATTGATTCCACGGAATCGGGGCGTGACATATCCAAGTCTAATAGACTAGCATAATAGTCTCAAATATAATACATGTCAAAATATCTATACTATGACATAACTAATACAAGAGTCTAAATATCTGCAACTAGCTGATCATCTCCCGGTACCGGCTCCTTCTGAGCTACTGTCTCTAACTATATACCCACTATATCCTGAGGTCCATAGTGTGTGGGATACCAGTCATCTAAATTATCTAAAAAATATATTCAGTCAGGATTGGAGCGAAGCACACCTCTAACAGTAGTTCCAAATAAATGATAAAGACTATGTAACAGTAAATAGAGAGAATATACAAATAAATAGAGCATGAGCAAAAAAATATACAGGATATAAGAATGATGTAAATAGTACAAGAGAGATGAGCATCATATATAGGAGTCGGGAAATACAACTAATTAAGTGAGTGAGTACTAGCTTCGATATGTGACCGACTTGGAAACTTGTACAGGAATCATGGCCTGGTTAATTGTCACGCCCCAGTCCCAAAATACGTAGGACTAAAAATACGTAACACGCCAGCCGTATGTACACGAAACTCCAATATGTTAGAAGATCGTAACACACGTACGCTGTACATGAATATCTAATCCACAAGTGGTAATATACTATCAACACAAGTCACACGCAATCTATATCTCATCCACAACATAAATAAAGAATTAGGAATAAATATTTGAATCTCAAATATGAAGTCTCAAAGTATGATAGTCAGGTGGAAACAAATCTACTACAAATTGACTATACTAAAAATTACTAAATAAGGGAAGAGATCAAACTCTAATATAAGATAAATATCAATGAAGAAAATAGCAACTAGAATATCCATCACCTGCGATAAATCAAAGGTACTCTGAAGGTAAGACCTCATATGTCTGGTATGAAGCGTCAGGTCCTGGTCCATACTCCTGTGGATACTTCTGTAAGTCTATACCTGGAAAGGGACCAGGTCCTCAGAGGGACATAACAAGATACATAGAAGTATGCCAATAAAGTACTAAAAATAAACATCAAATGGGGTCGCCTAACCATCTATGTGAATGCACTTTGAGAACAACTTTCCAACAAGTGGGCTATCTGGCTAAAATGGGATTGGCATGATTCTCTCAGAGAATCAGGGGCCTACAAAGCATGTCGTCTTTTGAACGTCAGAGGCCGCCTGATAATATATAGGGGTCATCATGACCGCGCATCTCCGACGGAGCGTACGGGTTACACAAGGAAAGTGCAAAGGATCCCAAACGCCTTACTTGTTGGTCTCTCCACCCCATGCTCTAAGCATGTCATATCCATGACACGATGATACCTCTAATAACTACCAAGTCTCCTAGCATACAAATTCTAAAAGCAGTTATTTCCTATCCCACGTCCCATACGTACAGGTGGCCAAACCCGTCACGCAAGTCCGTGTCCTACATGAGACTCACACTCGTGTAACAGATGTGTCACAACTAATGAAATCTAATGATGCCTCCAAATTATGTGGTGGTCTCGTAAACTAGGTCGACATGCATAATATATAATAAAGATAAAATACGACGCCACCGTCGTTGCACCCAAGTTATTCTTGGACGCGCAGTTTATATAGCAGTTAAAATATATGAACTAAATGATAGAAATAAAATGCATGGACCATATGGAATATAAATTACAGTACAATGACAAGGTATACTTGCCTGACAAGAAAGCTGCGTAGTGTAAACATCCAGGTGTCAAGTATATAGGATCAGAAACTATGGCCTCCGAATAAACGTCTTCGGATGCTGAAATAAATATCACCAATATTTCAAGAATAAGCAAGATAGTCAGAAAAGCCTACCCTTCGTCCAATTTGGACACAGGAGCAAAACAGTAATTTCGGGTCAAAGGGGGGTCCACATGTGGGCCACTTTGTACCGAAAAAGTGTGCCAGAGGTAAATATCACTAAATGGGACAAATTATAGGTCAAAAAAATTCTAAACATCAATACAAACTCAACGGTATGTCCAATTTTGGATTCCGGTGAGCCAAACACAAATAAGCTCTTAAAGTCAATAATGGAGCCCACAAATAGGCGACTTGGTCAACTGTCTCAAAATAGCGTGAAACTTGGGTCACAGGACCGGCGTGATACCACAAATCTAATGGCGTAAGTTTTGTCGCGTTCCGACGAGCATACACAAAATGGTACGGTATTTTATAAAAGTCGTTATATGGGAATTTTTTACGAATACGAGTTAATTTCGACCCGCACACACGTCCGAATCAGCTTTCGCGAAAGCCCACACGTCAGGATATATCATTGACGCCTTTTGGTATAATTGGTACAGAACAAGGCAGTTCCGTTTGGCGTGGCATACTCCGTATCACAAAATTATAGTTTTAAAAAATCAAGTTTTTGGTCGTTTTGGAGGTTGAATAATTTAACACATAGAACAAATTAACAAAAACTAAAAGAACAAAAAAATTCTCGGTTATATGGAGAAGAAAAATCCTTCAATCAGTTTTTGAAAATATTAAATAGATTAGCGACAAATTGGGTGTGAACATGGGGGTTTGGGTTAAAAATTTTGGACTATTTTGGTCAGTTTTTCGATCATTTTTCGGTCAATTTTTCGACCAATCCAGGGCACGAAATCTCGTCCCTCTTGAGTGAAAATCCTAGAATGTTAGGTTATGAACGTACACGAATAAATCGGTCACAAAAATAATCAAAATTAAGGAAGATATAATACCTTGAAGGGAGGCTTAGAACTGCGGGCGTTGTGCACGCGTGCGCGCGGCGGACGCTGACGGCAGCGGCCGGCCGGGCTGCGACGGCGCGCGGCTGCGGCGACGGTCGGCGCAGGTTAGCCGACGGTTGGTCGTCGGGGTCGAGGCCTAGGGTTAGGGTTAGGGTTTGGGTATTAGGGTTTTGGAGATATATATATATATATATATATATATATATATATATATATATATATATATATATATATATATATAGAGAGAGAGAGAGAGAGAGAGAGAGAGAGAGGGGAGAGTGTGTCTGATGGGTTCGTGAGGCTGTGGTGTGGGATTAGTTGGTAGTTTGTTTTGCTAAGGGGGTAGTTGTTATTAGGTTTTTAGTTTCTTTTTTTCTTTTCTTTTTCTTTTCTTTTATTTTATTATAACTATTACTAATATTATTATTATTATTATTATTATTATTATTATTATTATTATTATTATTATTATTATTATTATTTTATCATTATTATTATTATTATTATTATTATTATTATTATTATTATTATTACTACTACTACTATTATCACTAACATTATTATTGCTATTATTATTATTATTATATATATATATATTAAAATATATATATTTACATATATAAAGGATGTTAAAAATCCTAAAACCAATATTTGCACACAAAATAAATATTAAAAAATTATTTTGTAAAGTTTTAATAAAATACTACACTCAAAATATTTTATGAAATATTTTGTAATTAATAATTAGATATTTATTTAGTTGTATAAATCAAAAATTATATTATCTAATTAATTAAGTAATTAATTAAATAGTTATCCACAAAATAGGTAATAGTAAATAATATGCACATCTTACAAAAAGAAAAAATTGTCTAACTTGGCACAGAGAATTATGCGATGCTAATTGTAGGAAACTTGGAATTAGAAAATAACCAAAATTAAATTATATATATATAATATCTAATATTTAATAATTAATCTATGGTCGTTACACTAATGTCATACTAACACCAAGAGATCGAATTTCTGTACCATGAAAAGATCCTACAGGTAGTGTCTCCTGCGTAGGCTACTTCCTATGAAGGAAGATACAGATTTTAGGGCCATCCTATATTATTAATTTCTAAACCACGGTGAAGTATCCTAATAAAATTATTAGGTTTTAATTGTTTTGAAACATAATCTAAAACAAATACAAGAAATACAAAAAAATACACACAAGATACCTATTTTTGGGTGAGGGAGTTTACAATCTATCCAACTTAAAAGAATTTTGTCCTCAAAATTAAAAATAAGGCATGATTTGCTAAATCTTTCATATTCGTATATAAGGCATGTCAATCGCGATCTCTTCCAAAATTTAAATAACGAAATCTATCCAAATCCATCGCAATCACTTCAAAATTAAAATAACTACTCTTCAAATTAAAATTCAACATATCGCAATATCTTCTCGATTTTTAAATAATCAACATCCAATTTTAAGTCAAATCCTTATAACATCTTCACGATTTAAATAACCCATATCAAATTTTACATCACGATTTTCAACTATCATAATCTTCTCTAGATTTTAAATAATAAATAATTCTAATAAAATTTTATTCCTATTTTTAACTTATGAATTTCGTACTCTTCAAATTATAAATTTAATTTACATCCTCAATATTTTGAATAGGTGATCCAACAATCAATGTTCAACTTTAATTCAAATCATCAAATTATAAAATTTTGAACTCAATCAACCAATGTTCCTATTTAGAGTTCTATTTATTTTTCTTAAGATTTAAATCGTTGATTCAATCTTCAATATTTAAAATTTAAATCATGTGCCCAAAGTATAAATATTTGGTCCGCAATATCAAGATTTTAAAATTTATTAAATCATCATCATCTTAATCATTCTTCTAAAATTCTCAACATTTAAAATGACTTAAATCTCTCAATCTAAGCTTACTTTATCATAATAAAAAATTTACCTCAAGTTGACAATGCAACTTCTATCCAACTTAGAATTTATCCATCTATCACATAGGGCTATACATTAAAAAAAATTCTCAAATTATTTAATCATGTTATTCAATCCTCAAAAAAATTTAACACAAAAAAATTTCACATGTGGTGTGCCCTTAATTACAAAAATAGTCACAAAGTAATGTGATTGGCATATGGGGTATATCTATTACTCTCCGTGTATCAAACTGATACTAGGCACGAACGTTCATCTTTCCGAAATAGGGAAAGATAGAGAAAAATAATAAAGAATTCAAGAAGGAGGTGATAGAATACAAGTACGGGGTTCAAGGCATTTAAAGAATTTAAAAAGAGAGTTGTCAAGGTAGTTACGGATTGAAATTCTATTTTGGTAAATTCTTATTCGCATGTTCATATTGGAACAGTTATGTAACCAATAAGATATGCTCGAACATATCTAAAGGGTAAGTATATTCGTCTACTAATCAACTATATATCAATCCACGTAAAGTAGTCATGCGAAGAGCGAACCAAGCGCACTAAGATTAGCTAGACCATAATACACTTATTCTGATTTTAGACAATATATTGGTGTGGTTGATCAGACCCCAAGGAACAACCTCGATAAAAGAATAAGCTTGCCAAACTAGGCTATAATAGCAGCATAAGTCAAGGTAGTCCAGAAAATATAAGTACGCTGGATTATGATGAAAGAAGGTACAAAATAATTCAAGCTCACCAAGAAGATGAGACTCGTCCGGTGTTATGCCTCTACAGGTGCCATACAACTCCTTGTCTAAGTCTCTAGTCGATCCAATGGGGGTATGGGCCTCTAATTCTACAGTCTGGATAAACACTATCTTCTTATGCAAGCATATAGTTGGTGTCATTCAATTATACTTCATTAATGGGTTAAAAGGACTATGTGATACTAGGTTATGAGACATACTAACTTAAAAGAATAAACTAATACTATAACTGTCTTAAGGAAATTTTATAAAATAACTTTGTCCTTGTAAATAAAGTAGAAACTCTTATTAGGGTATACGAGAAAAATATCTTGGTACCTATTAGGGTATCCTATTGCATGATATAGGTAATGGTCATCTTAAGTCTTAATTATAGTGCTTATAGAACAAAAGTGTTAATATTAAGAATGAAGAAGTTACTGGCTCTTAAGTGAAAGAGGATATAACCTATATGGAGATATGTGGAACAGATTACTTGATTTAAAACTAAAGGATAATCATAAAATCATAATCTAAATGAACAACTCAACTATCAAGTTCTAACTACTAAGCACAAAATTTCAAAATTCAAGATTAACAACTATAATCCTAGTAAACTATATATCCTAACACAAAGAAAATCACGTAGCCTACAATCAGAAGGGTTATGTGGCACGAATTGAAAGATAAAGAAAAAATTTATCGTCGCACAAATAGTGAGGGTTAAGGTTTCAGAGAAACAAGATATGAAATTAAATAAAGAGACTGTCACGCCCCAGTCCCAAAATACCGAGGGACCGGATGCGTGGCGATGGCCAGCAGTACGTACCGATGGACAAACCCAATTTAATGGATCCATCAGGGCATACTTAAGCTGTAGTATAACAATAAATAGGTCCAATGATACAAGTCACAGTCTATACTAATCTCATCCACAACAGATAATCACAGATCAAATGCCAGAATAATGCAACTAAAATAAACAAGCATATCTCAATAGAAGTGTCTCGGAGAACAATCCGAGAACAAGTCTGATACATAATGAAATAGACTGAAAATAAAGAAATAGAAATAGAAATAAATGAGTATCTCAAGCCAATACTCAGGAGAAGTCCTCTGGTACAATCTCGTCCTCGGATCCTGGTACTACTCCAATGTAGGCACCTGCTTCTGCTAATGCTAATGCTCCGGTGCCGTATACCTCGGGATAGATCTCGTCAGCTAATCCTGGGGACATAATCCGGATCCAGGTCCTCAGGGGACATAGCAAGGTACAGAATAACTCAAGCCAAATAAGTGCAGTGCAACAAATAATGAAATGATAAGGTAAGTATATAACCAACTAAGTGATATGCAAGTGAGAGTTTTAGTCATACTCGGGCTGAGACTACTACAGGATCAGTGTCGGAGAAACCCATAGCAGTATTAGTATCACGACTCCAGTAGATATGCCGAAGCACCTCTAGACAATAATATATATATATAATAATCAGCCTTTGTTATGGTAACACTCTTCCCACCCAATGTAATCTCACGTCTCATGTCTATGACACGCAGGATCAAAACTAATGCAGCAAGTCATATAATGTCTAAGCATGTATCATGTATATGTCATAAATCTGTATCCTATACAGAATCACCATGAATATCTCAGGAAGATTCTGTCTCATGAATGGTATCAAGTGTCCTGGGTATAATGTACTTGATAAGACAAGTACGAGAATATAAAGTGTCACGAATGTCCATCTCTAGATGACAATACACAACACCGCGTACGGTGTTGGCACCCGACTAATAATCGGACGCTAAGTATGTCACACGGTCCTAGGTTGAGTATGCACAGCAATATAATGAAGCAAGGAAAATATGTAACAATACTGCATGGTTTGGCAAGGTACACTAGCCTCGGGTCCTGGCTCCAACTGTAGCTCTGGTCTCAGTGTGATCTGCAGGTACTACTCCGGTTGCTGAAATAAACATCACCATTAGATTCAGAAAATATCAAATAGCTAAAAACGCCTGTCCTTGAGTCCAATTTGGACACAAGGGCAAAAATGACATTTTCGGGCCAAAGCGGGGTCCACATGTGGGCCACTTTGCACCGGAAAACGTATCAGGGTCAAAGGTCTCCAAATTTGTCCAACTCAGTGTCAACAAGTCAGGAACGATGATACGAACCCAACGGAACTTCCAGAATTGGATTCCGATGAGCCGATCACAAAATCGTCCGTCAAGTAGAGCCTGTGGGGCCCACGATACGCGATTTTGTCAACGTTCTCAGAATCGAACCAAACTTGGGTCACAGGACCAGCGTATTGCTACGAGTCCGATGGCACAAGTTTCATCTCGATCTGACGTGTGTACATAAAGTTACAGCGTATTCCAGAATAGACGGATACGGGGCGTTGTCGGCGGATACGCGTTGATTCCGGTGTGCACGCACATCCAAATCAACTTCTGCAAAATCCCACACGTCCGTATCAATATCGCGCATATTTTGGTAAAGACCGCGTGCGACCAAGTCATCCCGTTTGGCGGGGCGTACTCAGTTCCGGGGTGAAACAGGACGTTGATTTTCCTGTTTTTGGATCGCGGTTTGCGATCACCACAGGATGTGACGCACCGAGCGAGTTGCACGGGCACCGAGAGGGTCATACAGTCTACCCGTTGCAACTGACGGAATCGAAAACAAAATTACGAGGAGAGAGGAAACGCTACCTGAACAGGGCTCCAGAAACTGCGTTTTCTCGTGTCCTGCCCGTGTCCTGCGTCCGTGTCCGGTACTGTTGCTCGTCCTAGGGTTAGGTTTAGGGAACGATGCCGGAGTGGGGAGGTTGCTGGCGGCCGGAGGTAGTCGGGCTCGGGGTCAGCGAGGTCGGGTTGTGGGCGGCTCAGGCGACGCTCGTCGGCGGAGCTGCGGTGAGGCGCTGAAGGAGGCGGGCTCGGGCGGAGCGCTGGCCTGCTGGTTCTCGAGGAGCGGCGAGGGGTCCAGGGCGGAGCTGGGTCACAGGCGGCGAGGGGAGTGGTGAGGCGAGGGTGGCTGGGAGGAGGAGATGGATTGGGGAGGAGGTCGAGCGGTGGTCGGGTCGAGGTTTCCGGCGGGGGAAGGGATTCTGGATGGAGAAGATGGGTCGATGAGGGGTCTGGGGGCTGCTCGAGGTGGGGAAAGAGGAGGGCTGATCGGAGAAGATGACGGCGGGGAGGTCGAGCTAGGGTTTCCGAGGGCTGGCACAGAAATCGAGAAGATTTTATAGGCGGTCTACAGTAAATCCGGCGGGGCTAGGGTTTCCCATTTGGGTTTCGGGTCCGGGTCAGGTTTGGCTCGGATCCGACCCGACCCGACCCAATATGCGGTTTTGGTTCAGCCAGATTGGGTTCGGTTCAGTCAGGTTTGGTTTGGTTTGGTCAGGTTTGGTTCGGTTTATATATCCAATAGTTTTTTAGGGCTTTAATCGCGTCTCCGGAGTCCAATAAATTCACCGAAAATTACACTATGTCCGGTTTTCCATTTTACACCATAAAATATTATTTCCATAATATTTTAATATTAATTAACATCCATTAAAAATCACTTAACCACAAATTCCTTGGTTTTAAATTACAGAAAAATACCGAATAATCTGGAAATTCATATTAAAATTATTCTGAAAAATCAGGGTTTTTACAATCTACCCCCCTTAAGAGGATTGCGTCCTCGCAATCAAAGAATAACCGGTCAACAGAGATGACACGGTTGCAAACATTGTTCGAAGCACATCACGATCAAGGAAAATTCAAGTTTGAGGGTTTAAGAATAACACGTAGGAAAAATCATCTCCCTAAGCAAATGGAAGTTATGCAATTTCCCGAATGTAGGAAATCTAGAAAATTACAGTTTTGAAAAACTAGGTTATCACTTAAAACATACTAGGTTATCAATTATAAAAGCATACTAGGTTATTAGCAAGTTCAAAATTACTAGGTTAAGGCTGAGGTCACGAACCAACATGCAAAAACTAAAGCAAATCTAGAAGCAGAAAACTATGAAAACTTACGCGCATTAGCTACTCCATGAATCTGTGCGTCCTCCAAAGTCATCGCGAAAGCTTGTCCGTGTCCTTGAGGGGGTGCCCTCTGCTGTTGCTGGGCCTGCTGGAAGGGTGCTGGTCGTGGTGCCAAAGGTGGCCTTGCTTAATATCCTTCTGGTGCTGGTAGAGCTTGTTGGTTTGCCCTTGGTGCTTCTTCTCTACGCTCAGGGCATTCCCACACCGAATGTTGCCTGGATCCGCAAGCTAAACACAATCCCAATCTGCGTCGACATTCCTTTGCAAGATGGCCTTTTTTGCCACAGTAGTGGCAAGAAGGTAGGATTGGCGCTAGTGGTGTAGATGCTTTCTGCTGTTGGTGTAGGTGAGGTCTCTTTGCAGCTTCTTCTTGTGGTGCTCTGGCGGGTGCTGATGTGGAAGGCCGTTACAGACTGGTCTCTCTCCTGGTGATGCGCTCCATGCGTCGGGCTGCAGCAAGGACGTCCGAGTAAGATGTAGGTGCAACGGATCCAATTAGTTTCTGTAGCTCAATGTTTAGTCCGTCGAAGAACTTCTCAGCCTTCTCTTGTTCTGTCGGAATTAAAGTAGGGGCGAAGCGACTTAGACGAATGAATTCTGCGTTGTATTCTTCCACTGTCAGATTGTCTTGAGTGAGGCGGTTGAACTTGTCCCGCAGTTCTGATCGAGCGGTAGCTGGAATGTACATCTCCTGAAAGAGTCTGGAGAACTCCTCCCAAGTGACTTGGTCTGGTCCGAGCCTTGTCTCCTCAGATAGCCACCAGTGATGTGTATTATCCGTCAATTGCATTCTGACGGCAGTCATCCAACGTTCCCGTGGAAGCTCAGCTGCTTCTAATTGATGTTGTGTGTTGGTGAGCCACTCATGAACTTCTGTGGGCTCCTCCTTGCCTGAAAAGGTACGGGGCTTCAGCTGCCAGAAATCGGTGATAGATCCTGTCACTGGTCGTCGTGCTGATAGATTCGCCTGCTCCAGTACGAGTGCTAGGCTGTGACGCAGAGCCTCGTGTTGAATCTGCTGTTGAGCTTGCATCATTGCGTAGATCATTTGAAACATCTATTGCCCATCCATGACTTGTCCTGGTGGGAAAACAGGCATTGGTGGAACGAACTGCGGTGGCGGTGGGATGTCATCACGCCGAAATCTAGAAGCTTGTTGATCTGCTTGGCTGCCTTGGTGAGTAGAGGGATCTCCACTCAATGGCGTCACTTCATCTTCTCCGTAGGTGGCTACAGCACCTATTGGTGTGTTTGCTGGAGTTTCGTCGTTTGCTCTTGAATCCATTACTCTGCATCAAAGATAAACTGTAAGAGGCACACAGGAATCAAGGCAAGATGCAAGTTAAGAACTAATTTGAATTCGATATAAATATCAAGAATGTTTCAAGCAAGTGGATGAGATCCTAAAAACTTATCATATTCTTATTGCAGGCTTGCTCGGTCCCTAAGTTGAAACAGAACAATTTAGTCGTTGACCTGCATGGGCCACCACAAAAACCATGTCACGCCTCAGTCCCAAAATATCGAGGGACCGGACGCGTGGCGATGGCCAGCAGTACGCACCGATGGACAAACCTAATTTAATGGATCCATCAGGGCATACTTAAGCTGTAGTATAATAATAAATAGGTCCAATGATACAAGTCACAGTCTATACTAATCTCATACACAACAGATAATCACAGATTAAATGCCAGAATAATGCAAATAAAATAAACTAGCATATCTCAATAAAAGTGTCTCGTAGAACAATCCGAGAACAAGTCTGATACATAAATGAAATAGACTGAAAATAAAGAACTAGAAATAGAAATAAATGAGTATCTCAAGCCAATACTCAGGAGAAGTCCTCTGGTACAATCTCGTCCTCGGATCCTGGTACTGCTCCAATGTAGGCACCTGCTTCTACTAATGCTAATGCTCCGGTCCCGTATACCTCGGGATAGATCTCGTTAGATAATCCTGGGGACATAATCCGGATCCAGGTCCTCATGGGACATAACAAGGTACAGAATAACTCAAGCCAAATAAGTGCAGTGCAGGAAATAATGAAATAATAAGGTAAGTATATAACCAGCTAAGTGATATGCAAGTGAGAGTTTTAGTCATACTCGGGATGAGACTACTACAGGATCAGTGTCGGAGAAACCCATAGCAGTATTAGTATCACGACTCCAGTAGATATGCCGAAGCACCTCTAGACAATAATATATATATAAAATAATCAGCCTTTGTTATGGTAACACTCTTCCCACCCAATGTAATCTCACGTCTCATGTCCATGACACGCAGGATCAAAACTAATACAGCAAGTCATATAATGTCTAAGCATGTATCATGTATATGTCATAAATCTGTATCCTATACAGAATCTGTAAATACCCCAAATTTCAGGAATAAAATTTATATAATTTTCCGTATTTTCGGTATTTTCTGGAATTTATCACTGAGGTTTGCGGGTTAAATAATTTTAAGTGTGACTAAATGGAGTTAAAATATTCTGGAAATAGAAATTTATGGTGTATAATGGAGAACCGGACGCATGGCATTTTTCGGTGAATTTATTGGACTCCGGAGCAACGTATCGAGGACCTTAAGCTATTTGGATTGTGAACCAGACCCAAGTTGAACCAACCCAATGCCTGAACCCAAACCAACCCCAGCTTTACGGGTCAACCAGGTCGGACCCGAGTCAACCTGAAACCGTTAACCCTAAGAAAACCCTAACTCCCTACGGAACAGTGTTTCCGACGGCGGCGTGGCTATTTAAGTCGCCTCGAACCCCGCGAAGCCGCAGCCGCCATCCTCGATAAACGTGCCCTAGCAGCGCCGCTTTCTCCAGGAGGAGGCCGCCCATCGGAACCCTAGTTTCCCAACACCCCGTCTCCACCTCCCTACCGGTCCCGACCACTCGCCGTCCCTATCCCACAGCCAGCAATCGACCACCCGCCGTCCAGGACTTCGACGAACTTCGCCGCCCAGCCCTCGTCGATCGCCCACCGACACCCCAGCGCCGCTGTCGCCCCGACGCCGCGCTGAACCCTTCGTCGACTTCCCCCAGCGCCGCTGTCGCCCCGACGACAGGCTGAACCCTTCGTCGACTCCTCCCAGACCGACGACTAGCCGCTTCAACCGAGTCGACGCGGCCTCAGTCGACCAAGGCCGCCGCCCTCTGTTCGACCCCGCCTCAGAGTTGACTCAGCCCCGTCGCGAGCACGATCAGAATTGACGCTGGGCACAGCCACCCGATCCAGGACACGGAATTGACGCCAGGACACGTGGGAAACAGAACCCACAAGGCCCTGTTCAGGTACCGGTTTCTTCCTCATCGCAACTCCGTTTTCAATTCCGTCGATTGCTATGCGTAGACTGTATAACCCTCTCGGTGCCCGTGCAACTTGCTCGGCGCATCGCGTCCTGTAGTGGTCGTACACCGCGATCCAAAACAGGAAAAAAACAACGCCCTGTTTCACATCGGAACTGAGTCCGCCCCGTCAAACGGGACGACTTGGTCGCACATGGTCTTTACCAAACTGTGCGCGACGTTGATACGGTCGTGTAGGATTTCGCAGAAGTCGATTCGGAGGTGCGTGCACCCCGAAATCAACGCGTATCCGCCCACGACACCCCGTATCCGCCGATTCTGAAACACGCTGTAACTTCGTGTACACACGTCAGATCGAGACGAAACTTGCGCCATCGGATCCGTAGTAATACGCTGGTCCTGTGAGCCAAGTTTGGTTCGATTCTGAGAACGTTGACAAAATCACGTATCGTGGGCCCCACAGGCTCCACTTGACGGGTGATTTTGAGATCGGCTCATCGGAATCTAATTCTGGAAGTTCCGTTGGGTTCGTATCATCGTTCCTGACTTGTAGACACTGAGTTTGCGGAATTTGGAGACCTTTGACCCTGGCACGCTTTTCGGTGCAAAGTGGGCCCACATGTGGAACCCGCTTTGGCCCGAAAATGACCTTTTTGCCCCTGTGTCCAAATTGGACGTAAGGATAGGCATTTTCAGCTATTTGACATCCTCTGAGACTGTTGGTGATATTTATTACAGCTTTTGGAGTAGTACCTACCGGATCCACAGATACCAGGGACAGTTGTTGATATTCGGACATCAGGCAAGTGTACCTTGCCAATCTATGCAGCTTAGTTAATTATTTTCCTTGCTATATATATATTGCTGTGCATGCTCAACCTAGGACCGTGTGACGTACTTAGCGTCCGATTATCAGTCGGGTGCCGACACTGTACGCAGTGTTGGGTACGGTCATGTAGAGATGGACATTCGTGACACTTTATATTCTCGTACTTGTCTTATCAAGTACCATATGACCCAGGACACTTGACACCATTCATGAGACAGGATTTTTCTCGAGATATTCGTGGTGATTCTGTATAGGATACAGGACATTATACTATTAGATACTTTATGACTGGTTGCATTTAGCTATGATCGCGCTTGACATGGGCATGAGACGTTGTGGTCATGATTTGCGTGGTTACATTGGGTGGGGAGAGACACACAGGCTACAGGCTGTATTTATGTATATCTTCTATTATTGAGAGGTCGTAGGTTCTCGTAGCAGAGCCTGACCCACTACCGGTTATTACCGCTACCGGCTCCCCGACACAGAGCTTGTAGTGGCTCAGCCTGAGACTAGTGATGCTCTCACTTGCATTTACACTTAGATGGTTACATATTTACCCCATTGTTCACTTAGTTATTTATTTGCTGCACTGCTTATCTGTATTTATTGGCATGTTCTTTCTTGTACCTTGCTATGTCCCCTGAGGACCTGGATCCGGATTTTGTTCCCCAGATTTTGCAGACGTGGTTTATCCCGAGATCTACGGGACAGGTGCAGGAGCTGATCCAGGAGTCGTACCACCATCTGAGGACGAGGTCTTAGCTGAAGACTTCTCTTGAGCATCCATGTTCATGCTCAGCTTTCATTTATTTATTTCAGTCTTTTACTTTCTAGTCATTGGAACCATTGTACTAGATATTTATCGGGTTGTTCTCCGAAGTACTTTGTGAGACTGGATGATGATTTACATTCCTTATTTATTCTGTGGATCATGTTTATGTCTTGTGTGGATGAGATTAGTTGTACCATGATTGTCGTAGACTTGTTTTACAGCTTAAGCATGCCCTGATGGATCCTTTATAGTGAGTTGGTCCATCGGTGCGTACTACTGGCCGTTGCCACGCGTCTGGTCCCTCGGTATTTTGGGACCGGGGCGTGACATAGTTTTTGTGGTGGCCCATGCAGGTCTACGACTAAATAGTTCGGTTTCAACTTAGGGACCGAACCAGCCTGCCCTAAGCATAGGATAAGTTCTAGGATCTCATCCATTATTTAACCATTCGTTGAACTCTATATCGAACTCGAAATTTGTTACTTGAACTGCATCCTATATTGATTCCTCTGAGCGTTCTTATAGTTTATCTTTTAATTGCAGAGCAATGGATTCCGGGAACAGAGATGATATTCCTTTGGATACACCACACGACGCTGTGGTCACTTATGGAGACGGAGTGACACCAGGGGATGGAGGACAAGCATCGCAGAGTGATCAAACCGGGCAGCCTAATCCAAGGTTCCGGAGAGATGATATTCCACCACCACCACAGTTCACTCCCCAGATGCCCGTATTCCCGTCAGGACAAGCCATGGACGGACAGCAAATGTTCCAGATGATGTATGCTATGATGCAAGCACAGCAACAGGTTCAACAAGAGGCTCATCGACAGGAGGCCGAGTATCTGAGGACCAGCCTGGTATCCGCAATGGAGCAGGCAAATCCGGCAGCGAGGAGAACATCGACGGGATCTATCACCGATTTCCGTCATCTCAAGCCTCGCACGTTTTCCGGTAAAGAAGGGCCAACGGAAGTTCATGAGTGGCTCACCAACATTCAGCATCAGTTGGAAGCCGCTGAACTTCCAAGAGAGAAGTGGATGACTGCCGTCAGAATGCAGTTGACTGATAATGCGCATCACTGGTGGTTAGCAGAAGAAAGGAGGCTTGGACAGGACCGAGTCACATGGGAAGAGTTCTCCAGACTCTTCCAAGAGATGTACATTCCAGCCATTGCACGGTCAGAGCTCAGAGACAGGTTCAACCGCCTTATCCAAGGCAGCATGTCAGTAGAGGAATATAATGTGGAATTTATTCGCCTGAGCCGCTTTGCCCCGACATTGATTTCGACGGAGGAAGAAAAAGCAGAGAAGTTCTTTGACGGCTTGAAGTTCGAGCTTCAGAGAGTGATTGGATCGGTAGCACCTACCTCTTATACCGATGTCCTTGCAGCAGCCCGACGCTTGGAGCGCGTCACCAGGAGGGAATCTAATTTGAAGAGGCCTATCACATCAGCACAATCCAGGCCAGCACATGGGGATTCAGCAAAGCGAGCCCAAAGGGGTATGCCAGATAGAGCAGCAAAGAGAGACAGACCTCTTCCTACTTGTCACCACTGTGGCAAGGTAGGACACATTGAGAAGGAATGCCGGCGTAAATTGGGACTATGTTTGAGCTGCGGATCCAACCAGCACTTTTCCAGGGACTGTACTGAACGCCGGGACGGAGCACCAAGACTAGCATTACCTGCACCACGACCAGCTTATCCAGCAGCAGGAGGCCAGCAAACAGGAGTTGGTGGGGTCAGACCACCAGCCCCAGGAGGGAATCATCAGAGACCACCACTGGCACCACAGGCAGCTCTATTTCAGCAGCAGCAGCAGCAGCAGAAAGGTCCAGCTCAGGGACGAGGACAGGCTTTCCCATTAGCTGTTGAGGAGGAGGCTACAGCAGGCGAGGTCATCGCAGGTACTATTTTAGTAGCTTCATTACCTGCAGTAGCTTTATTTGATTCTGGAGCATCGCATTCATTTATAGCAGCTAGCTTTGTAGCCACCCATAGAGTAGCTACCGCACCCCTTCCGAAGATGAAGAGGATTCTTACGGGAGGCGGTATTATTCCGGTTAGTGATGTCTGTAGATCATGTTCTGTAGTAGTTTGTGGCCGAGAAATGCGAGCTCAATTTCTAATCTTTTCCATGCCGGATTATGATGTCGTACTTGGTATGGACTGGTTAAGTCAGTACCATGCGACTCTTGATTGCCGACTTGGGCGGGTTATATTTAGACCGCCAGGACACCCAGAAATCGAGTTTCTCCGTGGAGCAGTAGAGCAAGGAGTTCAGCCTACTCTTAGGGTATTATCTGTAGAAGAGGAGACAGGTTACCCAAGAGTCATATCAGAATTTGTGGATGTATTTCCTGATGATCTTCCAGGTTTACCGCCTGATCGGGAAATAGAATTCACAATAGACTTAACTCCAGGAGCAGAGCCAATCACTTCATCAGTTTATCGGCTAGCACCTAAGGAGTTAGTGGAGTTGAAAGAACAGGTTGATGATCTGTTGGAGAAGGGTTTCATTCGGCCCAGTGTTTCACCTTGGGGAGCACCCATCTTATTTGTGCCAAAGAAGGATGGAACAGTACGGTTGTGCATTGATTACAGGGCACTGAATGCCGTGACCATCAAGAACAGGTATCCCTTACCATGCATTGATGATCTATTCGATCAATTGAGTGGTGCAAGGGTATTCTCGAAGATTGACCTTAGATCCGGCTATCATCAGATCAAGGTAAGGAAGGAAGACGTCCCGAAGACAGCTTTCAGGACGAAGTATGGGCATTATGAGTTCTTGGTGATGCCGTTTGGTTTAACCAATGCGCCAGCAGTGTTTATGAGTTTGATGAACAGAGTCTTTCATCAATTCTTGGATAAATTCGTAGTGGTATTCATTGATGACATTCTCATATATTCCAAGAGCCCTGAAGAGCACGAGGAGCATCTCAGAATCGTGTTAGAGACCTTGAGGCAAGAGAAGTTATATGCCAAGCTCAGTAAGTGTGAGTTCTGTATGGACAAAGTGCCTTTCTTGGGACACATCATATCAGGAGAAGGACTTTCAGTGGATCCAGAGAAAGTTGCGGCGATAGAGACTTGGCCTACACCTACATCAGTTGCAGAGGTAAGAAGTTTTCTCGGACTTGCGGGATATTACCGAAGGTTCGTAGAAAATTTCTCAAGGATTGCAGAACCAATGACAAAGCTAACACGAAAGGATCAGGAGTTTATATGGACAGAAGACTGCCAGAAGGTTTTTGAAGAACTAAAGAGAAGATTAACAACAGCACCTGTCTTGACTCTTCCTTCAGGGTCAGAAGGTTTTGTTGTTTACAGTGATGCATCCGGCAGTGGACTAGGATGTGTTTTGATGCAACATGGCAAAGTCATTGCTTATGCGTCGAGACAGTTGAAGGACCACGAGAAGAACTACCCCACGCATGATCTGGAGCTAGCAGCAGTGATATTTGCATTGAAGATATGGAGGCACTACCTTTATGGAGAGAGGGTAGAAATCTTTACTGACCACAAGAGCCTGAAGTATGTGTATACTCAGAAGGAGCTTAACATGAGACAGAGACGTTGGCTGGAACTGATGGTAGATTTTGACATCGATCTGCAGTATCATCCGGGAAAGGCGAATGTTGTTGCAGATGCACTCAGCAGGAAGCCTACGGCTTATTTCTTGACAATGCAGCCCGAGTTATTGAAGGACTTACAGGAGCTACAGATAGAGGTTATCGTACCGGGACAGAATGGCTTGATGGCTAACCTTGAGATTCAGTCATCACTCGTGGAGAAGATTAAAGAAGCATTGCCCACCGATGCTAGATTCCGAAGACTCAAAGAAAGGACGGAAGCAGGTATTCAGACAGGACTTCGCATTCACGAAGACGGGACATTGAGATTTGGAAACCGCTTGTATGTTCCAAATGGAGAATTGAGACAGGAGTTAATGACTGAAGCGCATAGCTCTATGTACTCTGTTCACCCAGGAGGAACTAAGATGTACAGAGACTTGAGACAGTATTACTGGTGGCATGGAATGAAGAGAGAGATCGCGAGATTTGTGGCCAAATGTTTAGTATGTCAACAAGTGAAGGCGGAGCATCAGAGAACTGCAGGTATGTTACAACCGCTCCCGATACCGGAATGGAAGTGGGAGCACATCACGATGGACTTTGTCACAGGATTTCCGAAGAGCCCCAGCGGAAGAGACGCAGTATGGGTGATAGTGGATCGACTCACTAAATCGGCACACTTCTTGCCATTTAGAGTTGGACAGTCCACAGAGGTACTAGCCGACATGTATATGCGACAAATCGTCAAATTATATGGAGTACCTGTTAGTATTGTATCGGATCGAGATTCGAGATTTACATCTCATTTCTGGAGAAGCATGCAAGAGAGTCTGGGCACCAGACTCAAATTCAGCACGGCATATCACCCGCAGACAGATGGACAATCGGAGCGCACCATTCAGATCTTAGAGGACATGTTGAGATCATGTATGCTAGACTTTGGAGGTTCTTGGGAAGATCATTTGCACTTAGTAGAGTTCTCCTACAATAACAGTTATCAGGCCAGCATTCAGATGGCACCATTTGAAGCTTTATACGGAAGGAAGTGCAGATCACCTGTGTGTTGGAGTGACGTTGGTGAACGTCAACTACTGGGTCCAGAATTGGTAACGCAGACAGTGGAGAAGGTAAAGCAGATACAGAATCATCTACGAGCAGCTCAGGATAGACAGAAACATTGGGCAGATACACACAGACGTCCCCTAGAGTTCAAGGAAGGAGATCATGTGTTCTTGAGGATTTCGCCCACTCGTGGTACTATCAGATTCGGGAGCAGAGGCAAGCTGAGCCCAAGGTATATTGGGCCCTTTGACATTCTAGAGCGCGTTGGTGAGGTGGCTTATCGGCTTGCATTACCTCCATCCTTAGAGGGAGTGCATGACGTATTCCACGTCTCCCAGTTGCGAAGGTACGTGACCGACCCAAGTCACGTAGTCGATCATTCAGAGATCGCAGTAGGCCCGAGCTTGAGATATGAGGAACAACCCGTTGGCATCCTCGACGTCAGTGAGAAGACATTACAGGGCCAGACAATCAGACTGGTTCGTGTAGCATGGAAACATCATTCACCAGGCGAATCAACTTGGGAACGGGAAGATAGTATGCGCCAGCGTTACCCCCACTTGTTCGAGGAGGCAGTTGTAAACTAAGCAACCTTGTATTTCCATAACTCTTTCTTTAGCAGCTTATTCTTTGATTGCGAGGACGCAATCCTTTTAAGGAGGGAAGATTGTAAACACCCCAAATTTCAGGAATAAAATTTATATAATTTTCCGTATTTTCGGTATTTTCTGGAATTTATCACTGAGGTTTGCGGGTTAAATAATTTTAAGTGTGACTAAATGGAGTTAAAATATTCTGGAAATAGAAATTTATGGTGTATAATGGAGAACCGGACGCATGGCATTTTTCGGTGAATTTATTGGACTCCGGAGCAACGTATCGAGGACCTTAAGCTATTTGGATTGTGAACCAGACCCAAGTTGAACCAACCCAATGCCTGAACCCAAACCAACCCCAGCTTTACGGGTCAACCAGGTCGGACCCGAGTCAACCCGAAACCGTTAACCCTAAGAAAACCCTAACTCCCTACGGAACAGTGTTTCCGACGGCGGCGTGGCTATTTAAGTCGCCTCGAACCCCGCGAAGCCGCAGCCGCCATCCTCGATAAACGTGCCCTAGCAGCGCCGCTTTCTCCAGGAGGAGGCCGCCCATCGGAACCCTAGTTTCCCAACACCCCGTCTCCACCTCCCTACCGGTCCCGACCACTCGCTGTCCCTATCCCACAGCCAGCAATCGACCACCCGCCGTCCAGGACTTCGACGAACTTCGCCGCCCAGCCCTCGTCGATCGCCCACCGACACCCCAGCGCCGCTGTCGCCCCGACGCCGCGCTGAACCCTTCGTCGACTTCCCCCAGCGCCGCTGTCGCCCCGACGACAGGCTGAACCCTTCGTCGACTCCTCCCAGACCGACGACTAGCCGCTTCAACCGAGTCGACGCGGCCTCAGTCGACCAAGGCCGCCGCCCTCTGTTCGACCCCGCCTCAGAGTTGACTCAGCCCCGTCGCGAGCACGATCAGAATTGACGCTGGGCACAGCCACCCGATCCAGGACACGGAATTGACGCCAGGACACGTGGGAAACAGAACCCACAAGGCCCTGTTCAGGTACCGATTTCTTCCTCATCGCAACTCCGTTTTCAATTCCGTCGATTGCTATGCGTAGACTGTATAACCCTCTCGGTGCCCGTGCAACTTGCTCGGCGCATCGCGTCCTGTAGTGGTCGTACACCGCGATCCAAAACAGGAAAAAAACAACGCCCTGTTTCACATCGGAACTGAGTCCGCCCCGCCAAACGGGACGACTTGGTCGCACGTGGTCTTTACCAAACTGTGCGCGACGTTGATACGGTCATGTAGGATTTCGCAGAAGTCGATTCGGAGGTGCGTGCACCCCGGAATCAACGCGTATCCGCCCACGACACCCCGTATCCGCCGATTCTGAAATATGCTGTAACTTCGTGTACACACGTCAGATCGAGACGAAACTTGCGCCATCGGATCCGTAGTAATACGCTGGTCCTGTGAGCCAAGTTTGGTTCGATTCTGAGAACGTTGACAAAATCACGTATCGTGGGCCCCACAGGCTCCACTTGACGGGTGATTTTGAGATCGGCTCATCGGAATCCAATTCTGGAAGTTCCGTTGGGTTCGTATCATCGTTCCTGACTTGTAGACACTGAGTTTGCGGAATTTGGAGACCTTTGACCCTGGCGCGCTTTTCGGTGCAAAGTGGGCCCACATGTGGAACCCGCTTTGGCCCGAAAATGACCTTTTTGCCCCTGTGTCCAAATTGGACGTAAGGACAGGCATTTTCAGCTATTTGACATCCTCTGAGACTGTTGGTGATATTTATTACAGCTTTTGGAGTAGTACCTACCGGATCCACAGATACCAGGGACAGTTGTTGATATTCGGACATCAGGCAAGTGTACCTTGCCAATCTATGCAGCTTAGTTAATTATTTTCCTTGCTATATATATATTGCTGTGCATGCTCAACCTAGGACCGTGTGACGTACTTAGCGTCCGATTATCAGTCGGGTGCCGACACTGTACGCAGTATTGGGTACGGTCATATAGAGATGGACATTCGTGACACTTTATATTCTCGTACTTGTCTTATCAAGTACCATATGACCCAGGACACTTGACACCATTCATGAGACAGGATTTTTCCCGAGATATTCGTGGTGATTCTGTATAGGATACAGGACATTATACTATTAGATACTTTATGACTGGTTGCATTTAGCTATGATCGCGCTTGACATGGGCATGAGACGTTGTGGTCATGATTTGCGTGGTTACATTGGGTGGGGAGAGACACACAGGCTACAGGCTGTATTTATGTATATCTTCTATTATTGAGAGGTCGTAGGTTCTCGTAGCAGAGCCTGACCCACTACCGGTTATTACCGCTACCGGCTCCCCGACACAGAGCTTGTAGTGGCTCAGCCTGAGACTAGTGATGCTCTCACTTGCATTTACACTTAGATGGTTACATATTTACCCCATTGTTCACTTAGTTATTTATTTGCTGCACTGCTTATCTGTATTTATTGGCATGTTCTTTCTTGTACCTTGCTATGTCCCCTGAGGACCTGGATCCGGATTTTGTTCCCCAGATTTTGCAGACGTGGTTTATCCCGAGATCTACGGGACAGGTGCAGGAGCTGATCCAGGAGTCGTACCACCATCTGAGGACGAGGTCTTAGCTGAAGACTTCTCTTGAGCATCCATGTTCATGCTCAGCTTTCATTTATTTATTTCAGTCTTTTACTTTCTAGTCATTGGAACCATTGTACTAGATATTTATCGGGTTGTTCCCCGAAGTACTTTGTGAGACTGGATGATGATTTACATTCCTTATTTATTCTGTGGATCATGTTTATGTCTTGTGTGGATGAGATTAGTTGTACCATGATTGTCGTAGACTTGTTTTACAGCTTAAGCATGCCCTGATGGATCCTTTATAGTGAGTTGGTCCATCGGTGCGTACTGCTGGCCGTTGCCACGCGTCTGGTCCCTCGGTATTTTGGGACCGGGGCGTGACAGAATCACCATGAATATCTCAGGAAGATTCTGTCTCATGAATGGTGTCAAGTGTCCTGGGTATAATGTACTTGATAAGACAAGTACGAGAATATAAAGTGTCACGAATGTCCATCTCTAGATGACAATACACAACATCGCGTACGGTGTTGGCACCCGACTAATAATCGGACGCTAAGTACGTCATACGGTCCTAGGTTGAGCATGCACAGCAATATAATAAAGCAAGGAAAATATGTAACAATACTGCAGGGTTTGGCAAGGTACACTTGCCTCGGGTCCTGGCTCCAACTGTAGCTTTGGTCTCAGTGTGATCTGCAGGTACTACTCCGGTTGCTAAAATAAACATCATCATTAGATTCAGAAAATATCAAATAGCTAGAAACGCCTGTCCTTGAGTCCAATTTGGACACAAGGGCAAAAATGACATTTACGGGCCAAAGCGAGGTCCACATGTGGGCCACTTTGCACCGGAAAATGTGTCAGGGTCAAAGGTCTCCAAATTCGTCCAACTCAGTGTCAACAAGTCAGGAACGATGATACGAACCCAACGGAACTTCCAGAATTGGATTCCGATGAGCCGATCACAAAATCGCCCGTCAAGTGGAGCCTGTGGGGCCCACGATACGCGATTTTGTCAACGTTCTCAGAATCGAACCAAACTTGGGTCACAGGACCAGCGTATTGCTACGAGTCCGATGGCGCAAGTTTCGTCTCGATTCGACGTGTGTACACAAAGTTACAGCGTGTTCCAGAATAGGCGGATACGGGGCGTTGTCGGCGGATACGCGTTGATTCCGGTGTGCACGCACATCCAAATCAACTTCTGCGAAATCCCACACGTCCGTATCAACATCGCGCACATTTTGGTAAAGACCGCGTGCGATCAAGTCGTCCCGTTTGGCGGGGCGTACTCAGTTCCGGGGTGAAACAGGACGTTAATTTTCCTGTTTTTGGATCGCGGTTTGCGATCACCACAGGACGCGACGCACCGAGCGAGTTGCACGGGCACCGAGAGGGTCATACAGTCTACGCGTTGCAACTGACGGAATCAAAAACGGAATTACGAGGAGAGAGAAAACGCTACCTGAACAGGGCTCCAGAAACTGAGTTTTCTCGTGTCCTGCTCGTGTCCTGCGTCCGTGTCCGGTACCGTTGCTCGTCCTAGGGTTAGGTTTAGGGCACGATGCCGGAGTGGGGAGGTTGCTGGCGGCCGGAGGTAGTCGGGCTCGGGGTCGGCGAGGTTGGGCTGTGGGCGGCTCAGGCGACGCTCGTCGGCGGAGCTGCGGTGAGGCGTTGAAGGAGGCGGGCTCGGGCGGAGCGCTGGCCTGCTGGTTCTCGAGGAGCGACGAGGGGTCCAGGGCGGAGCTGGGTCACAGGCGACGAGGGGAGTGGTGAGGCGAGGGTGGCTGGGAGGAGGAGATGGATCGGGGAGGAGGTCGAGCGGTGGTCGGGTCGAGGTTTCCGGCGGGGGGAGGGATTCTGGACGGAGAAGATGGGTCGATGAGGGGTCTGGGGGCTGCTCGAGGAGGGGAAAGAGGAGGGTTGATCGGAGAAGATGACGGCGAGGAGGTCGAGCTAGGGTTTCCGAGGGCTGGCACGGAAATCGAGAAGATTTTATAGGCGGTCTACAGTAAATCCGGCGGGGCTAGGGTTTCCCATTTGGGTTTTGGGTCCGGGTCGGGTTTGGCTCGGATCCGACCCGACCCGACCCAATATGCGGTTTTGGTTCAGCCAGATTGGGTTCGGTTCAGTCAGGTTTGGTTTGGTCAGGTTTGGTTCGGTTTATATATCCAATAGTTTTTTAGGGCTTTAATCGCGTCTCTGGAGTCCAATAAATTCACCGAAAATTATCCTATGTCCGGTTTTCCATTTTACACCATAAAATATTATTTTCATAATATTTTAATATTAATTAACATCTATTAAAAATCACTTAACCACAAATTCCTTGGTTTTAAATTACAGAAAAATACCGAATAATCGGGAAATTCATATTAAACTTATTCTGAAAAATCAGGGTGTTTACAGAGACTCTTGGTAATATTATGGTTTCCTAAAGAAAGGTGGTATGCTAATCTTTATGTTCGAGGTATGATCAAGAAAAATGTTATATTCATTCATCTTGGCTTCCTAAGGTACTGTTCTGCTAATATTAAGACAATAAGCTAAATTTAAAGTTCTCTAATACTATCTCACTATGAAAGTTAGGTTTAGTCCTAATATTCAATCTTGGATTTCTATTGGTTCCTCAATACTAGGGTCAAACAGTATGGTCAAATCTCTAACTAACCCTAGTAGTGTCTATACTACTCTCAAGTCATTCATAAATATATCAAGGGATAATGGTCAATTAATTTATAGGTATTGGATGCTAGAGTTCATTAGGTATGCTAAACTTTTGGGAGCTACCAATATTCTAATTTATTTTTCTTAGTAGGTATGCTATCATAATTATCTTCTAACAACAAGGATTCCTATATTTCGGCAGGAGGCTATACACAAGGAACTATTAGGGAAATACATGAATCAAGCATGAAGTAATTATTTAAATAGAACGGATTGGAAGAAAAGTGAGTTATAGTCAAATATGGATGAGACCTAAAACTCTAATCCTAGGTGCAGGCCCGCTCGGTACAGTTATGTAACCGAAATGGCTAACTCGACCTAGATGGGCCACCACTAAAAACATATCACGCCCCAGTCCCAAAATACGTAGGACTAGGAATACGTAACACGCCAGCCATATGTACACAAAACTCCAATGTGATGGAAGATCGTAACACATGTACGTTGTACATGAATATCTAATCCACAAGTGGTAGTATACTGTCAACACAAGTCACACGCAATTTATATCTCATCTATAGCATAAATAAAGAATTAGGAATAAATATATGAATCTCAAATATGAAGTCTCAAAGTATGATAGTCGGGTGGAAACAAATCCACTGCAAATCGACTATACTAAAAATGACTAAATAAGAGAAGAGATCAAACTCTAATATAAGATAAATGTCAATAAAGAAAATAGCAACTAGAATATCCATCAGCTGCGATGAATCAAAGGTACTCTGAAGGTAAGACCTCCTCAGTCTGGTAAGAAGCATCAGGTCCGGATTCGTACTCCTATGGATACTCCTGCAAGTCTATATCTGGAAAGGGACCAGGTCCTTAGAGGGACATAACAAGATACATAGAAGTATGCCAATAAAGTACTGAAAATAAATATCAAATGGGGTCGCCTAACCATCTATGTGAATGCACTTTGAGAATAACTTTCCAACAAGTGGGCTATTTGACTAAAATGGGATTGGCATGATTCTTTCGGAGAATCAGGGGCCTACAAAGTATGTCGTCTTTTGAACGCCAGAGGCCACCTGATAATATATAAGGGTCATCATGACCGCGCATCTCCGACGGAGCATACGGGTTACACAAAAAAAGTGCAAAGGAGCCCAAACGCCTTACTTATTGTTCTCCTCACCCCATGTTCTAAGCATATCATATCCATGATACGATGATACCTCTAATAACTGCCAAGTCTCCTAGTATGCAAATTCTAACAGCAGTTATTCCCTATCGCACGTCCCATACGTACAGGTGGCCAAACCCGTCACGCAAGTCCGTGTCCTACATGAGACTCACACTCGTGTAACAGATGTGTCATGGCCAATGAAACCTAAAGATACCTCCAAAACATGTGGTGGTCTCCTAAACTAGGTCGACATGCATAATATATAATAAAGATAAAATACGACGCCACCGTCGTTGCACCCAAGTTATTCTTGGACGCGCAGTTTATATAGCAGTTAAAATTATGAACTAAATGACAAAAATAAAATGCATGCACCATATGAAATATAAATCACAGTACAATGGCAAGATATACTTACCTGACAAGAAAGCTGCGTAGTATAAACGTCCAAGTGTCAAGTACACAGGATCAGAAACTATGGCCTCCGAATAAACGTCTCTGAATACTGAAATAAATATCACCAACGTTCCCAGAATGAGCGAGATAGTCAGAAAAGCCTATCCTTTCATCCAATTTGGACACAGGGGCAAAATAATAATTTTGGATCAAAGCGGGTCCACATATGGGCCACTTTGTACCGAAAAGCGTACCAGAGATAAAGGTTACTAAACGAGACAAATTATAGGTCAAACAAATTCTAAACATTAATACGAACTCAACGGTATATCCAATTTTGGATTCCGGTGAGCTGAACACAAATTCGCTCTTAAAGTAAACAGTGGGGCCCGCAAATAGGCGACTTGGTCAACTGTCTCAAAATCGTGTGGAACTTGGGTCACATGACCAGTGTGATACCACGAATCCAATGGCACAAGTTTTGTCGCGTTCCGACGAGCGTACACAAAATGGTGCAGTATTTTACAAAAGTTACGATACGGAGACTTTTTACGGATACGAGTTGATTCCGACGCGCACACATGTCCGAATCAGCTTCCGCGAAAGCTCACATATCAGGATATATCATGCGTGCCTTTCAGTATAATTGGTATATGATAAAGCAGTCCCGTTTGGCGGGGCGCACTCCGTATCACAAAATTATAGTTTTAAAAAATTAAGTTTTTGGTCGTTTTGGAGGTTGAATAATCTAACACATAGAACAAATTAACAAAAACTAAAAGAACAAAAAAATCTCGGTTATATGGAGAAGAAAAATCTAATAATTAATTTTTGAAAATATTAAACAGGTTGGCGGCAAATTGGGTGTGAACATGGGGGTTTGGGTTGAAATTTTTGGACTGTTTTGGTTAGTTTTTCGGTCATTTTTCGGTCAATTTTGTGACTAATTCAGGGCACGAAATCTCGTCCCGCTTGAATGAAAATCCTAGAGGGTTAGGTTGTGAACGTACATAAATAAACCGCTCACAAAAATAATCAAAATTGAGGGAGATATGATACCTTGAAGGGAGGCTCAGAACTGCGGCTGTTGTGCACGCGTGCGTGCCGCGGGCGAGGACGGCGGCTGCCGGCCGGACTGTGGCGGCGGTCGGCGCGAGTTCACGACGGTCGGTCGTCGGGGTCGAGGCCTAGGGTTAGGTTTTGGGTATTAGGGTTTTGGATATATATAGGTCGAAAGAGAGGGAGAGTGGGTCAGATGGGTTCGTGAGGCTGTGGTGTGGGATTAGTTGGTAGTTTGTTTTGCTAAGGGGGTAGTTGTTATTAGATTTTTAGTTTTTTCTTTTCTTTTCTTTTCTTTTCTTTTTCTTTTTCTTTTTTTCTTTTATTATTACTATTACTAATAATAATAATATTATTATTATTTTATTATTATTATTATTATTATTATTATTATTATCACTAACATTATTATTGCTATTATTATTATATATATTAACATATATATATATATATATATATATATATATATATATATATATATTTACATATATAAAGGATGTTAAAAATCCCAAAACCAATATTTGCACACAAAATAAATTCTAAAAAATTAATTTATAAAGTTTTAATAAAATACTACACTCGAAATATTTTATATAATATTTTATAATTAATAATTAGATATTTATTTATTTGTATAAATTAAATAATTATAAACTAAGTAATTAATTAAATAGTTATCCACAAAATAGGTAATAGTAAATAAATGCACATCTTACAAAAAGAAAAAAATGTCTAACTTGGCACGGAGAATTATGCGATGCTAATTGTAGGAAAGTTAGAATTATAAAATAAACATAATTAAATTATATATATATAACATATAATAATTAATAATTAATCTATGGTCGTTACAATAATGTCATACTAACACCAATGGATCGAATTTATGTGTCACGAAAAGATCCTACAGGTAGTGTCTCCTGCGTAGGCTACTTCATATGAAGGAAGATACAGATTTTGGGGCCATCATATATTATTAATATCAAAAGCACGGTGAAGTATCCTAATAAAATCATTGGATTTTAATTGTTTTGAAACATAATCTAAAACAAATACAAGAAATACAAAAAAATACACACAATATGCCTATTTTTGGGTGAGGGGGCTTACATTAATCGTTCGTAAAGTGTATGATTAACACTAACAGGAAACTTATACAAAAATAATTATACAAGAATGGGTATTAATCACATCTCTAACTAACACTCTCCATCCCTCGACTGGTATAGTGGATCCAACCATGACACGCCATGACATGGGATTCTCTAAGAAGGTAGCTAGTTTCCCCAGGAATCAGTGTCCATACATGTACATGACAGGGCATGTATAGGATACGCCAGTAACTACCAGGAATAGCATCTCATGACGTGATCCAAAAAATACCAATTCGTGTAACCATGTGTCAAGAAGTCAAGGATATCTACACTTAATATAAGAAACATAGAGGATGTCATAAACAAAAAACTGTCAGAGAATGTACTCGCCTGAGGTCCTGAGCTGACAATACCAATATGTGTCTGGACTGGTGTCACACTGACCTATATATGAAATATCATGTCAATGGGTACAAGGAATGATAAATATGATAAATGAGTCAAAATATGCTTTCTAGGCCGTTCTAAGTCAAAATAGTCAAACTAGATCAACTATAGGTCAAACTAGTCAAACTAACTATTTCTAGGTTATTGGGTCCACACACTACTTATTTAGGTTATACTAGCTATATTAGGATACTAGAGTATCATAGCTATATAGTATCACAAGATACACAATAATATATTATATACTAGTTACCCTATAGTTAATACTAACTCTATATGATTATCCTGACTTTGAACTATATTGGTATCACTACCTAGCTATCCTCTTGACACCCACTATCAAATACCACTGATACCTCATACCCAACTAACTAACTTAACTACTAACACCTAACAACTGATATACATACTAACTAATATATACCCTACTGTCATCAAACCTGCTGATGTTTGTAGTTGCTCTACTAGCAACAGATCAATATGATCACAGAACCTCCCTATGCCACTACTGCCTATGCTGCTGCAGTTTCTCAGACTCCTCACTGCCCGACTGTTGTGTTAAACCCCTGCCCGACTCCCATCACTGCTGCTGCAGTTGCTCCTACCTTCACAGTTGTGACAAGCCATCCACTCGACTGGTTATTCCCTATTTCCTCACATCTAACTGATATTCATCAGTCACAAGCACACCTAAAGACAGTCACCACTAATCAATGATACCACCACCATACCACATAAACACAAGGCATGGCAGTCCTCCTCTCAAACACAACACAATGCACATACACAAGTATGACAGTGTTTCCCCCGCCATCTAACTCCAGACAAAACAAAATCCCCACATGTAATAGTCACTCCTAACCTTTAATGTCTGAAACACACAAGACACTAACATATACATATGATCACTAGTATATATACCTCACAAAGTCGAAGAATATATATATATATATATATATATATATATATATATATATATATATATATATATATATATATATATATATATATATATTTCTCAATGAGCACAATATAAAGATACATATACCATAACTTAGTCTTACAAGAATAGGAAATACAAATTAGGATATCAATACACTTACATGGCACTATATCAAACACAAGGAGTGTATCACACCCATATCACACTAGATCTATGATACGCTTGTGATACGACCTTAGTACTCAATCTAGACCTCACCCAACTCTCCACAAATGATGTGGGAAAGTCCAAAATCATAATTAAAGGTTCAATACAAAGTGCTAACTACTCATCTATATGTGCATAACAAAAGATGACATGTATAGATCCCCGTGTCAAAGAGAAAAACCTCTAAATCAACCCATATCACCAAATTATCATGATACGGCCTACTCATGTCCAATTGTGGATATGTATATAGTCCCACAACTCTGACCTAAGTCTAATTAGATATAATTAGTCTCATGACACACTTGATGTGTCAATTTCAAAATTTTCCCTAATTGGGCACAAAAACCTATGTAGAAACCACAATACAAGTTATATGAACCTAGTTCTTATTCCTATAGATATTTCCTAATGGTCAAATGCATGAATTATAGTCTAATTATGAAGGAAATTTAGAATTTATCTATTGGAAGATAGATTCCCAATGAATCACTCAAATAGACACGATCCAAATATAAGCTCATTGCCAATTCCTCCTTATCTAAGTGCTTCTTGCAATCCAAGCTCTAATGCTTCTTAATTGATAAAAATTGAGAGGGAATATGAGTGAATTGAGTGAATTTGGTGGAGGGATGAAGTAATTTAGGGAAGAACTAAATTGGGGATCTAAATTTGGAATGAACTAATGAGAGGAGAGAAAGTGTTCTCCCTTCATATGGTTGGCCCCTCTACCTCTTTTCCAAGTAATTCATAATGACTATAATGCCCCCACTAGTTAGTTAAGAGGTTTAATTATGAGGGCTATATTAGGAAGCTTTTAATTTTTCATGAACTAATCTAATCTCCTTAATTAATTGAATGGTCTAATTGGACCTAGTCCAATGTTGGGCTCAATGTGTCATGACAAACTAATAGGTCCACTAATGACAAGTTTAAATAACAATAGGCTAGACCAATAACAAATAAATAAATAAATAAATAGCACAATACCATATAATAAATTAGTAGCACATATATAAATATTCATACACTAAATAATAAATATGCTAATGATAAAAATACCATTATCTAGAAATATGGTAGTGTCACCTTGGGGTTGTCTTCCCTTTATGTCCATCACAGTATTAATTATGTTGTCAAACATATTCTTCTTGATATGCATGACATCAAGGTTATGTCTGATCATATTGGTGCTCCAATATGGCATGTCCCATAATATACTTCTTTTTGTCCAGTTATGAGTTTGACCAAATCCATCACACTTGTACCCCCTTGTAGGATCTTCGATAACACTTGGAAAATCTATGACCTTCTTCCATATCATGTCTCCGAACCACATTGGCCGTAGATCGGTCGTCTCTACAACGCCGGCACGAAACACATTCCTGTTCCTCCAGAACGGATGATCTTTCAGCAGGAACTGTCGATGACAATCAAAGAAGCACGATTTTTCTCCGTATTTCAAATGAAAAGTCTTAGTACGGTACGTGCAATACGTACATAAGAGACGACCATGAGTGCTCCATCCCGATAATATTTTATAGGCCAGAAACTTATTGATAGTCCACATAAGTGCTACCCACATATAAAAATTTTGCTTTCTGGAAACATCATACGTGTTGGCGCCTACTTCCCACAGCTGATTCAACTCATCTATCAACGGATGTAAGTATACATCAATGTTCCTCTTGGGATTGTTCGGACTCAGAATGATAACAGTTAGAAACATATACGGAGTCTTCATGTGCATCCAAGGTGGTAAATTTTACGGAGTGACAATCACAGGATAATACGAATACTGGGAGCCTAAAAGTCCAAATAGGGTAAAACCGTCGGAGGAGAGCCCCAATCTAACATTACGCGAATCCAAAGCAAAATTGGGACACTCTCGATCAAATTGCTTCCATACTTCTCCATCGGATGGATGATCCAATACTACTTCGATCTGTTTTTACCTATGCCAACTTATATTTTCGGCAGTCTCCTTCACCATAAATAACCTCTGCAACTTTGGCGTCAAAGGGAGGTAGTACATTGAATCGATCAGCTTTCTTGGACCGAAAGTCTTTCCAGTACTAGTTGCCCTGTAGCGATCAGCACCACAAAATATGTACACTGTTTTATCTTTATCTTCTTTATAGTACATCATGCACATATTGCAATACAAATCAGTTTTCTCATATCCCATCCATATCGATCTAACGATTCTCTTAGATCGATAAAAGTCAGTAGGTATATTGACACCCTCCAAGATCTCTATAATCAACTCGATCAGTCGATTGTAGCATTCTTGTGATATGTTAAAATTAGACTTTATGCGCAACAGCATGGTGACTACCTCTAACGATGAATGATCCTCACAACCAGGATACAATGGAGTCCTTGTATTCTCCAATAACTCCATAAACTTTGCAACATCGGCATTCGATGCCTCCTCAACTGCTTCATGATTGTCCGGATCGAAACTAGGTCCCACAGCATCAAAAACTATGTTCACGTACCCGTCGTCGAAATTAGCATGCTCGTGGACATTCATATACGACTCCATATTAGGGTCATGCTCTGATGCTAAAGGCACAAGCTCTCCGTATGAGGTCCACTGATAGTACTTCAGAGTAAAACCCCTCGAGTATAAATAATATGTCACATCCACTTTTGGATGATATTTCAAGTTATGATATTTCACACATGGATACTTAATTTTTGTGCCATTTATGTACTCAGGGAACGCCTTGGCGAACTGCAGGAACTATTATATTCCCTCTATGTATTCATCCTACACACCATACATGTCATCAGGATGACGGTTGTACATCCACGAACGATGATGTAGGTAGTAATTCAGATTCATTTCTAGATACTTCTGTAAAGATGAATAGACATCGTTCAAGTATATTATCCAAATGTTTATCAAAGTGAGTATTTAGGTCATATCGTTAGTATTCGAGTTGTGATGCATGAGTATCCATATCGTGGCTCATGAGTTTTTGTATAATAAGTAAATAGATATGTTTGATATTAATTTCCAAACCTATTAGATACGTGGACAACTCCAATTTGAAGATATAGATGTCGTCACATATTCCTTGTGAGCCATTCATGTGGATATCGCATACCATTGTACACAATATCATATATTGATACTCTCTTGTATCTTGACACTAGGACACAGTTTCAAATATCCATGACACTAACTTGAAACTCGATCTCTAGGTCAAAACTTGGTTATTTAAGTCAAACTCAAAAAGCCTCAAAAATACTTGCAAAAGTAAATTTTTTTTTAGAGATATGACTCACAAGGAACACGTGGATACTCAATATACTTACTTGCATATTGACCTAGCTAGAAACCTAATACGAAATAGGTAAATGAACCAAGAAGCCATGAGACCTTTGTCTCTACCTTACACTCTGGTGCCGAAAGTGTAAACACCCAGATTTTTAAAAAATTAAAATATAAATTTTGGGGATTTTTCGGTTATTTTTTAAATATTAAAATAAATTTTCTTCAGGAATTAAATATTTTTGAGTATTAAATTAATATTAAAATATTATAAAAATTATATTTTCGAGTGTAAAATAAATAATTAGTAATAGTATAATTTTTTGAAATTTATTGGACACAAAAACTATTTTTAATAGCTAAAAATAACTTTTTTAAATAAACCAACATGAACCGAACCAAACAAAGCCTAGAATAAACCAACCCAACCCAAACCGTAATGGGTCGAATCTAAACCCGACCAGACCCATCAACCCGAACCCGACCCGATTATCCAATTCTATAGTAACTGTAGAATTAAACACCCGATTGTTCACCTCCGCCGTTCACCTCCCAGCCGCTCCCCTCCACCGACCCCTCAATTTGTCTTCCTCCAACGCCGGCAACTCCTCCGGTCCCCCTTCCAGTAACCGCCGTCGTGGCCTCCTCCTATATAAACCCTGAGCCATCCCTTACCGCCATCACAACCACCACCACCATCCGCCGCGATCCCGAGCTTCCGGCCAAACCCCAGCCACCCCGAGCCTCCACCGCGACGATAACTTCTCTGCAGCCGCCGCCACTACCAGCACCCTGACGACCGAGGGGCACCACCACCGCAGCAACCAGCCGTCACCGCTGCCGGTCGAGCACCGCCGTGCTGCCCCGTGCACGTGCAGTTCAGTCGATACCGACCCCTTATTCCGGTGAGCCTTTCTCTCTCCTCGTCGCGTCAATTTTTGAACGATCTATTGCGATACTTTTACTGTGTAACCCTCTCGAACCTCATGCAATTAGATTGGGGTATCGTATCCTGTGTCGATCATAAATTACGACGCAAAAACAGAAAAAATAGCCCAATTTTGGACTTCAGAAAACTGTCCCGAAGTCCCAAGTTCACGATCGTTTTAAGTCCAACTTAGTTAATGTTTTCAAATTTTACTTGAATAGTAAATTAGATAATATAACCAAGTTTTAAACCCTGTAATTAGTTTATTTTATTTTGCTGTAATTTGTGTTTTATTCGCGGATGAAGTTGACCAAAATCTTGGTTAATAAAACCTGAATTCTCCCAAAATTGGGTGCGTCCTGCTAAACGAGGCAACTTTGTCATGTGCAAATTTTACCGAAAGATGCGCATCGTTAATACGGATGTGTGAGATTTCGTGAAAGTTGATTTGGATGTGTGTGCACACCGGAATCAACGCATATCCATCAAAATTACCCCATATCGGTCATGTTATGAAACTCGTTGTAACTTTGTGTATGCTTGTCATTTCATAACGAAACTTGTGCCATCAAATTTTTAGCATTATGCTGGTCCTATGACCCAAGTTTGGCTCGATTCTGAAATCCCGTATCGTGGGCCCTACGGCTCCACTTGACGGGCGATTTTATGACCGGCTCATCGGAATCCAGTTCTGGATATTCTGTTAGGTTTGTATCATTATTCTGGACTTGTAGACACTAAGTTTGATAAATTTGGAGAACTTTGTCTCTGGCACATTTTTGGTGCAAAGTGGGCCACATGTGGATCCCGCTTTGACCAAAAATTATTAATTTTGCTCCTGTGTCCAAATTGAACCTATGTATAGGCAATCCTAACTATTTCATATCTTTTGAGAGTGATAATAATTGTTATTTCAACATCCGAAGGAGTACCTGAAGACTTCGCTGATATTGGAGCAACTGTTGGAATTCAAACCCCAAACAAGTGTACCTTACCAATCTTGCAGTACTTGCTTTATATTATTCTCTTGATTTATGTTTATGATGTATCTACTCAACCTAGGACCGTGAGACATTGCTTAGTGTCATGCCCCAGTCCCAAAATACGTAGGACTAGGAACACGTAAGTATGCCAGCCGTATGTATATGGCACTCTAATATATGGAAACCATAACACACGTACGCTGTAATATAAATAATAATTCACCAGTGGTATATATATAAGTCATAAGTCACATGGCATAACTAAATCTCATCCACAAAAATCATAAATAAATAAATAACTAATAGCTATATAACTAAATCGCAATATGAATTATCTAAGGATGATAGTCGGGTGGAAACAAATCCACTACCAAACTAGAATATAAAAGCAAACACAATACAAGTACATCACTAATAATCACGAGGCTCAAAGAGAAGACCTCTTCAAAATATAAGTAGCAAGGCCTGATCCATGCTCCTACGAATACTCATGAATATCTACACCTGGAAAGGGACCAGGTCCTCAGAGGGACATAACAAGATACATAGTAGCATGCCAAGAAAGTACTGAAATAAATATCCAATGGGTCGCCTAACCGTCTATCTGAATGCAGTTTGAGAACAACTTTCTTACAAGTGGGCTATCTGGCCATAAATAGGATTGACATGATTCTCTCGGAGAATCAGGGGCCTACAAAGCATGTCGTCTTTTGAATGCCAGAGGCCGCCAGTAATAATAGGGGTCATTACCGCCATGTATCTCCGGTGGAGCGTACGGGTTACAGAAAGAAAAGTGTAAAGGAGCCCAAATGTCGTACTTATTGTTCTTCCTACCCCATATTCTAGGCATGTCACATCTATGATACGATAATATCTCTAATAACTGCCAAGTCTCCTATCATGTAATTTCTAACATCAGTTATTCTCTATCACACGTCCCATACGTACAAGAGGCCAACCCAATACGCAAGTTCGTGATCTATATGAGACTCACACTCGTAAAACAGATGTGTCACGGCCAATAAAATCTAATGATACCTCATGATAATAGGGTGGTCTCATAAACTAGGTCACATGCATATACATAATAAAAATAGAATACGACATCACCGTCTTTGCACCCAAGTTTTCTTGGACGCGCAGTTTATATAGCAGTTTAAAATATAGAAACTAAATGATAGAAATAAAATATGCATGCAACATATGGAATATAAATTACAGTACAATGGCAAGGTATACTTGCCTGGCAAGAAGCTGCGTTGTACCAATAACCTGCTCCTGTAGTCTCGCAGAATAATCCGATATCCTATATACATATAGTATAATACAATACAATATCAGTCATTATACTAGCACATACATAACCATAAATACACTGGACTCAGAGGGTACGCTAGGGGTGATACTGGTCAACTAGCAGGGTCAAATGCGCGTCTAATTATGCGGGTATCCTATCTTAAATGTTGTATCAAAATCAGACAGTCAACTAACATGTGTCTAATCCAGTACGTTAATGTAAACAAGGCAGTCGACTCACAAGTTCTCAGGGTCAACATGGTCAAGGTAAATACGGGATAATCCACAGTATCCTAGGATCTTACAATATAAATACATATATAGTCATAACTTGTATTGCATTAAATTCCTATACAATATATATATATATATATATATATATATATATATATATATATATATATATATATATATATATATATATATATATATATATATATATATATATATATATATATATATATATATAGTTATAGTTATATACCAAATTAAACAATATACGCATACGCGTACGTATACATATACGAGTTGGGTTCACCGACTCAGGGTCTGATGTCAACTAACTATCGTAAAGCAATACTAATATCCTGATAGCATACACATAAGCACACATAAAAAGGAGAAGAGGGACAGGTTCGAACCTCGGGTGCGCACACAGGGACGACGATGACAATGATGAGGTTGACGACGATGACGAGGGTAGTGAGGATGATGATTAGGTGATAGTTGATTAGGTTAATAACAATGGTGGTGATGAAGGGGATGATGATTAAGGTAATGATGTGTAGGTTATGATGGTGATAAAGGGAATGATGATTGGTGATGATTAGGTTAATGGTTAGGGTGATTATGGTGATTAGGGTGATGATGATTATGATGATGATGGAGATTATGATAGGGATAATGGTGATGATGAGGATGCTGATAGGGATGCTGATTATGATGATGGTGAAGGTTATGATGATGATTAAGGGTGATGATGATTAATGGTGATGATGATGCTAATTAAGGGGATGATGATATTGTAGGTTGCTAATGGTGATGGTTGAAGTCTGCCGGAGTTCGACGGTCAGGAGGAGGTAAAGTCGGGGTTGGCATGATCTGGCAAAGATCGACTCAGGCGGAGGTGGATGGACAGGGAAGAGGTAAAGTCGTGGGGTATTGCTCTCAAGCGAGAGAAAGAGATGAATCAGGATGGGTCAATATAGAGGTGACGGTGGTGGTTGTGGCGATCGGTTCAGCCGACTCCGGTGGAGGTTTAGGTCAAAAAGAGGAGGAGGAGATGGAGAGGAAGAGGGTGGTCGAGGTTGAAGACTCGGTGGGGGTCGTGGGTTGAAGTCCGGGGCGACTGGGAGGTGATGATGATCACCGGAGGGAGGAGTCGGAGACTGTGTTGATGGCTGCGGGTGCTGGTAAGGAAAGGTGTATAGTCGACCATGAGGGCTGTCCCGGCGGTGCACCAGACAAGGAAGTTCGGTTGTGGTATGGCTCGTCGGAGATGACGGTGGGGAGAGGTGGCTGTCATAGAGTTCTCAGGCGGAGGAGATGGAAGATCGGGTTGGTCGGCGTGATGTGGAGGACGGGCTGGAGAAGAGGAGGTTGAAGACGAGGGGGGACTCGAGCAGGGAGGACTAGGCTCCAGGGGACTAGGGTGCTCCGGCAAGGACTCCGAAGGTGGGTTGTCGGGGAAGAAGGAAGAAGGTGAACAGGGAAAGGGTATGGAAGAGATTCGGCAAAAATAGGTTTATGTATTATAGAAAAGGAAAAGAAAAGGGAAAATTGTATTTATATATGTGGGGAATAGGGTTGGAGGTTGACCTAGAGAATTGGGCTTGGTCAACATCCTTGGGATGGGCTTGGCCTTAAATGTAGGTATTTAAAAGGCTAGGATTTGCATTGTTTGAAATGCATGGCTAGGATTAGATGAGGGGGTGATGTTGAGTGCTACACACTCCAAAAATTATGAAAAAAATTCACATGAAGAAAAAATGGGTTTCTTCATGGGTTGTGTCCAATGGTGTGGATACCTCAATACACTTTTGCATAAAAGTACCCAATAATTAGAAAAATTGTACAAAGATAGAAATTAGATTAAATTAATTAAAATTAATACAAATGGTGTTCTAAAATTAATTAGAAGTAAATAGGGCTAAAATTAGGTGGGACATAAGTATCATGAACGTAGAGGGCTCAGAATAGAATATTATCATAAATTGGGTTGCATGAAATGGGTCAAGATTGTGTCTCCAATTTCGATTGGAACGCACAAGGATACAAAGTCAAATTTATTTAGAATTAAATATAAATGTCTGCGACGAATATTGTGCGACTAAAATATAGCACAAGAGAGCATAATTATAAGTTACACAAAGGTCAGAATGGAAGACTGGCATATCTAGGACATGAGTGTGAAATTTGTAGGAAAAGAACGGTTAGTGTAGTGCTCCAATTATCGAAGCAACGGTAAGGTGCACTAGGTGATATAAATATTACAAAATCATCTAAAATAAAATATTCTATTTCTAATTGGATTGAAACTAGCCCTAGTTTCTCTATCTAAGCCAAGTAGGCCTAATTTTGGTCGAGGGAGTTTACACTTAGCGTCCGAATAAGATTCGGGTGTCGACGTCGTACGCGGAGTCGTGTAACGTCACCTAGAGAGTTGATATCGCGAACCTATATATTTTTGTGCTTGCTTTATCAAGTATGTCATACCATAGGATACCTGATACTATTCATGAGACAAAATCTTTTCTGAGTTATTCATGGTGATTCTGTATAGGATTACAGAATTCGTGATATAGATATTACATATGCATAGCTATCATTATGACTCACCGCATTAGTTAGAGGTCATGATCTTGCGTGTTATGGACATAAGATGTCGTGGACATGAGACATATGATTACATTGGGTGGAAAGAGACACACAGGCTACAGGCTGATTATATATATATATATATATATATATATTATTGCGATATCGTAGCCTCTACATCAGAGCTAGGCCCACTATGTCATATCACTGCTACCGGTTCCCCGACACAGAGCTTGTAGTGGTCTCAGCCTGAGTTCTAGTGATGCTCTCACTTATATATCACATAGCTGGTTACATAGTTTGCCCTATTGATACATTTTTATACTGTATTTATTTGGCTTGAGTTATTCTTGTACCTTGCTATGTTTCCTGAGGACCTGGATCAGGATTATGTCCCCAGGTATAGCAGAGGAGATCTACCCCAAGATATACGGGACATGAGCAGACATTGGAGCAGTACTAGCACCAGAGGATGCGGTGATGCCAGAAGATTTCTTCTGAGTATTTGCTTTATATACTCAGTCATTTCTGTTCTTGATACTCTATTTCATGTCTCGTGGATTTCTATATTAAACTCATTATCGGGTTGTTCCTCAAGATATTTTATTGAGACTTGTTGATTTATATTTCATCTTGATTATTCTGATAATTGAACTATGATTATCTTCTGTGGATGAGATTAGAATTAGACTATGGCATATATCGTAGACCTTTATTATTGTTTATAGCTTAAGTACACACTAATGGGTCCATTAAATTATGTTTGCCCATTGCAGTGTGCTGCTGGCCATTGCCACGTGGCTAGTCCCTGGGTATTTTGGGACTGGGGCATGACAGAAAGCCATGAGACTGAAATATGAAGGATAAAAGAAGACTTATGTCTCATGGCTTCCGGTAATAGAGTGAAAAGTAGAGCGAAAGATTTTAAACTCCAGTAAATGGACGTCGGAAGAGAGGAGCTGCGCGAGGAGAGTAGCCGCATCAAAGGGGTTTATCAAGTCATTATAGGTCAATACCTTGCTATACTAGGTTTCTAAGTTAAACTAGTTAATATAGACTAAACTAGCTAATATATTATATTATATTATGTATGATATACTTAATATAGATTTTATATAATAAATCTCTTACAATATCTTAGCCTAATACCCATTAGCTAGCTATATACTAACACATCACAATAATACTTTAACCAAATATCCATATCTTCCTAAAACCTTAACACTTGACTATAGATACTAAGATATCACTATCTAATTAGTTTTCACATATGCTACTAGCTATCAAGATATCTTAACACCAAGTACCCAAGTATCTATGTTAGTAACCTACCCTATCACATTTCCTACAACCCTCAACCACACCAATGATATATATACTAAGATACATCTTTCACCCCTCACAAACATCTATACCCAGGCACCAATACTTGATACTCAACACTAGCACATAACTCTCTCAACACTAACTTTGAATACTAAGAAGAGCACTTACACCAATACACATATATGTACTCACAAGTCATACCCACAAACACTATACTTAATATTAACCCTTAATCCAATTCCACACACAACACACTCACCGATATATAGGGTAGAGTTAGTGTGTGTGTGCGTGTGTCCGTATCCGAGTTCGAGTTCCACCCACAATACCATCTCAGTGTGTGTGTGTCCGTGTTCGAGTTTCACACAAAAAACCTAATTCAATTCCACATACAACACTATCTCAGTGTGTGTGTGTCTGTGTATCCGTATTAGGGTTAGTGTCCACGTGTGTTATTGTGTCCGTGCGTGTGTGTGTCCGAGTTAGGGTTAAGTTAGTGTATGCATGTGTGTGTGTTCGAGTTAGGGTTAGGGTTTACCTAAGGAGCCGGAGAGGAGGGGGTTGACTGAGGAGGGGGTATCCGGAGAGGAGGAGGAGGAGGGGGTATCCGGGGTCGAAGGGAGAGCACGGTCGGTGCCAGAGCTGTGGAGCCGAAGGGGGTGGCGGGGGGAGCACGGTCGCGCGGGATCTCAAAATTTTTGGAAAATTTTTGGAGAGATAGAAAAAAATGAACGTTGTTAACCTATATAAAAAAAGTTAGCGACGTCAAACATCGCAGATTTTATAACACTTAGCGGCGTATGAAAAATAAAGTCGCTACACGTCGCCATAATAAAATTAATAGCGACGTCTGGCGACATTTGACGATATCTTATTCAATAATATTATTTGCAGTCGTGAAACATTGCAGACAGTCGCTAACAGCGACGTCCTGTGATATTATAAAATAGCGTCGCTAAATTCATAAAATATAGCAACGTCACAACTAAACATCGCTAAAAATGTCACAAATTTGACATATTTTGGTAGTGTGTGTGTGTGTGTATATATATATATGGGAATGGATCAAGAGCCCGCCCCCTCGTCCGTCGGATCGGGGGGCCCGCGTGCTTGCCGTCGTAGGGCCCGCTCGATCCAACGGTCGAGGATCGCTGGGCTTCCGCAGAGCTCCCGATCCGGACTATATATATATATATATATATATATATATATATATATATATATATATATATATATATATATATATATATATTCTTTTTATAATATTTTCTCTTTTTAGAATATCTACTGTCCTTATTAACAGTAGTGTCTTTCTTTTTGAAGGATATTTCTTTCTTTTATAAGGCATTTCATTATCTTAGATTAAAGAGAGAACCTCCAAAGGGAGAAACCAGGATAAGTGCTCTTGTAGAGCGGATGAGAACAAACTTTCTTATGCGAAATATTAAAATTTTATTTATCGATGATAAGTATTACAGAAAAAATTACACACTCATAAAACTTAGAAAATAAAAGCATTAACTCAAAGCATACATCATACAGAGACTGAGCCTCTATTTATAATACAAACTGTCTGCATTGACTGACTGGGTGACTGGCAGGTGCACCGGGTGACTGGCAGGTAAACCGGGTGACTGGGAGGTGCGAGTCACAAAGATTCCTTTTTATCTCGAACATGAACAGTGTAAGTGCCCGTCCAAATCAACTTTAATCACCTTTAACACGTAGTGGAGCATTTGCACCGAAAGTAGAGTAGGGTCCACCATTGTCGGCCATGATAATAAAGAGATTTCTCTTTTCATAAAGTAAAGTAGAAAGCTGCCACATGTATTTTGGCAGGCCAATACAATTATTGTATCTCTTCATCATCAATATCATCGTCAAACTGTTGAGTAGTGACTCAATGATGCATTTTTTTGAAGAAGGTTTCTGAATCTTCTTCAATATTGCCTTCAACCATTCTGTCTGATTTAGCAGAACTAACAAAGAAATTATATGTCTCAAAAATTGAATCAAATTGAGTCTGCATATATTGGAGACATTTCTTTTTTAATTCTTCCTCAGTAATTCGAGAATTTTTTTGTCTCAATTATTCCTTCAATTTCTTCAGTGGGCTATCTTGTATAATTTCCCTCTTTAATTTATCTTCTACAAGGATCTTATTTTCTTTGATAGATTTTTGTACATTCTCTTTCTCGTCAATGCGATTCCACCACTTGATCAAAAAATTTGTGGCCAATATTGGTAAATTATTATTATTGTATTCGCATTTAATTACCTATTTGAAAATATACGAAATTTCAAAATGGATAATGAAATACATTGTACTCTCCCCTTCAAAAAGTTTGTCAGCATTCTGACATAGATGATAAGATTGTGCCCAAGTCGCGAATAAATCTTTGAGAGATGGTGGTAAAATTTTCAAGGTAGCGCCAAATTGTTACCACCAACGGAGAAACCAAGCAGGAATTTCCTATTTTAGAATTTTAGGACAAATTCTAATAAACCATGAGTTCTTTTGCTTACTATTGTCAAAGTAAAATACTTTAGTAAAAGCCTCGATATGTAATCCCAATAGAAATAAGGCACATTGATACATTTGTCATGGTGAACTAATTATTTAGTTCTATTGGGATGAAGTCTCCATGATTGAGGAATAATAATGTGACGAATAATAATTTTGCTGTAATTAACGTCACTGCGAAGATCATTTGTCTTTTGATAGAAATATCCTATCTCAACTGATTTAGTTGTTAGCATGATACCTTCATAGACATTACGATCTTTACCATGTACTGGAAACATATTAGCTTCCAAATATTTATCTTTCAACTTCCATGGATCATCCACTATCGGAATATCAGATTTTTCCAATTGAAGAATTTTTTCAGAATAATTATTTTGAGTGAAAATTATTTTAACCTCAAAAGCTTGCTTATATGAAGAAATATTGATTTCCTCAGAGTCTTGAATCTGAATTCCTCTATTAGAGGTCTTCGCTTTTCCAAGAACATTTTTCTTGGAGTAATGTCTTGGCTCATTGAAGCCTGAGGACATAGGTCTAGGAACCCATGATTGCTTTCCTTTATCCTTCTTATTCATGGTCCTGTAGAAATTCACGAGTAAGAAAGTCAGGAAGTGAATTGTCAGTTCCTTTGATATATTCAATTTCAAAATCAAATATGGCTAATTCAGCTTGTCATCTAGCAAATATTTGCTTAGATACTAAATTTTTAACATCTTTCTCTAAAACAGTTTTAGTAGAACTACAATCAATGCGTAATAAAAAAATTTATTAAGTAAATTATCTTAAATTTATGAATACATTGAATGATAGAAAGAATTATTTTCTTAATAATAGAATAATTTATCTGAGTATCATTCCATTTGCCCAAATGATATCTCACTAACACTTCCTTATTTGTGTTAGGATTTAGCTGTTTTAGAATTTCACCATAACCAATATTACTGGCATCGGTTTCAATAATTTTAAACCACTCAACATTTGCTAAGTGTAAATAAGGTAAATTTTTTACCGTATGTTTTATTATTTTTACTGCTTCAGTGTGAGTATTACTCTATGGAGCAGGATTTTTCTTTAATCTTTGATACAAAATTTTTGTATCATTAGCAATATTCTTATAGAATTCGGATACATAATTTAATACACCAAAAAATCTCTGTAACTGTTTATTATCAGTAATTTTATCTAGAAATTTAGAAGCAAATTTAATACTTCTATCTATTGGAATTATTGTGTTATTCACAATATTATGTCCCAAAAATCTTATTTCTTGCTGAAAGAGCTTCATTTTTAGGACAAAAATTACTAAGCCATTTTTAATAGCTAAATGTTTAAACACATTAAGGTGTTTAAAGTATTCTTCTAAAGCATTAGAGAAGATTAATATATCATCTATATAAGATAATATAAAATTAGAATATTGAATAAATATTTTATTCATAATATTTTAAAATTCTGAAGGAGCATTCTTCAAACCAAATGATATTACATTACATTCATAATGACCAAAAGGAACAATAAAAGCAGTCTTATACTTATCATTTTCATCAAGTTAAATTTGCCAATAATCTGATTTTAGGTCAAATTTAGAGTAAATTCTTACTTCCGCTACTCTATTTAAGTTGATCTCTTTTATTAGGAATTGGATATCTAATCCATTTTAAAACCTTATTTAAAGGTTTGTAATTAATAACAAGTCTTGGAACCCCTCTCTCTTTCTTAGCATTATTATTTACATAAAATACTGTACAACTTCATAGAGAGTAAGACTTTCGAATTAATTTTTTATCCAATAAATCTTGAATTTATTTTTTACACAATTCAAGATATTCTTGATTCATATGACAAGGTCTTGCCTTTATCGTAATATTTTTTTCATTAAAGGATTCTTCATATGGAAGAGAAACAATATGTTATTTTCTATTCCAGAAAGCATTAGGGATATTACTACAAGTGCTTAGGTTAAAGTCATCTTTGACTTGTTTAATCTTTTGTTGAATTTTCAACTATTTTAATTGCTGGGTAATATTTACCTGAGCAATTTCTTCTTTTAAGAAATTAATCTGATTCTCCTTTAAAGTAACTTCATTGAGAATCTTAATAATTAGATTAGTTATAAATTCAAAAGTTATTCTTTTGCCTTTATAACAAGTTATAATTCTTTCTTTGTTTATCTCATTGATAGGCATAAGTTTTTCTAGAAAGGAAGTTCCTAAAATAACAAGCTGAGATTTTTTTTTTACAACTATTAGGTGTATAGGAATACAAAGATCATCCTTATAAACATTAACATCTTTAATTTTATAAGGAGTAGTTAGTATTTTATTATTAGCACCAATAAGTGTCTGGATAGTTCTTTCACAATATTTTATTGGAATAACTTTCTCTTTAATACAATTAAGATTTGCACCACTATCAACTAGTGCAATCAGATTGGTTATATAATACTCATTATTAATGAGTAGATTTATTTTTATATACCATTTATGGGTAATAAATAAATCTATTTTTTGCAGAAAATTATTTCTCCTGGCTTCTTGTTCTATCTGTTCATTTTGAACAAATTAATTCTCCTCTCCATGTTCTTTTGGTTGAAAAGAAACTGCAGAGGATTCACCAGTTTCTATTAATCTGGCAGTATTTAGAGATATATTATCTAGTTCTAGCTTATTCAGTCTTTTCTGGATTTGCTTATCTTGAGATTTTAATATTTAATGATATTATTCTTTTTAAAAGATTTTCTCTTCTTAGAATATCTACTGTCCTTATTAACAGTAGTGTCTTACCTTTTTGAAGGATATTTCTTTCTTTTATAAAGCCTTTTATAATCTTTATATTCTTTTACTTTCGTTTTCTCTATTGTATTTAGAGGTTTGAAAGTATCCATTGCAAACTAGTCACAGAATTCTCTCAGTTGCTTCTTCTCAGAGATTCTCTCAGTTTTTAATTGATGTCTTAGCTTTAAGTCATTACATAAAGCCAAACCTTCTTCAATACACTTATTTATCAAATTATCATAAGTGTAATTAGAATAAGGAATAATATCATTATTTTGGCTTCTTAAACCTTGCCTTATTCTTTCAGTAAAAAGATTAGAAAGTCCATCAATGAACTTAGACTTCCAGTGAACATCATTTGCATCACCAAGTAATATAACTCTACTTAAGAAAGTATCTTTATACCATCTAAAGTGAGTTAATGTTGGACACCTTAGATTTTGAAGAACAGTTCTCACTCTTTCTCCATGATCGGAGATTTCTCCTATAAAGTGCTCCAAAATTATGATAATTAAAGTATAAACAACATCTTGTTTTGTTTGCTGAGTATTATTTTCGATATTAGTCTCAGTTTTGACGGCATTTAATATTTCTTGCCGTTGGGTTTCAGTCATACAATTAGACCACCAGTCCCGAAGAATGTCGGTGAAACCGCAAGATATGAATTGTGCGATATCTTTATCAGTATTTTCAATAGCCTTAGCAACATTAGAATACATCATCATTCGATGTAACTGACCATGTATTTGTTTATCAGTTAGCCCATCTATGTTCTATTCATAGATTTCTCCTCCACTGTAATAATTTTGCACTATTGAATCATTTTCTTCAAATAGTACATCAACAAGAGTTAGTCATTTATAGTAATATTTTATCAGGTTAGATTTACCATATTTCACCGCCTGAATTTGAGGATTATTGATAGTATTATTATGCTTTAAATCAGTAAAGGATTGTTGCAAGGTATCAATTTTGTGAGGATTTATTTCATTATCCTCGTCGATATTATCCTCAAATTATTGTTCATCATCTGACATTTCAGAAGTAGTATAAGAGGATTGTCCATTAATAACTTGAATACTTTTATAGAAACTGGTGAATAACACACTTTTGAATTATTCAGACTCATGATGGAGAGGTAGAAGTGAGATTCACTCCACATGATATTTCTAGACTTTCAATATCAAGCTGTAAAAGACTACCTTCAACTATAGGGTCAACTTCTTCTAATAAAAAAGAAAAAATAAACAAAATTAGAATTACCGATCATGCAATAGCACATCTCTTATACAAGGCAAAAAGCAAAATAGGCTCACCGACAATATCGAAAATAAAATTTTCTACTGTTTAATGATTTTTACAACCAATCAAGAAGTTCGGGACATTCTTAATAGAATGTACTATAAAAACGTTGAATTTCGGAAATGGTTTGAAAAAAACCTATTCCACAAAAAGAAGGTATGAATTCAAAGATGAATATTATAATCATCTAGAGAAAAAGAGAAGGATAATACCCTTCGCTGACTGGTTTATCCAGAATTATGTGGATATAGAATTAACATAAATTAATGTGTTAGAAGAATATTATAAAGTCTGAAATACTGATGTTGGATTGAGCAGCAGTATTACTAGATCAATGTATCCGCCTAATACGTTAATTAAGCTCACTGTCAAGAATTTGATAGAAAAAATTGATGCTGTTTCTTTTGTCAAGACTATTGACAGTAAAGAAACAATTATCAAAGAATTACATAAAGCCTTAAGGCAGAATAATTACACAAATATTTTTATCCAAGTTATGGGTCAACAATTGATCCGAATTGAACATCCTTTGGATAACTTATTGCATAAATTTAATGCAATTAGACATTTGGATCTTTCTAAAATATTTTCTTTAAATGAGACTACTAATATCTCCATTCGACCACCCACTGAAGTAAAAGAATTTAAAGTAACAAAAGCTCTAGAGGTTACTAAAGAAGATATAAAAGAGTTAATAGCTCAGTTCAAAAGAAATAATCTTCAGACTATTAATGCTAAAGAAAAAGAATTGCAAGAGCTAATAGCTCATGCTAGGAAAAAAATTGCTACTGTTAGTGAAAACACTAATAAAAATAAATCTACTATTAATAACCTTCATAAAAGTATTCAGGTTATTAATGGACAATCTTCTTATGCTACTTCTGAAATCTCAGATGATGATCAGCAATTTGAGAATAATATCGACGAGGATAATGAAATCAATCCTCACAAAATAGATACCTTGCAACAATCCTTTGTTGATTTAAAGCATACTAACACTATCAATAATCCTCAAATTTAGGCGATAAAATATGGTAAACCTAACCTGATAAGATATTATTATAAAAGGCCCACTCCTGCTGATGTACTATTTGAAGAAAATGATTCAATAGTGCAAAATTATTACAGTGGAGGAGAAATCTATGAATAGAACATAAATGGGCTAACTGATAAACAAATACATGATCGGTTACATCGAATGATGATGTATTCTAATATTGCTATATATATAATACTTTCTTACTAGAGACTATTTTTGAAGTTTTAAACTCCATTAATAGAGTTTCGAAGCTTCAAAATCGAAATAATTTTGTTTGGAACGACAAATGACTACCAAAATTTTGACAGTAATATATTTTTAGAAATGTCAAAATTTTGACGGTACTAATTTAGACTGTTAAAAATTTGTCCCGTAGGAATTCTTGCAGTGTCGTTCGCATTTCTAATAATTTATTGCAAATCCATCATACTGATATTTGGGAGACTCATTAATAAAGGCTAATTCTATAGGCACTTCCAAGTTTACTTTGGTCAATCCATTACTTCAGGACAGTCCAGATTTTTAAATTTTTTACTTAGGACAGCCCAAAATTTACTCAGGACAAACCATAACCCTAACCCTAACCCAGCCCCAACCGTCGGAGGAGGAGGAGGAGACGGCGGCGACGGGAGGCGGAGGTGGAGGAGGAGGAAGAGGAGGAGGAGTCGGCGAGGGGCTCGGGGAGTTGAGAACGCGGGCCTCCTCCTCCTCCTCCTCCACCTCCTCTGCCTCCTCCCTCCTCCTCTTCCTCCAGACTCCTCCGTCCGCCTCCGCACCCCGACGCCTCCTCCAGACTCTTCTGCCTCTTCCTCCTCCTTCACCTCCTCCTCCTCCGCCGCCGTCTCACCCCGCAGCCTCCGCCTCCGCCTCCTCCTTCTCTAGCCTCCGTCTCCTCCTCCTTCTCCTCCCGCCTCAGTATCCCGCCGTCGCACCCGGCCACCGCCGCTGCTTCTTTTTCTTCTTCTCCTTTCAATTTGGACTAGTCTATAGCGATATTTTGACGACAAATTTCTAAATAAAAAAAACTAAAATTTAGACTGTAAAGTATTTTTTGAATTGCCTATGCAATTAGCCTTAATAAAGTAAAGGGCGAAGGTGACCAAGTGACCAATAAATAACTCCCCGATCAACCAAACAACCAACATGAAGACAAGATTGACCATTAATTAACTCCCCCCGACGAAACAACAACCGTGTTTCATTCATTGACCAGAGCCCATTCTTCTTCAAGCTCCACTCCGCCTTCACTCTCACTCCCCCCAAATCTCCAAATCTTCTTCCCATAAACCCCTCCCCATCTCACCAAATTACACAAATCCCATCCCCACACTCTCTCACACTCTCCACAATGCAGGCCCTCTCTCTCCGCGCCATGGCGTCGTCCATGTCCGTCGCTGCTCCGCCGAGGAGGGAGACGGATCCGAAGAAGCGGGTCGTGGTGACCGGAACGGGCCTCGTGTCGGTCTTCGGCACCGACCCAGACCGGTTCTACACGAGGCTGCTGGAGGGGGAGAGCGGGGTCGGACCGATCGACCGCTTCGACGCGTCCGCGCTCCCGACGAGGTTCGCCGGCCAGATCCGAGGGTTCAGCTCCGAAGGCTACGTCGAGGCGAAGGACGACCGGAGGATGGACGACTGTTGGAGGTACTCCCTCGTCGCCGGCAAGAAGGCCATCGAGAGCGCCGGCATCGGGCTCGGGACCCACGCCCTCCAAAAGGTCAACTTTTGCTTGCTAATTTGGGCTTTTTTCTTCTTTTTGAGGTTTAATTTGCTTAGTTTATCGTTGCATTATATTCTGATTGCTATTTAGGGTCTGCGTGGCAATTATTTGAGTAGCGAGCTATTTTTAGAGTACCGGTTACAATGAGAGGCCCAGTTTTGAGTGGTTTTAAGTAGCTGTTTTTAAATCAATCTAATTCATACTTATTAATGAGAGGTTTTGAAATATTTTTACAAGAATAGATAAAATAAAATTAATAAAACTGCCAAAAATCTGCCGATTTGGAGTGTCTATAAAGTCATCCAAAATTATATTATACCGGTTTTGGGAGGTTTTTGAGCCGCCCAAAACCTGTGCCTCATAAAAATTACCAAGCAGGAGTTTTCATAAACGGTCGGTTAAAAAATACCCCAAAACCGATGAAAATACTCTTACCAAGCAGAAAGCAATGATGTAATGTTGAGAAGTAATTTACTCGATCAGTGATGTTTCATATTGTCAAAGAAAAAGAAAGCAATGATATTATTCTGGAAACTCAAGATAACATTGTTTCCCCTTCTTTTTCTTTCTTTGATTTAGCATTTTTATTTTTGACATGAATAATTTGCAATGAATGAGTAGTTTTTTGTGTACCTCTATACAACTTTCTATTAATGACAAATTGCTTTCTGGGTTGTCTATTCCACTAGTATTTATTAGATCCAATTTTGTTTTCGTGTCAATTCGATGTTCCTTGGTGGACTCCTAGACTATCTTTTGAGATCGAGAAGGTAGCAAAATTTGGGCTGTACCTAACTCTAATATGTTCGACGGTCTACGTTGATCCAAAAGTTACGTTTGCGAGTATAATATCCAATGACATGAAAGTGTATTTTCTTTAAGGCTTTTATAGAGAAATTATTGTATGGGCCAGGCGCACTACACCCTTCTCCTCCCCAATCTTTGGATTGCATAGGGCATGCACACATCCTCATGGTAACATGGCCGGCCCTGTCCCAGGACAGCCAGTGCGACTGTCCAAGGCCCACGGAGTAGGAGGGTCCCAAATAAAAAAGAATATATATATATATATATAGAGAATAAGGGAGGTGAGATGGCACCTCACTCTAAAAACAAGGGTGGCGGTGACGTGGCACAATCCCAACCACACATTTCATAATTGACAATTTGCACATAACCCCCTCCCCTCGTTTGTGTGGTTGAGATTGTGCCACGTCACCGCCACCTTTGTTTTTAGAGTGAGGTGCCATCTCACCTCCCTTATTCTCTTTCTCTCTCTCTCTCTCTCTCTATATATATATATATATATATATATATATATATATATAACCTTGTATCTAAAATAGAACTAGTATGTACCATGGGCTTTTTTTAACACAAAATAATTGTGGGGTAGTGGTTATTATGTTAGACTTGCACACTAGATGTCCTAGGTTCAATTCTTGGTGGCAATATTTTGTTTTTAATTTGCTTTTATTTTTGTTTTTTTTTACATTATGTATGGGGGCCCAATTTTGAAAGTTCGCCTAGGGCCTCCATGAACTCAGGGCCAACTCTGCATGGTAATATAACGGTTGACATGGAAATGTGTACTGTGTCCAGCACACCCAATAATTTTTTGCTTTTATGAGACAGTTCTATTTACAGAATATGTAGGATTTTACTGATGTAAACCCGGATAAGATTATATGTTTTTATCTTCCAGTGATTTAAGGAACAAAAAGGGGGTGAAGTTTTAAAGGTATGTATGATGCTGATAGAAAGCTAGTATAGCTCTTACCGTCTGTGGTGCACGGACATGGATATGATATTGTAGAAGAATATTGTAAGTAGGTTACCATAATTTAAAGTTATGATTGACTGAAATTATAGTCAAGTTAGAATATTTGATCAACACCAAATTTTTGTGTATTTTAGGATTATTCTATAACTATATTTTAGGATCTCTAGGATTGATCTAGTAGATTTAATCAATTTTCTAAAGATCTTTATATATTGAATCAACAGTCCATATTTGTATATGTCTAAATAGAAGAATCTCTTCATTAGAGAGTATGCTATTTCTCTAAATCGTTTCTCTTTAGATATTTAAAAGTAACCACCAACATCTTCTTTTCCCTCTATTTCCATGCCTAAAACTACATAAATTGTATCAACGCGAGTTCGATGATCATAAAAGAAGGGTTTGAGTTAGAACCATCAACGTGTGTAATATCTCTAGGTAGTGTGGTCGTGATCAATTTCTTCGACCCATAGACAAGAGGTGACAATAAAGAAGAGGAACAATAAACATAAATTGGAGTTTCTTAAGATCCGAAGGAGCTTATGAGCAAGTTTCTTGGAGTTTCTTAAGATGGAGCCTTGTACTAGAACGAAATATAGGAAAATTGACCATTCCCTGGCGTGCTTGAATGTTGATTATGAAATCACCCGTGGAGAAATTCTAGTGAAGAAGTGTATGAGCGAATCCAATTAGAGGAGCATTGAGAAAATGTTGTGTCACAAAATTTGGGCCGATGGTTATGGTATAAGGATACCGTATGGTAACGACGAAGTGTCGACTATAGTGAGGACTGAAAGCTAGAAGCGACAATTCGAGGCCTCTTTGGAGGGGCAACAACATGGTAATATCATAGATGACAATGATGATGCATCATTTATAGCGAGGATCAGAAGTTAGTGAAGACGTCTCTTGCCTCTTTGGAGGGGCAGTGACATGGCAACATGTTGTAGATGATATCAAGCGATCAAAAGGCTTCATATATCAGCCATAGGTGGCGACAACATATCACGACGATAGTCATTATGATAACACATTGGTGTTTGGTGGCGACAAGATATAGTCAAACAACAACAGATGGTGCTAAGTAGCAGCAGATTATGAGAGGTTGTGATCTGATTTCAGTCAACAGGAACATATGGTGCAAACCAACTATGGAGTTAGAAGAAGAATAAAGAGTCAATAGTAGTCGACGACCACAATCGAAGAGTTGAGTTAGCCGAGTCATTTTGTATTGGTTAATTATTTTGGAGCTTTAGAAACTTTGTAACTCGGGTTGTACATGTAGCGTGCGCACTTGAGTGGGAGTTTGAGAGAATAACTAAAGCTTTTGTAATTGCAAGTTATCCATGTTTCTAAATATTTTCTAGTATATCTAGGATCAATATAGTAGATTTACTCAATCTTGTAGACTGAGTTTGAGTAGATTAGTTAATCTTCCGTACTGAGTCTAAAATATTTTCTATATTTAAGAGTTTATGTTTTAATTTTTATGGGTGTAGGCATGTAGATAGAGGGAGATGAGGAGATGATGGTAGCTACGCCCAAATATTTAGAGAGAATAAACTCCTATGTGAAATTATTCTTATTTATAGTAGATAAATGATTCAAACATGGAGAGAAAATATAGAATTTTGACTCAATATAGAAAAACGGTCTTCTAGACTCAATTTAGAAGATTTGCTAAATTTGCTAAATCAATCCTAGAGATCCTATACAATATTTCTAGACACCAAAAATTGGTATTGATCCAATATTCCAACTTGACCATAATTTTGGTGTTTCATGACCGAAATTTATAGTAACCTCCTTATCATATTATTCTACATATCAAGGTTCACAATATCAATATCGGAATCGGTATCAGTCCGTTCCTATGAGTATCGGGATTAACAGTAACAGCAGTATCAGCGGTTTCTGATCGGAGTATTGGATTTTTTGGTTTCAAAAAGTAAATTATTATTAACAAATTATTAACATTTTAGAAAGTATATTTTATACATTTAATCATAGTTTTAAGTATTTCGAGTGTTGTTTCTTACTAGTTTTGAAATTGAATGAAATAGTAGTTACCCTTGCCAATTGGTTTACATACGATAGATAAGTTTCAACAAAATTAATATAGAGGTAAGAATTTAGGTTTAATTCTACTGAACTGGAGAAAGATTTAACAATTTTCAGGAAGAGGGATGGGACGCCAGTAATGCCGTCGCCAAAAAAAAAAATTGGGTGCCAGTTGCACTGGCACCATACTACAAATTATGAAGTTGGGTGCCACTGACACAAGCGCCACACATGTTTTTCATTTTCTGAAGAACCTCTAACCCACAAAGCTTTTGAAGCACAAAGCTTTTGAAGTGTGAGCAAGGTTCTGAAGCACCTTTAAAGCATAAAGCTTTTGAAGTGTGAGCCAGCCATGTTTGTATGTGTCACGACCCGCACCCGGATGGTCGGGGCACGAGTACGTGTGTGCGTCCAGCCTACGCCGCAGCATCGACGATAGAACGCTGTCTAGACCTCAATGGAATCATATGCATCATCACAGGAACTAGTATCATCATAACTCAATTACAGTATACTAAGGAATATATGGAAAGGAAAGCAATCCAAACAATTAACTAATAGAAATTAAACTAGAGCATGGTACAGGAATAAGAATACTAGTCTAGATCTCTACATATGTCACCTCCTGATCCGCAGTGGAAGAGCAAACTCGACTATAGCATCACTTCGAAGTCCAGGAACGTGGGACATAACAACTCCTAAAAATGTTATCTAGTCAGGATAGAACGAGTACGACTTTAACAACAGTTCAATACATGGTAGATACTATAAAACAGTAAATAATAATGAAATACATGATGAACAGATAAGCATATAATCATGGTACTAAAAATAGAGTAAAACATATAAGTATGGCAGTAATGACAAGTCAAGTAAGTGAAAATCAAGCAACATATCAGTGTGAGAATGTAACCAGCACGTATAGAGTGAAACCAATGATATCAACATGTATGGCATGTAATCAGCAAGAGTGGAATGAAACAAGTAAACTGCACCTATCTAAGTGTGTTGAAATACCACTTTCGACGTATAAACAGCTAGGGGTAATGTACGATATCTCGCACGTGAAATATGCGAGTGTTATCCTTCCTGATTAGACATGAGGAGTGATTCTTGTTTTGGGAATATTTACATGTCTACTAAAATATTTTTCCGCCCGACAAGTGCTAATAGATCAAAGTCTCGACATGTAGAACAATACAAAGCCAACCAGATAAGTATAAGTGATGCCAGTAAGAGTCCTGATGTAAGCCAACAAATATAAACAACGTATCTCATGAAGATGAATCCATATAATACGAATCCGTGTATCCATCGTGTCAAGAATCAAGTAAAACAATACTATAAACATGAATCATAGTAGCTATCAAGTAAGAAAACTATCAGAGAATGTACTCGTTTGTGGTCCTGAGTCGATGGTACAGTGTCAGAACCTGTATCGGAGCCCAAGTAATCTATATTATGAATTGTCAATGTCAATATGTTCATGAACCAATTAATATCTTATCACTTGGGTTTCATACTAATCTATATCTACGTTATATTTTTAGTCTAATTGTGATATAATTATGGCCATATTTATGTTTTTAGGAATACTCGTAAAAACCTACGTTGTATAGTCATTTCTCTACTTGTAACTAATACTGCACCTGTTAGACGTATTCAATAAATTTGGGGTTAAAGTATATCGTAGCCCTTCGTATCGGCTTTTCGAAACTTCAAACAGATCGCATTTTCGTGTCCGGAAGCTCCCAAAATCGCAAAAATACCGAAAAACGTTAGTTTTTCGGACACCTGGTGCTCAAACAATTTTACAGAAAGTTCAAGATCGAATTTGACTTATTAATTTATATATTTGGAAAACTAACTACGATACGGTTCTGTTAAAAAAAGGGAGATTAATCGGAGTCCTGAGTTAGGAGTTATGACATTTCTAAGTTGCTATGGCAACTAAAAACGAGGCAGAATACTATAACGAATTTGGGCTGTTTTGGACAAAAGAACACATGTATACACCTAATTGACACATATGAACACAATTACATAAGAATCACCAATTCTAATCATGCGTATCATGAAGTATCATGACAAGAACCTAGATATCCAATTTTGGACACAAGAACACAAGTACAACTCAATTTGGACACATAATTCCCTTTAGAAACATGTATCAAACACTTGGACACAAATTCATAATTTTCCCAAATTGACTATAGAAAACACAATTCCACCACACAAAAGCCTAGATCTAATAAATTTGAGGTCTCTACCACCTAGATCTATTATTAGGAAGTCATTTCCACCTATGTGAGGGTTCCTATTGGTTCAATTTGGGTTTCTAACATAGAAATTGGTAGGAAAATGAAATTTACCTATTGAAAGTTGTCCCAATGAATTTTCACAAAATTAGACATAATGAGGACGGTTTGGACACGATCCTCCTAGCTTAGGCTCCTCTCCAAGCTCCTCTTGTGCTCCAAGACTCTAGCTCTCCATTAGGAAGGAAATGAGGATGCATTTGGGTTGATTTGAGTGGTTGGAGTGAAAAATTGGGTTTGCTAATGAAGTGACTTAGGAAAGAAGAAGACTTGAGGAGGAAGAAGAAATTTTGAGAAGGAAATGAAATGAAATAGAATGGAGAGAGTTGGCCACTTATGGTCAGGGTATAGTTGGTGATATCTACAAGTTTGTCATTCCACAATAATTTAAATTCTAGATCTAGTATGAATATAATCTATTTGTCATTGAGGGAATCTAATTAGTTATGGATGTCATCTAGCTAACTAAAAAGAGAATATTCTATCCATGATAAATGAAAAATAATTAATTCTAAACCAACCACTAATTTAATATAACTATATGATTAGCATAAAAAGGTAAATTAACAAAAATACCTTTAATAGTAGAAAGTGGTGGTTATAGTATGGGCTTAAATGAGACCAGAAGTGTGGCGCCAGTGACACTGGCGCCACTGGTGCCCAATTTTTTTTTTCTTTTTTGGCACCAGTATAACCGACTCCCCATCCCTTTTCCTGAAATTTGTTAAAACTTCTCATGTTCTGTCGAATTAAACCTAAATTCTTACCTCTATATGAATTTTGCTGGATAAGTTTTCTTCTTTTACATGTTTTTACAACCTTACTATGCTTTTACACCCCTGTTAATTGGTCTTTTTTGTTCAATTTTCTTTGTTGAATTGACCGAAAAAGGGACCTACAATGTTGAAATCGGTTAATATCGGATCGGGATATGCCAAACCGTATTGGTATCGGCCGTATCGGATCGATATCGGCCGATACTGCAAACTGTGCTACAAATACAATATGCCACAAACAAGATGTAAATGATTCATGGTGTGTTGTAATTTATGTAGATATATGCATGGAGATATAGAGAGAAGAGGAGATAATGGTGGGTGCACCTAAATATCAAGAGAGAATAATGATTTGAAGAAACGACCGGAGAAGAGATTCTTCTTATTTATAATAGATGAACGATACAAAAATATGGAGAGATACAAATTTGGACTCTTGACTCAATATAGAAAATATTGACTAAATCTACTGAATCAATCCTAGAGATTTTAGAAATGTCTAACTAATCTTAAATACACCGAAAATTGGAGTTGACCCAGTATTCTAACTTCTTATTTTTGATCAATCAACACCAGAATTTATGGTAACATACTTACAATTTTTTCTACAGTGTTTGGAATTTTCATCATGTCTAACACGTGTGACGCAGCCATTTCACTGCACTAGTTTTGGATTGTCAGTTCTTCCTAGGTAGCCTTGGTGGATATGGATATGAAATATTAAGATCAATGTTAATATATTGTTAAAGTAGATACAGTTCAGATTGAAACAAATATGAATCAGATATAGTAATTAAGACTCACAAATTAGAAAGAAAGTGAAGTTCAAACTATAATTTTGGAAGCTAATTACTAGAGTATTTTGGATACTGTTCAGATATTATTTTTGATAATTGGAAGCTAACAATATTGCCTGTATTCAAACCTATATTTTAAATGGACATATAACATATATCCATATTTTTGACATATGGGCCAGTTTGGATTTAAATTTGTGTATGCCTAATTTTACATTGTTAAGAATTCTTGTATATTGATAAAGAGAATAAATGGTGGGGGCTGTGTAATTATATTATTATAGTGGAATTTCTCTGTTCTGGTGATATAAGTGTTCATCCAAGCCACATAAATTTGTTTTATTTCTTTAGTTCAAAAGAAAAAAAAGGGACACTTCTGCCATTCCTTCACTTGCTGGCTGCATTGCATTAACATGAATTTACGATAAGGTCAAGAAAGAAGAGAATGCTCTACATATATATTATTCATCTCATTGTGAGGTGATTATATAGAATATACAATCCTGGAAGAATAGGAAACACTAAGTCATACTATCTTGGCAACCCAAGTTATATCGAAAAATAAGCTAGAAGCTCCCTTTTTTAAATAGATAGGGAAATGTACCTAAAACAATTTAAAACCGATTGTAGATCGATTTGTGGGCCTCTGAGGTCATTTTTACAACCGATCATAACAGATATATGTGCTTGGGAATGCACATGCTCATGCATGTTCTATGTTGCAGGCGAACGCGTGTACCCGTAAGGGCACGCGCTATCGCATTCTTAACCTGGGCCTAGCTGATTGATTTTGGGCAAAAACTATATTCCTTTGGACCTTGTGTAGAGATTATACAATTGTGTTTTAAATATTCATGAATATGATTATAAGTATTTTTTATACATATTAAAAGTTTAGAGACAAGATATAATAAGAAGGCATTACTTTCTTCTACAAGATGCAGCCTATATTGCATATATACTCTTCAAAAGGACTGTATCCCGTATCCATTTCCGAGACATATACAACAAGACACTGCCTCAACCTCATGTCAGATGACTTGTGCATGTTTAGGTTCTAAAGAGATCCGAAACATGGTTGAAAGTGATTTTTGTATGATTGTGATTGTGCCAAACATATTTGGATATGGAAAAGTAACTTTGTATTAAATCCTTTTAGAATTTTTTGAACCTAGTTTCTACCAAAAACATGCATAAAGATAGATATTCTTAAGATCTAATTTATATGATATGTATCCAAATCTGTTTACATGTGTACATGTTGTTGCCATATTCCAACTCTTTATTGTGTGATCTGTGTCCCCTATCCGTGTGTCTGCAACCTAGGATGCAGTTTATAACATTATAAAGGAAATAGGCTCTATATATCAGGGTAACGGTAGACCACAACATTGGAAGCTTCTCTTTTTCTGTAAAATCAAGGTATGTTTGGCATGTGCTAGTATATTTTGGATTGTCCTAATGTATTTTGAAGTGTCCATGACCTATCCAATATGCTGGTGTCAGACACAACAAAGCTACAAAACACATACATCGCCCATTTTTGGAGTGTCTATGATTCTTAGGCTACCATACATGATACATGTGTCGTATGTGTCAAATACTAGCTCATTGCAAGGTGAAAGTTTCTGACTTGCACATATATGGCATATATATACTTGTTTTTATGATGCTATTTTCATGGTTTTAGTGTTTTTTTTTCTTTTGCATTAGCACTTTGCCCTTTATATGTACTTGTATTCCATGTGATACTGTTTTCTTCTTCATTTCTGTTTATGGATGATATTATGAACTATGTAGCGGAATGATATGGCTATTGGCTAAAGTGTGTCAGTGAGGACCTTACCTGCTTCACCAAGACGGAGATGACGGATGAAGTTTCATTGTAGCTAAAACTGTCGAGGAACAGTTGAAACTGTTTTACTTTCGTCACAGAAAATGTTTTTTATTTGAGTTCTGTAGTTATATGGTTACAGGATTGAACACTTCTTTTCTTAGCTTATTAGGCTTCATTGTAGATTTCTATCCTTGTTGATCCATGTTGAAAGTAACATTACACATTGTTTCCAGATTGACAAGGCGCGAGCTGGTGTAATTGTGGGGACGGGCATGGGTGGAATTAGTGTGCTTTCTGATGGTATTCAATCTCTTCTGGAGAAAGGTCACAGGAAAGTTTCTCCATTTTTGGTCCCTTACACCATAACAAACATGGGTCCTGCTTTGCTTGCCATACATATAGGATTCATGGGTGCTAATTATTCAATTTCAACTGCCTGTGCTACCTCAAATAATTGCTTTTACGCTGCTGCGAACCATATTCGTCAAGGCAAGGCTGATATAATGATTGCTGGTGGAACTGATGCTGCAGTTATTCCCATAGGAATAGCGGGTTTTGCTGCCTGCAGAGCTCTATCCCAGAGGAACGATGACCCCAAAACTGCATCAAGGCCGTGGGATCACAATCGTGATGGCTTTGTTATGGGAGAAGGAGCTGGAATTTTGGTATGAGGTTTCGTCTACAATTTCTTTGCATAAAATTTTATATGATTTTAAGCATAACTTTTATATGATTTTAAGCATCTTAAAACAAACAAAATGCTTTGGCTGAAATTTTCAGTATTTGATTACTACCGAGTCCAATCATTATTTACTTGAAGGCCTACCTTAGCAAGAGTACAACTTAAGTATACGAAGTGGATAAAGTAACTCATTAATGCAGAATAATGAACAATATTCTATGTAAGTCAATCAACTTGAAGCCTTGGTACTTATTCTGCTGTGAGACAGGAAGGAGATTCTCGTTTTCGTGCAAAATGATATCCAGAACAGAACAAGGTCTAATGATATATAGTTACTGTATCTAATGAAACATAACGTAGACAAACACAAGGTACTTGGAGATAACAAAGGTCTAATGATATATAGTCTACAATTTCTTTGCATACCATACTTTCATATAACTTTTATATGATTTTAAGCATCTTAAAATAAACAAAATGCTTTGGCTGAAATTTTCAGTATTTGATTACTACCGAGTCCAATCATTATGTATTTGAAGGCCTACCTTAGCAAGAGTACAACTTAAGAATACGAAGTGTGAATAAAATAACTCATTAACGCAGAATGATGAGCAATATTCTATGTAAGTCGATAAACTTGAAGCCTTGGTACTTATTCTGCTGTGAGACGGAAGGAGATTCTCGTTTTCATGCAAAATGATATCCAGAACAGAACAAGGTCTAATGATATATAGTTACTGTATCTAATGAAAATGTAGACAAACACAAGGGACATGGAGATAACAAAGGTCATAGACCAGGCATACGTTGTTTATCCCATTAAATAGTAGGTTGGGTGGACCTAATCTGAGGCTTGATAAAGTTGGAAAATCTGAACAAACCACCAATTCAAACTAATGGTATATTAAAGGCCCAGTAAATTCCACTACAAGCTATAAAGTATAAACTATACAGATAAATATTGGACGTTGAATTTTCTACAACAACCTGTGTGAGGACCCAACAGAAAATAATGCTGGTTACTTCTCCAAAAGGACAGCAAATCAGTGTTGCCTGCAATCTTCCAAGAAAAATCAATTGGTTGGTTCTCCAAAAAGCCAATGCTATCAACAAGAGAAAGTGCAAAAGAGCACCCAATAAGGCCCAGAGATTAATAGTTAACAGGACTTGAGAAACCAATCTCCGTCTTCTTCAACCTCCCTCTTTCTTTATCTCTATTTATTCGTGACTGTACAATACTTAAGCACAGGGATGATCTATTGGTGACCATACAACTATAATCCATAAAGGGTTTTCGGAGCCTGCACTCTTTTCCTTTGTAACCAATCTCAGGGGCGGACTCATAAAAATCTCTTCTTGTTGGTCTCCATTGAAGAACGCATTCTTAACGTCCAGTTTGTGAAGTTCCCAAGACAATTTGGTTGCGAGAGAGAACAATGCCTTGATGGTATTACGTTTTGCAACTGGGGCAAACGCAAACGTCTCAACATAATCGATACCATAAGTTTGTGTGAATGCTTTTGCTACTAGCCGAGCCTTATATCGTTCAATGCTGCCATCTGCTTTGTGTTTAATTGTGAACAACTATCGACATACAACTTGTTTCTTTCCTTCTGGAAGATCTACCAGATCCCTAAGTATGATTTTTTTTAGTGCATGCATTTCGGCTTTACATAGCTGCTTGCCACTTAGGATCCTGAAATATTAAGTACCTAGAAGGAACAACAGTAGAGGGCAAAGTAGAAAGATAGGAGATATATGATGGTGAATAATTAGTATTAGGTGAGATATGTAAGCACCGTAAAAGAGGGAGTGGGGGGAGGGTGAATAGGATTTAACAACTAATTAACCACAATTAAAGATGTTATTGGCAATTTAAAACAAGTGCGCGAAATGAGACAAGAATACCGACACCCGATGCATTCTGATACTCCGTAAGGCACTCCAGTTTCGGAACTCTCTCTGGATTTAATCTACTATTATAAAAAATAGTTATACTTGCGATCTTTGATCCGAAGGTCTCGCCGACTTCTTATACACGAGCTTTGATTCGAAGGACTCACTGACTTCTACACAAGCTTTGATGTGAAGGCTTGCAGATTTCAACCTCTTATAAAAAATAATTTTGATCTTCTCACATTAATTTCAAGATCCACTTTACAACTCAATGAAAACGCTATCTCCAATAGATTTGACAAATAAAAGTTCCTGCATATTTGGAGAGATTTGCATATAGTAGAAAATTTTAGGTTCCAAATAGTAGGAACAAAATAAGGAATAATGGGTTCTTATATAGCACATATACAACCTCAAATAATAGAGCTGTTACTGTGCAGGCGGTATACCACCGTCGGTATACCGCTCTGCATAGTAACGACTATAAAATGGTTACTTTAGTAGTCGTTGCAGCATTGATTGTTGAACAACAGGCACCAAGACTATATACCGCAATATACCGTCAGTATACCGCTGATCCAGTATTTGTGCAGCTATGAAGGTTCTAGAACGAAATGCCAATTTACCAGTTTATTATCGATATACCGCCGATATACTGGTCTAATACTCCAGTTTAGGAATTTGGATATTTTGCTGGATTTTTGGTTTAGCTTTCATTTTGTTTTTCTCTATTGAGATACAAATAATCATAGAAACACATGAATAAAGAAAAATGTCTCTGAGCACGATTTCTTGATTGTTTGGCTTTTTTTTTTGTTTGAATGGTAGATTTTTCTCTTGATGACAGTTGTCTAAAGCTAACCAGATATGAAAATCTCAATATTGTAGGCAGAACACCCGAATGTCGTGGACAGTTTAGAGAAATCTTTGGGTTAGCAGTGTCTTGGGCCCATAACTTCTTCATTTGCCTAAGTTCATCCTTAGTCTTGCTTATTGTTTTTCTGCAAAATCAATATTAGGCGAACAAGACAATACACATAGTAACAATGATGAAAAGATTTGTGCACACTGCACACTAGGACTATGATAAGTTTAAGTATTAACAATATCGTGATTGTATAATCATTAGCGATTTTATAAAGATACATTAATCAATTTACTATAACAAAAATTTAATCAAATCATTGGGCTAACAAGTTAATCATAAATTGGATGATCAGTAGACACATAAGGACTAGGAGAATTTATTTGTCTACTACCTTTACGGAGAGCAATAGGTGAATTCAAGTCTTCAACAATGGAATCATTTTGAACAGGTAAGTCAGAAAGAATACCATAATCTTCTTGGACCTCGGGTAAGACATCATATTGAAGTTGGTACCTCCATAGTCAGCTCCTACCTACTGGTATGAGTAGGAACATCTTCAACAATAGGTGACTGACACGGAATTGGTGAGGGAATTTGTTGCGGAGCTGACTCTATGGGTAACTCTTTGGGAGAAAAATATGACTTTAACTCAGAGAAAATAAAATCAAGAGTGACAAATCCACAACCTGTCCGTGGATCCATACACTTGTACCCCTTTTGGGTCGAGGAGCATTTGAGGAAGACTTCTCACCACTCAAGGGTCAAGTTTAGTACAACCAGAAACTTTCACATACACAAAATATGTGCGACGAGGAACAATAAGATAAATATCTTTACCAGGTTGAAGAACAAAGAAGGGGACTCTCAACTTCAATACTTTTGATGACATTTGGTTGATGATATAGGGTTTCGTGATAACTGCGTCTAACCAATACCTCTTTGGAACATTATAAGAGAAGAGTCCTGGCTTTGGCTTTGGCTTGGCTGTCTCCAGTAAGTGGATGTTTTCTCATTCAACAACACTATTCTGTTCGGGAGTGATTGGGCACGAACTTTGATGAATTGTACCTACACTTGCTGTTGAAATTAGTTGATTATTTTATTGATTGTCTCATTGGCATTATATAGCCTTACAGTCATTAATACAATGATCTTAATCATTATGACAATAATCTCATAATGGAATATCCTGTGACATATTCTGGCATCCCAAATATGTCCTCAGGATATTCCCATGTGCTTATACTATACTTAAATATGACACCCAACATACCATATCAACACTCCCCCTCAAGATGGGTGAAAGATATTCACTAAGCCCATCTTGTCACATCCTCTAATCATGCTCACTGAGGCGAGTCCCTTGGTTAGTCCATCTGCTACTTGATCCCTGGTTGCAACATGGCCAAGCTCCAGTAATCCACTATCCAACTTCTCTTTGATGAAGAATCTATCAATCTCGATGTGTTTGGTCCTGTCATGCTGTACTGGATTGTTGGCGATACTAATAGCTGACTGATTGTCACACCACAGCTTCATCTTGGCTCCTTGATCCAGCTTCAGCTCCACCAGCATATTCTTCAACCATAGCAGCTCTGCAACTCCCAAGGCCATAGCTCTGTACTCTGCTTCAGCTGTCGATCTGGCCACCACAGACTGCTTCTTACTCCTCCAGGAGACCAAGTTACCCCCTACAAATATGCAATATCCCGAGGTAGACCTCCTGTCATCAGCACAACTAGCCCAGTCAGAATCACAGTAGCCTTCGATGCTCACGTGATTGTTCTTCCTGAATATTAGTCCCTTCCCGGGAGCACCTTTCAAGTACCTCAGAATCTGGTACACTGCATCCATATGACCCTTCCGTGGGTCATGCATGTAGCGGCTCACCACACTTACTGCAAAGCAGATATCAGGACGTGTGTGGCTCAAATAGATCAACTTGCCAACCAGTCTCTGGTATCTGTCCCGATCAACTGGTTCTCCAGCCTCAGCATCAATCTTGAACCTCTGATCTATTGGTGTCGCTGCAGGTTTGCACCCCAACATCCCAGTTTCTGTGAGAAGGTCCAGTGCATACTTCCTTTGAGAGAGAACAATCCCCTCTGCTTCTCGAGCAATCTCAATCCCAAGGATGTACCGAAGAAGGCCGAGATCCTTCACCTCGAATTCCTTGCCAAGCTTTCCTTTGAGTTGGGCGATCTCCTGCTCATCATCTCCTGTGATAATCATATCGTCCACATATACCGCAAGCATGGTGATGTGGCCTCCACTCCGACGGAAGAACACAGTATGATCAGCATTGATCTGCTGATATCCCATCCCTATCATCGCCCTTCTGAATCTGTCAAACCACGCTTGAGGAGACTGCTTCAGTCCATAGAGGGACTTCTTCAACCTGCAGACCTTGCCTACTGTCTGATTGGTGCCAAATCCTGGTGGTATCTCCATGTACACCTCCTCCACTAGATCTCCGTGAAGAAACGCATTCTTCACATCCAGTTGGTGTAGCTTCCATCCACCATTCGCTGCCAGAGAAATCAGAGTCCTGACAGTGCTCATCTTTGCAACTGGTGCAAAGGTCTCGTCATAGTCGATGTCGTACGTCTGACTGTATCCTTTGGCTACTAGTCGAGCTTTGTAGCGCTCAACCTGTCCATCTGGGTTCTGCTTCACGGTAAAGACCCACTTGCATCCAACTGCTCTCTTCCCCTCTGGCAGTCTCACAAGCTCCCAAGTGTGGTTCTTCTCCAGAGCTCCCAACTCGTGCATTGCCGCTTTCCACTTTGGATCGTTCTTGGCAACCTGCCAAATGTTAGGTACAGTAATACTATCCAAAGATGCTATAAATGCTCCATGAGAAGAAGGGATATGGTCATAAGAAACAAACTGAGCAATATCCCAACCATATCTGTTTGGAGGATTTCCTGCATTGCTGCGAGTGGTCCTCCGTACAGATAGTGGTGTGGGAGGAGTAGAAGTAGGAGGAATGATATCTTGTGAAGGAGGGGGTATCACCTGAAGGGGGGTTGGTGTCGGTGCCTCAGGAGTTGGGACGAACGCAGGCAAGGGACTTGGCACTGGCACTGTCGGTACTGGTCCTGCAGTTTGCTTCTCTCTCCTGCTGTAGGTAAGTAACTCTCCCTGAGCCGTAGGCCTAACACCTTCACCTTCTTGTCTCTTCTCCGTGCCTCCATGCCAAACTTCTAAATAAGTTACCACCAAGTTCTCCATCTCCCCCTCTCGCCTAATACTGGCAGTATTAGGCGTGTTGTGTGAAGTTCCGTCCTGGCGGTAGTATGGCTCATGCTCCCGAAAGTGGACATCCATACTGACAAACTTCTTCTTCTCTACTGGACTCCAGCACACATACCCCTTCTGGGTCGCCGAGTAGCCTACGAAGATGCATTTGACCGCTCTAGGGTCAAGTTTCCCAACTGATGGCCTGTTGTCCTTCACAAAACACACACACCCAAACACCTTCAGTGGGAGTATCCCACTATTATTTCCTTGCAATACCTCACATGGGGACTTCCATCCGAGGACCTTCGAGGGCATCCTGTTGATGAGTTGAGCTGCTGTCAACACTGCATGCCCCCACAGACTCTGTGGGACATTCATGTCGATCATCATACTTCTTGCGACCTCTAGAAGGTGTCTGTTTTTTCTTTCTGCAACTCCATTTTGTGGTGGTGTGTATGCACAGGTGGTCTGATGCTGTATTCCGTGTGCTGACAAGTATTCTGCAAGCGTCCTGTTGGTATACTCCGTTCCATTGTCAGACCTCAGTACCTTCACAACTGCTTTGTACTGAGTCTGGACATGCTTATGGAAATCCCGAAAACAAGCAGGTACATCATTCTTATATTTCATCAAATATAACCAGGTAACACGAGAAGCACACTCAATGAAAGAAACAAAGTACTTATAACCATTCATAGTGTTAGTAGCACATGGACCCCAGACATCAGAATGTACTACCTCAAAAGCAAAAGTGCTCCTATGACCCGTGCCAACATATGAGCTCCTAGTAAGTTTTCCTAACTCGCACGCATCACATACTAATTTTTCTTTATTTGTTTTTGCATAAATATCTGGATACAACTTACTTAGAGTATCAAAGGAAGAATGTCCCATCCTCCGATGATGGAGTATCAAGGTATCCTCAGTCCTCTGCTGCAGTCCTTCCATGCCAGCCTTCTCTGCCATAGATACCAATGCTGAGTCCAGTCCTTCTCGATCTAGGTACCACAGTCCCTCATGCCAAGTGCCAGTCCCAAGTCTTCGTCCTGTCCCTTTCTCCTGGAAGGTCACCTTAGGAATATCAAAAGAAACAATGCATTTAAGTTGGAGGATTATAGAACTAATGGACAAGAGACTGACTGGAAAGGATGGAGCATGTAAAACATTGGATAATCTTACTGAACCTGTACAATTAACAGTACCCTTACCGACCACTGGCTGGAAAGTGCCATCAGCTGTCTGAATGCTGTCTGCTGATGCTAGGTGAGTGTAGGAAGAAAACTCACTAGCATTCCCCGTCACATGCCGAGATGCTCCCGAGTCGATAATCCAGTCTGATGATTTAAGGGAAGAGATAGACGCAAGGGCAAGTGATTCGTCAGTACCTTCTGATGGATGGGCATACATGGCAGCGTTGTCCCTAACAAAGAATGAGGTGGACGCCTCATCTGTTCTACTCCTCATGTCTCCCAGTGCCTGGTCCTCCACAGTAAAGGTGCCATCAGCTTCTCCGTTCCCTTCTGATATCAGGAGGTTCGCCCGATAGCCTCCTCGGCCGCCTCGTCTACCCCCTCGACCACGACCACGTCCTCCATTATATCCTCGTCCGCCGAACGGTCCTCGTCCACCACCTGAATCTCCCTCCCTAGGTGGTTTGGTACAAGCATACCGATGATGACCCATCTCCCCACAGTTGTAGCACTGCCGGTTATGCTGCCAGGGCTCTCCCTTAGATCCTGTGTTACCTGAGCTGGTGATCGCTAGTGCTGACTTTGCTTCGGGGGGACCACCTGTCCCGGCTTGTAGCCTGATACGTGTCTCCTCCTGGATCATGGCTGAGATAGCCTCCTTAAGGCTAGGGATCTTTGGTTGGGCTAGAAGTAGGGCCGTCCTCTGTGCGAAAGCTGCAGTCAGCCCTTTGAGGAACTTCATCGTCCTCTCCTGCAGACACGCCTGTCTCTCCTTACACTTAGGGTCCCCGCAGCTCGCCCGATCTGAGGAGTGATCATAATCCAACCACAGACGCTCCAACTCCGTGGCATACTCCTGCACCGTCTTCTCTCCCTGTACGGTGTCATCAATCTCCCCCTTTATCTGGAAGACCCGTAAGTTGTTCCCCACACCATCATAGGTCCTTCTCAACTTCTCCCACACATCTTTCACCATCTCAATACCGTCTACTGTGGCGGCAATAGACTGGACTAAGGAGTTGAGAAGCCAGATGTAGATCACCATATGAGTGGACTTTCACTCATCGCGTCCTGTCGAGCCCACGTCCGGCTCTGTCGTCTCGCCCATCAGGAACCCCTCCATGTTTTTTCCTGCGAGGGTTCTTCTCACCCGTCGTGACCAACTCAGATAGGTGGCTGGTCCATCTAATTTCAGATCGATGGAGGGAAGCTTCAACTCCGGCGACGTTCGTGTCGTGTTCTCACCAGCCGACATCGTCAACAACTTCATCAACGTCGCCACCTTTGCAGAATCTAGCTTCTTGATGATCTCCTCCATCGATGCGTCGTCTATCCAATCACGTCACGTCCGCTCCACGACTCACGCTCGTCCTCGTCGTCCGCTCCTAGATCCGAACATGTCCTCCCTTTTTTCAGATCTAGGCATCCCTATTAGGCGTTGTCTCGTGCTGGTGCGGAGGAGGCGGCAGCACGCATGTCACAGCCACCGTCACAGCAGCAGCAGCAGTCGCAGTAGCCGCAGCAGCAGTAGTAGCCGCAGCAGTAGCGGGACGGGACAGCAACTGCGAAGGGCGGCCTGCGAAGGGCGGGACGGGGCAGCAACAGCGAAGGGGGGGCGTGGAAGAGTTCGGTGGAGGAGATCTAGGAAATCCTCCTGTGGGTTTGTGGAAGCTTGGTGACGGCTAGGGTTTGTGGAAACTTGGCTCTGATACCATGTTGAAATTAGTTGATTATTTTATTGATTGTCTCATTGGCATTATATAGCCTTACAGTCATTAATACAATGATCTTAATCATTATGACAATAATCTCATAATGGAATATCCTGTGACATATTCTGGCATCCCAAATATGTCCTCAGGATATTCCCATGTGCTTATACTATACTTAAATATGACACCCAACATACCATATCAACACTTGCAATAAATTCATCTAGAGAATTCTCAAAATATTCTTTTGTATTTCCCGAGCGAAAAGCTCTAGTTTTCTTCCAACCATAATGAAGTCTTCACAATATAAAGGGACTTCACTCCTTTTTTCATTAAGTATAACCATGTACATCTTGAGAAATGATTAATAAAGTGTTGGTATATTAAAATGTATTAGGGAGTTTTATGTAAGATGGAGGGTTGTAAGGATATATATATATATATATATATAGCCAAGAGATTATTAATAAAAAGAGAACTCCAAAATATTTAACTTGGTATCAGAGCACAAATCCTAGCCGCCACAAACCCTAACCACCAAAGCTTAGCCGCCACCACCGTTGCCGCGCCACCACCGCCGTCGCACCGCTCGCCCACCACCGCCGCCACACTTCCGCCACCACCGCAAAGTTGCGACTCCTGCGGAGCTCGCATGAGCCTTCTGCTGCGGTTTCCGGCGTCTCCTGCGGGTCATTCCGGACGTTGACATCGAAGGCCTAGATCCGATGGGGAAGAGACATGATCGGGTCTAGGAGAGGACGAAAAGGACGAACGTGAATCGTGGGACGTGTATGAGGTGATCGGAGAAGAGGATCGATGGAGGAGATCATCAAGAAGTTAGACCCTGCAGAGGTCGCAACGTTGATGAAGCTGATGAAACTGTCGGCTGGTGAGAGCGCGACACGAACACCGGCGAAGTTGGAGCTTCCCTCCATCGATCTGAAGTTTGATGGACTGGCCACCTACCTGAGTTGGCCACGACGGGTAAGGAGAACCCTCACAGGGAAGAACCTGAAGGGTTTCTTGTCAGGAGAGAAGACAGAGCCGGATGAGGGCTCGTCAGGACGCGAGGAGTGAAAGTCCACTCATATGGTGATATACATTTGGCTCATCAATTCTTTAGTCCAGTCGATCGCCGCCACAGTGGATGGCCTTGAGATGGTAAAGGACGTGTGGGAGAAGTTGAGGAGGACCTTGGGGAATAACTTGAGGGTTTTAAAGATCAAGGGGGAGATCGACGACACCGTACAGGGAGAGAAGACGGTGCAGGAGTATGCCATGGAGTTGGAGCGTCTGTGGTTGGATTACGATCACTCCTCAGATCGGACGAGCTGCGAGGACCCGAAGTGTAAGGAGAGACATGTATGCCTGCAGGAGAGGACGATGAAGTTTCTTAAGGGGCTGACCGCAGTGTTTGCTCAGAGGACAACACTACTTCTAGTCCAACCGAAGATCCCTACACTTGAGGAGGCTATCTCGGTCATGATCCAGAAGGAGACTCGCATCAAGCTGCAGGCAGGAACATGTGGTCCTCCTGAAGTGAAGTCAGCACTAGCAGTTGCCAATTCAGGTGGCACAGGACCTAAGGGAGACCCTCGACAGTGCTACAACTGCGAGGAGGTGGGCCATCTGAGGTATGCTTGTACCAAACCACCCAAGGAGGGAGATTAAGTGGTGGACGTGGACAATTTGGAGGACGTGGCCGTGGTCGTGGGGTTCAACGGGGTGGTCGAGGAGATTATCGGGCGAACCTGCTGGTAGCAGAAGAGAAGAGAACCGATGGTGCCTATACTGAGGAGGATCAGGCACTGCTGGGCATGCTGGAGGTACTCAGGAGAAAGCAGAGAGCGTCAAGCGATGGAGACAGGAGGAGTGGGACTGAGGAGGCGTCCACCTCAGTCTTCGTCAGAGGCAACACTGCCATGTATGTCCATCCATCGGAAGGTACTGACGACTCACTCGCCCTTGCATCTGTCTTCCTTTAGATCGTCGGACTGGGTTGTCGATTCGGGTGCGTCTCGACACGTGACAGAAAATGTTATTGAGTTCTCTTCCTATACTCATATAGCATCGGCGGACAACATTCAAACAACCGATGGTACTTTCTAGCTAGTGGTCGGTAAGGGTACTGTCGATTGTACATGTTCAGTAAAATTATCTAATGTTTTGCATGCTCCTTCTTTTTCAGTCAGTCTTTTGTCCATTAGTTCTATAATCCTCCAACTAAAATGCATTCTCTTTTGATATTCCTAAGGTGATCTTCCAAGAGAATGAGATGGGACGAAGACTTGGGACCGGCACTTGGTATGATGGACTGTGGTACCTGGATCGAGAAGGGTTAGATTCGGCATTTGGTGTTTGTGGCAGAGAGGGCATGAATGAGAGGACCGAAGATGAGTGTTGGGATACACTGATACTCCACCACAGGTGGTTGGGGCACGCCTCTTTTGATATTTTAAGTAGGTTGTATCCATTTATTTATGAGAAAACAAATAAGAAGAAATTAGTATGTGATGCATGTGATTTAGGCAAACTTACTAGGAGCTCATATTTTAGTGCGGGCCATAAGAGCTATTTTGTTTTTGATATTATACATTCTAATGTTTGGGGACCGTGCGCCACAACTACTATGAATGGTTACAAGTATTTCGTTTCTTTTATTGATTGTTCCTCTCGTGTCACCTGGCTGTATTTGATGAAGAATAAGAGTGATGTTTTTGCCTGTTTTCAAGACTTTCATAAACATGTTCAGACTCAGTACAGAGCAGTGGTGAAGGTACTGAGGTCTGACAATGGGACATAGTATACCAACAAAGCACTTGAGGAATAACTGTCAGCCCAAGGGATACATCATCAAACCAGCTGTGCCTACACACCAACACAGAATAGAGTGACAGAAAGGAAGAACAGACACCTTCTGGAGGTGGCAAGGAGCATAATGATTGCCATGAATGTCCCACAGTCTATGGGGGCATGCAGTGTTGACATCAGCTCAACTGATCAACATGATGCCCTAGAAAGAATTGGGATAGAAGTCTCCATGTGAGATATTGCAAGAAAATAATAGTGGGATACTTCCGCTGAAGGTGTTTGGCTGCGTATGTTTTGTAAAGGGCAACAAACCGTCTGTTGGAAAACTTGACCCTAGAGCAGTCAAGTGTGTCTTCTTATGCTATTCGGCGACTTAGAAGGGGTACATGTGCTGGAGCCCAGTAGAGAAGAAGAGGTTTGTGAGCATGGATGTTCACTTCAGGGAGCTTGAACCAAATTACCGTCAGGAGGGAACCTCATCCATGGGCAACTCACCTGACACTGAGAGAATGAGGCGAGAGAGGGAGATTGGTGAGAGTTTGGTGACCGATTTAGGAGTATTGCATGGAGGAACGGTTGAGGAGGAGAGTGAAGAGGAACATGAGGAGGAGATGAGAGGTGTTAGGTCCACGGCTCAGAGGGAGTTACTTACATACATCAGGAAAGGGAAGCAAACTGCAGGACCAGTACCTATAGTGCCAGTGCCAAGTCCCTTGTCTGCGTCCGTCTCGACTCCTGAGACACCTACACCACCACCAGATTTTCCTTCAGGTGATATCATTCTTTCTACCCCTTCCATACCATTATCAGTATGGTGGACCACTCGCAGCAATGCGAAAAATCCTCCTGATAGATATGGTTGGGACCTTGTCCAGTTTGTTTCATATGATAACATCTCTTCTTCTCATGGAGCATTCATTGCGTCTTTGGATAGTATTACTGTACCTAACAATTGACATGTTGCCATGAACGATCTAAAGTGGAAAGCGGCGATGCACGAGGAGTTAGGGGCTCTTGAGAAGAACCACACTTGAGAAATGGTAAAACTGCCAGAGGAGAATAGGACAGTCAGATGCAAGTGGGTCGTTACTGTGAAGCAGAACCCAGATGGACAGGTTGAGCGCTACAAGACTCGACTGGTGGCAAAAGGATACAGTCATACGTATGACATTGACTACGACGAGACTTTTGCACTAGTGGCAAAGATGAGCACCGTCAGGACCCTGATTTCTTTGGCAGCAAATGGTGGATGGAAGCTACACCAACTGGATGTGAAGAATGTGTTTCTTCATGGGGATCTAGTGGAGGAGGTGTACATGGAGATACCACCAGGATTCTGCACTGATAAGACAGTGGGCAAGGTCTGCAGGTTGAAGAAGTCCCTCTATGGACTGAAGCAGTCTCCTTGAGTGTGGTTTGACAGATTCAGGAGGGCGATGATAGAGATGGGATATCGGCAGATCAACGCTGATCACACTGTGTTTTTCCGTCAGAGTGGAGGCCACATCACCATGCTTGTGGTGTATGTGGACGATATGATTATCACAGGAGATGATAAGCAGGAGATTGCCCAACTCAAGGGGAAGCTTGACAAGGAGTTCGAGGTGAAGAACCTTGGCCTTCTTCTGTACTTCCTTGGAATTGAGATTGCTCGAGAAGCATAGGAGATTATTTGTTCTCAGTGGAAGTATCCATTGGACCTTCTCACAGAGACATGGATGTTGGGATGCAAACCTGCAGCGACGCCGATCAATCAAAGGTTCAACCTGGGTGCTGAGGCTGGAGAACCAGTTGACCGGTACAGATACCAGAGACTGGTGGACAAGTTGATCTATTTGAGCCACACCCGTCATGATATCTGTTTTGCAGTGAGTGTGGTGAGCCGCTATATGCATGACCCAAGGAAGGGTCATATGGACGCAGTGTACCAGATTCTGAGATACTTGAAGGGTGCCTCCGAAAATAGGCTGATATTCAGAAAGAATGATCACTTGAGCATCGAGGGCTACTGTGACTCTGACTGGGTTAGCTGTGCTGATGACAGGAGGTCTACCTCGGGCTACTGCATATTTGTAGGAGAACTTGGTCTCTTGGAGGAGTAATAATCAGTTAGTGATGGCCAGATCGACAGCTGAAGTAGAGTACAAAGTTATGGCCTTGGGAGTTGCAGAACTGCTATGGCTGAAGAGTATGCCGGTGGAGCTAAAGCTGGATCAAGGAGCCAAGATGAAACTGTGGTGTGACAACCACTCAGCCATCAGTATCGCCAACAATCCAGTGCAACATGACGACCAAACTCATCGAGATTGATAGGTTCTTCATCAAGGAGAAATTGGACAGTGGAATACTGGAACTAGGCTACGTTCCAACCAAGGATCAGGTAGCAGACAGTTTGACCAAGAGACTTAGCTCTGTAGATATGATTAGAGGATGTGACAAGATGGACTTAGTGAATATTGTTCGCCTATCTTGAGGAGGAGTGTGGGTATATTAGAATGTATTAGGAAATTTTATGTAAGATGGAGGGTTGTAAGGCTATATATATATATATATATATATATATATATATAGCCAAGAGATTATTAATAAAAAGAGAGAACTCCAAAATATTCAACTTAAAGGTATTGAAATAACTATGCACATCCAAAGACACCACAAATGAAGGTCCCCAGACATTAAAATGAATGAGAACAAAAGGAGAAATAACTTAGTGGGAGACTGAAAATAAAATCTTTTTGTTTTTGTTTTGCAAACTTACAAACTCAACACTATATATTTTCAATAGAAACAAATTCACAATAATGCGAAAATAGACTCTTCATTGACCTAAAAGACAAATGACCAAGACGAGTACCAGAGCATGATCTTGGCAACAGACTCTGAACAACTTTTATTGAATGAAACATTACTTGAAGATAGACTAGAATAATGATGACCTGACGATAATCCCTTCATATCCAGCAGGTAGACTATTCCTATTTTACGACCATTCCCAATTGTTTGCCTCATACTTAGGTCCTGAAAAACACAAGTAGGAAATAAGATTATTGAGAAATTCAATGATTTTGTAAGATGGATAATATAGACAAGATTAGTGGAAAGTTTTGGAACGTGCAAAATAGAATCTAAAGTTGGATGGTCCAACTTGATATTTCCTTTCCTGAGATATTAGCCAAAGACCCATCAGCACGTATAATCTTTTTTTTTCGACCGGAAGATAATTTGTACGAGGAAAAAGAATTATGAGAATTGGTCATATGATTAAGGGCGGGCCCCTGAATTAATGATCCATGAATGATTTGAATCTATTGAGGCAAGATAGGAAATACCAGAGTGGAAGCAGAGGCAGATGCACCAGTTTTATCACGAGTTTGGAATACTTGCAACATGACTTCGAGATCGGTAGAACTCAAGAGATCTAGTGAGGAAGAACTCAAGAGATCTCATGGGTTCTGTTTTGAATCTCTTGACTAGCAGAGTTTGCACCTTCAGTAGCTCTACCAAAATTCCCTCTTGGAAGAGAGTTTCTCTATGGTCCTCTCAGTGTTACAGGATTTAAGTAGGGATACTTCTCCCAACATTTGGTTATAGTATTTCTGAAGTTTGCAATGCATATATAAGAAGGTGGCCTACTATCACATCCCAATCTTCCGATAACCTCAGGTGACTGCAACTAAAACCGATTGTTCAACAACATCAGCTTTCTTAACTTTAGCAAATGAAGCATTCTTGTCTCTCTTGCGATCCTTCTCATTCCGTATTGCCTCATAAACCTGGTCAACTGATCTCTTTGAGAGATTAGAACTCTCGCTCATTCAGTCTCGAACCTTGCAAGGAAGTCAAAAATTCTTTCATCAATCATCTTCAAGTGTGATTCTGGATGTGCTTCACACTTCCAATCCTGATTTTGCTGATAATCCAACTTTTCCCACAACCCTTGTAAAGTTACGTAGTAAGTCAACAAAGTAAGTTTTCCATGACAGAGATTATGGATATGCTGCTTCAATTGGAAAATCCTACCCATATTTCTTTTTTGGCGTAGGTTTTGTCCAATTTCGTCCAGATCTTATATGTTGTATCGAGAAAACATACCATCCTTCGTATATGTGGTGTGATGGAGGAATAGAGCGATGACATCACTAGATCATTTGGATATGCTGCTTCAATTGGAAAATCCTACCCATATTTCTTTTTTGGCGTTGGTTTTGTCCAATTTCGTCCAGATCTTATATGTTGTATCGAGAAAACATACCATCCTTCGTATATGTGGTGTGATGGAGGAATAGAGCGATGACATCACTAGATCATTTTCTTGATTTCACTTTCCATGAGCGGGGGGGTCGGTCGTTGCGGGTGCCTTTACTTTGTCGATCAAGTACTCTTTTTTTTTCCTTGGCCACCAATAAAGAATCGTGTCGACCTAGCCTACTATTGATAATTGTTCTTGTCAAGTTTGACGGTTAGTGATTTGGAGAAGTGTCCTTCGACCAAGTCCATCCCTTCCTGGTATTGGCGTATGTGGATGATCAGATCCGCTATCTACGAATATAACATCTTGATCAGTTTGATCAGATGGTTACGTCATTCTTCTTTTTGTTGAAGTAGACTTCTAGGGTTCAACAATGATCTAATTCTATATATTAATCTGATCTGGGCAACGATCTATATTTGAATCCAAATTAGACTTAAGTTATCTATTTCATATATTTCATAGATAGGGCCTAAGCCCTAAATCGATCAATTTGGGGATTAGGGTTTTTTTGTGGAAAAAAAAAGATAATAGAAAGGAGGATTTAGGGCATGAAACAAATCAACAATATTGATTTTATTAATGGTTGATATTAAAAAGCTATACAACTATGGATATATATAGAGGGAGAACAGATTCATATCCGTATAGGAGTAGGAGAATAAATATGTATCCATATAGGAGTAAGGAATCTAATCCTAAATATAATTAATATATAATCCTAAATCTAATTAATCTTAACACCCCATTCAAACTCATGGTGGGTCAAACAACATGAGTTTGCCTACTAGAAACTGAAATTGCGGTGTGGGGTGTGACTATGTAAAAAAAATCTGCCAGTTGATAAACTGAGGTCACATGTGGTAGAGAAATAGTGCCTTTCAAAAAATGCTCACGGATGAAGTGACAATCAATCTCAATGTGATTTGTCCGTTCATGAAAAACCGGATTATTTGCAATCTATATAGCAATCTTGTTGTCACAATGAAGAGGCGTAGATCCTGTAGGAGCAATGTTCATATCGCAGAGCAGTCTACGTACATAGACGATCTCCATGGTGGTAGTGGTGGCAGCTATAGCTCTATACTCTGCCTTGGTAGAAGAACATGCAACAATGTCTTGTTTCTTGCTTCGCTATGAGATCAATGAATGTCACTCCCCGTTCCCGATATACGTATTTGGAACGTATTTTTATTTTAGCATGGTTGCATGTGCTTGTAGACTAGACCCATTCTTTGGTTTAACCCGGCTCATGGTTTATTTTGTGGGTTGGTTTAAGTCATGAGAACCCTTGGTTCAACCCTCAACCCTACCATATATAACCCAACATTTCTCTCTCTTCACCTCTTCATTTCTTCCTCTCTTTAGTTTTCTTCCCATTTCCATAGGCAAGTACACCTTGCATGAGAAATGGAGAAACCCTCTATATTATTGTTCCATTATGTTTGTTATGTGTTTCTAAACACTTTTAGTACTTGGAGTTTTCTGTTTTGATGGATGAATTAGTATAGATCTACATTTCTAGCTTAGGGTTTTCATGGATTTCATGAATATTTTTTGGTTTTGATCTATTAAACATGTATTTTATAAAACCAGTTTTTGCTACATGATAGTGCTTTCAATTTAGAGCATTTTGGCTTTTGGTTCACCCGATTTGGACTTAAAATGAGAATTTTATGGACAAAACAAGATTTTAGTTTTTGGGAGCTTTTGTCATGGCCTAACCTGCTGTTTGGAGAAGACGAAGTCTTCATGCGGCCAGCGAGCTATGCGGCTGAGAGTGCTATGCGGTCCAAGAGGGTCATGCGGCATGAACTCTTGCCACATAGTGACAACATGTGTCCATCTTGTTGGACGCATGACTGCTTATTTACACAAGTGTCATTAAACACCTTGTGTTTTAACTTGCTGAACGAATGAGAATTTAGCTAAGTCCTAGAGACCTCCTTGCGATGTCAAACTCCATGCGGTACCAACCCATATGCGGCAAGCATGCATATGCGACAAGCAGAGCATGCAGCCATTTTCCCTTGGATGCACGACTCTGAGACCTTGGCACATCTTTATATGGATGTCTTTTCTTCCTGACACACTTTATGGCTTGTCACATCAATCACTTTATGTCAAATCACTGACACTTCATTCATTGTCCGTCACTTGAACTCTTGTCCCAAGGAGTAGACTTTAACCCTGAGCATGCTGCCAGGATTGTCATGCGGCCTTGACTTCATATGCGGCCTTGACTTTCCATGCGGCCTAGAGACCCATGTGGCCTTGCTTGTTTGATTGAATGTTTCTTGTTCTTTCGTGACCCAATGTTTAATTGGTAATTGGACTCGAATAGTGTATCCGTGCTGATACTACTATTGCCTGATAATTGTCCATGATTTAATGTGCGCCGAGGTGGGACACATCGTATCACGTATTAAATGATTATATTTGGGTTGTGCATCGAGAATGCCTCCAAAATTCTGAACGCGTGATATTATAAATATATATGTTGTTTTTCCAGCACGAGCATAATAAGCGAGTCAACTACCAAAGCGTGGTTAGAATATTGATTGTCTGAATGTTGCCTACACGTTCGGGTGAATCCAGATTTGACTTTCATGGATTCGTATCTAGCGTGTCCGTACTTTGTACGATATCTTAAGAAAAATTCTCATGTGACAACGTCTTGAGATTTCAAACACAACATAGGGCTAATTAGGTAACTAAAAGTGGTAGTAACATTGGAGGAAACGATATCCCGAGATCATGCCAACGAACCTTCCCACAAAGATTCATTCTAAGTGTGTTGTAGGCTGACCACCACAGATATTATCTGCCTTAGTGGAGTGCAGTATCTGACCTATTATTATGCCGAGCCACTGTTTTACTATAGGAACACTGGAACCGCTAATACCGTATTTTTAGCGCAGTGGCCCTACGGGGGACTGGTGCATCCTGCAAGTGCCTGTTTTATTTATCTATTGGTTCGGTTAGCTCATGTTCGGCACTGGAATGATCTGAGGATTCCTATTATGCATTATTTCTGAGATAACCTCAGGCTCCACAAAATAACAAGCCGTAAAAATGGTTGGCCGATATAAGAAATGTACTTGGTTGTGATTGTATTGTTCGACTAGTAGCCTAGAAAAATGGACTATCATAGTGTGATGGTTCAATCCTTGTCCTTTTTTGGTTGTTGGGTTGGGTCTTTGCACTAAGATATGACATGGACCTAAGTTACGACACTGAACCTATGTATTATTATATATTTTTTCGTACTTGCTATTTGGGATCTAACCCCACTGGTTTTGCATGGCCAGGTTTCGAGCCAGCACCCGAGGATCCAGCGTACCTTCCCCCTACTCATGGCGCGTACTAGGAACATGGTCGCAGGGATAGCGAGTGGGTTTTCTTCTTCCCTGCTTGTCATTGAACATTTACTTATTTTGGCGTTTAGCCACCGGCACCTGTTAGCCTGCTCGTCTGGACATTAGTTTTCTTACATGATTGTATTAAATCAGACTGCAGTTGATCATTGTCATGCACTTTTGTTACTCTTCCAGCTCCTTATTTTGCATAGCGGGTCTCCAGAACATTTTGAGAAAGCATTTGGGATATCTTATATGCTCTATGCTTACTGTTTCTTATTTGAATGATTGAGACATAGAAGTTCTTGACCATAGGAGACTTAATTATAGCATGCACCCTCTTGTCTTATACAGCTATGATCGTCGTACGAAGTATAGCACCTTGTACGGGGTAGCTGGCCATGTCCATCTCCGTATCCCGGTACTGGAGCGTGATAATGTTTTAGTGGTGGCCCATGCAGGTCTGTTTTTCAGACTTGTGGGGTGTCATGGTCATAGGAGTCTCAATCAAACATGATCCTTCTTGAAATTATGAATTCGTCCTCTTCGATACTCAGTTTGAATTCTTCCAGATTGGTTGCTTCTTTGTTCCTTCTCGTCCTGTACTTGATGTTTCTTGTGCTCTTCTTTAGGGTTTCTCCTTCCCCCGATGTTGCAGCAACAAGAGAGGCAGAGTTGCCAGTAGAACGAGATCCTGTGGAACCTCAGCCAAGGATCCGAGTTGAGCCCACGATGAATGAGATAGAGCAACAGGCTCCAGATGTTCCCGTACCTCCCGCAATGCCGACAATACTGGATACCCCGGCCTTGCTAGAGATTATCCGTTGATTGTTGGCTGTGCAACAACACCAGATGGTGGTGCAACAACAACAACAACAGCAGCTCCAACAATAGGAACATAATATCCTGTTGAACCAAGGGTTACAAACGGCTCTAGAACGAGGCGGGATAACAGATTCTGGGACATCTGTTAGATTTTGCAGACTGAATCCCAGATATTTCGATGTCACGGAGGACGCAATCACGACAGACAATTCGCTCCAGGATATTGAGACCATTCTGACAGCAACTAAAGTTTCGGCCGAGGAACATGTTGACCTGGTTCGTCTACAACTCCAAGATCTGGCAAGGGATTGGTGGGCCACGATGGAGGTAGGATTGAGGCAATCCTATTTCATGGGAGGATTTCAGGACCCGGTTCAGGGTGAAGTACTTCTTGATTGTGGCTCAGTGTGAGTTGCAGCAAGGATTCATTAACCTCAAGCAAGCTGGAAGGACAGCAGACGGCTATGCGGCAGAATTTTGCTGACTAAGCAGATTTGCTCCATCCATGGTGGCAACAGAGTTGGAAAGAGCAATGAGATTCCAGCAGGGACTTCACTTAGAGATCTTACACATGGTAGAGTTGCACGACTACCAGACCTTCGAGACGGTATTGATAGCAGCCAAGAGGGTTGAGCTTACTTCCCAGATGATGACATCCAAAAGAGTAGATCGGAAGAGGCCTCATGGACAGAACAATGAGGGAGGACCAGTACCGCGAACGTCAGCACCATCCCCTGGCATTTGTATCCATGACATGACACAGAGGCCAGTGACCTCCACAGTGATGGTACCAACTCGGCAACAGCAGCCGAGGCAGCAACAACAGCAACAACAATGACGGGGAGCATCGACGGGTTGTACCTACTGTGGCAATGAAGGTCATACCCGGGATGTTTGCCGGGAAGCTAACAGATTATATTATGCTTGAGATGTGGGAGCCCTGATCACAAGGTTGCCACGTGCCCATTGATACAGAGGTCAGGAGGACCAGTACAACAGTTTTCTGCATTGCCAGCTCCGAGGGCAGTGCAGCAAGGAGGACCAGCAGTAGCAGAACGACCTTTAGCTCAGCGTCCGTTGCCGACGCAAGTCCAGTTTTATAGACAACAACATAATCAGCAGGGGCCGCAACCACGGCAGCAAGGAAGCAACATGGAGCTCAACAAGGCCAAGGGCATGCACTCACCTTGTCCTTGGAGGAAGCTATGACGTCGGGCGACGTAGTGACATGTAACATTTTCTTTACAACCTTTTCTGCCATAGCTTTAATTAATTCTAGAGCTTCACACTCATTTATATGTGCACAATAAGCGACACATATTGGATTAAAGTTTGAGGCATTGTCAGAGGCTGAATATACTCACTAGCAATGGGATCGTAGAAGTTAGTAGGGTGTTCCTAGCATGTCCAGTCGTAGTATGTAGGCATTTATTACCTGCAAAGTTGATCGAGTTCCCTATGGGTAACTTTGACGTTATCTTAGGCATGGATTGGTTGAGAGACAGTCATGCAATGATAGACTGCCGTGAGGGTAGAGTGTTGTTTAGAATTTTCGGTCTAAAAGAGTTTGTCTTTAGCATAATAGCAAGAGACCAGCATAAGGGAGGAGTCGCAATAGTAGCAAAGGAAGAAGACCCGCTGTCCAAGATAGTTGAAGAGTTTATGAACGTCTGTCCCGACGATCTTCCCAGATTACCCCCAGTTAGAGAAGTAGAGCTCTGTATAGAGTTGATGCCAGGAGCAGAACCAGGATCCCAGAAGGTGTACCCAATGTCACCATCAGAGTTATATCGACACGTGGAAGAACTGAAGGTGAAGAAGTTTATTCGGACCAGTGGATCCCCGTGGGGAGCACCAGCGGTATTGGTGAAGAAGAAGGATGGATCGACGCGGTTGTGTGTATTACAGGCGGTTGAATGCAGTGACAGTGAAGAACAAGTACCCATTACCAAGGATTGATGATTTGTTTGACCAATTAAGTGGAGCAAGAGTCTTTTCCAAGATAGATTTACGATCAGGATATCATCAGATGCGAGTCCGGGAGCAGGATATACCGAAGACATCATTTAGGTCACGATATGGACAATACGAATTTTTAGTTATGCCATTCAGACTGACTAATGCTCCAGCGGTATTCATGGATTTGATGAACCGTATTTTCATGCCTTAGACCGATTTGTAGTAGTATTCATCGATGACATCCTGGTGTATTCTCGTAATGAGGAGCATGAAGAACATCTCAGGATAGTGCGCAAACTTTGAGGGAGCACCAATTATATGCAAGGCTTAGTAAGTGTGAGTTTTGGATGGATCGTATATCCTTTCTTGGGCACATTATTTCTGGAGCAGGAGTGTCAGTTGATCCCAAGAAGGTAGAGGCAGTAGAGAACTGGCCAGTCCCGAAGACACTAGTAGAAGTGCGTAATTTACTGGGCTTGGCAGAATACTACAGGAGATTTGTATCAGATTTTGCTAAGATATCGACACCATTGATTCAGTTGACGCACAAGAAAAAGTTTATATGGTCAGTGGAGTGTCTGACAATCCTTACTCTTCCAGCAAGCTCCGGAGGATTCACAGTGTACTGTGATGCATCTGGCAAAGGACTTGGATGTGTTTTGATACAGCAAGGAAGAGTGATGGCGTATCCTTTTCGGCAGCTCAGATATCACGAGAACTATCCAACTCACGATTTAGAGCTAGCAGCAGTAGTGTTCACACTTAAGCTATGGATGAACTACTTATATGACGATCAAGTATAAATATTCACAGATCATAAGAGTTTGAAGTATGTGTTCACGCATAAGGACCTGAACATGAGGCAAAGAAGGTGGCTAGAGTTGTTGAAAACTTTGACATGTAACTTCAGTACCATCCAGGCAAGGCTAATGTAGTAGCTGATGCACTTAGCAGAAGAGGTGAAAAATTTATGTTGACTACTCAGAAGAACATTCTAGAAGACTTACGAGAGATGGGTATCGAGATAGCACTTTCACAGAGTACAGGAGTTCAGGCTAGCCTACAGATTCAGTCAACTTTGGTAGATAGAATCAAATTAGCTCAGGCAGAGGACCCGAAGATTCAAAAGCTACGAGAAGAATGTGAGTCAGGCCTTCAAAATGAGTTGACAATACATGCGGATGGAACGCTAAGGTTTATGAATCGTCTGTGCGTACCAAGTAGGAATATTCGGCAAGAAATTATTACCGAAGCACACAGTTCCCAGTATTCCATTCATCCGGGAGGAATGAAGATGTACCAAGATATCAAACAACACTTTTGGTGGAACGGAATGAAGAGGGAAATAGCACGCTTCGTATCGCGATGTCTGATATGTCAGCATGTGAAGGCAGAACAACAGAGACCGACAGGATTATTGCAGCCGCTTCCTATTCCAGAGTGGAAGTGGGAACACATCATGATGGACTTTGTCTGGTTTACCAAGATCACCGATTGGTCGAAATGTAGTTTGGGTTATAGTATATCGTCTCACAAAAGTAGCTCATTTTCTTCCTTTTCGAGTAGGACATTCTACAGAACAATTGGCTGAAATGTATATGCGACAGATAGTGAGACAACACGGTGTCCCAGTAAGTATCGTGTCAAATTGAGATACTCGGTTCACTTCACATTTTTGGAAAAATTTGCATCAGAGTTTGGACACCAAGTTAAGATTCAGTACAGTTTGCTATCCCTAGACAGACGGACAATAAGAGAGATCCATTCAGATCACTTTGCATCAGAGTTTGAATTAGTTTTGGAAAAATTCGCTACGTGAGGTACACGATATATTTCATGTGTCTCAGTTGCGTTGGTATGTTCCGGATCCGAGTCATATCCTCGATCACTTTGAATTAGTCGTTGGTACCGACTTATCTTACGAGGAGCAACCCGTATCCATATTGGACCGAAGGGAGAAAGTGCTTAAGAACCGGACTATTTCTCTTGTCCGGGTTGTTTGAGGCCATCACTCTCTAGGGGAATCGACGTGGGAGCGCGAGGATGATATTCGATCCCGGTACCCGCACATATTCGATTCGGAAGATATATTCTTTCTTACGCCTTCATATCTCGAATTTTGTGATCAGGTGATCACGTGTATGTTGTGATGATATTGCTTGCATGTGTAGTTACTAGTAGATTTGTATCGTGCTTGTCCTGACTTCTCTAGCTATTGCTTGGATTCGAATTTCGATGACACATTTTTTCTAAGGTGGATAGAGATGTCACTCCCTGTTCCCGATATACATATTTGGAACGTATTTTTATTTTAGCATGGCTGCATGTGCTTGGGGACTAGACCCATTCTTTGGTTTAACCCGGCTCATAGTTTATTTTGTGTGCTGGTTCAAGTCATGAGAACCCTTGGTTCAACCCTCAACTCTACCATATATAACCCAACATTTCTCTCTTCACTTCTTCATTTCTTCCTCTATTTAGTTTTCTCCCTATTTCTATAGGCAAGTATACCTTGCATGAGAAATGGAGAAATCCTCTATATTATTATTCCATTATGTTTGTTATGTGTTTCTAAGCACTTTTAGTACTTGGAGTTTTCTGTTTTGATTGATGGATTAGTGTAGATCTACATTTCTAACTTAGGATTTTTATGGATTTTATTAGTTTTTCTTGGTTTTGATCTATTAAACATTTATTTTAGAAAATCAGTTTTTACTACATGATAGAGCTTTCAATTTAGAGCATTTTGGCTTTTGGGTCATCCGATTTGGATTTAAAATGAGAATTTTATGGACAAAACAAGATTTCAGTTTTTGGGAGCTTTCGCCGTGGCCGAACCTGCTGTTTGGAGAAGACGAAGTCTTTATGCGGCTAGCGAGCTATGCAGCTGAGAGTGCTATGTGGCCCGGGAGGGTCATGCGGTATGAACTCTTGCCGCATACTGACAACATTTGTCCATCTTGTTGGACGCATGACTGCTTATTTACACAAGTATTTTTGAACACCTTGTGTTTTAACCATAGTTTAAAGTATCGGCCGATACCGATTCGATACGGCCGATACCGATACAGTTTGGCATGTCCCGATCCGATACCGACCGATATCTGATACTGACCGATATCCGATACTGACCGATACCGACATTAGAGGTCTCTTTTCCGGTCAATTCGGCAAAAAATATTGAATTAAAAAACCAATTAGCAAGGGTGTAAAAGCATAGTAAGGTTGTAAAAACATATAAAAGAGAAATTTATCTATCGCATATAAATCAATCGACAATGATGACTACTATTTCATTCAATATCAAAAATACTAAGAAACAATACTGGAAATACTTTAAATTATGCATAAATGTATAAAATATATTCTCGAAAATGTTAATAATTTACTAATAGTTGTTTGCTTTCCGATACCAAAAAATTCGATACTCCGATCCGAAATCGCCGATACCGCCGATCCCGATACTCATAGGAATGGTCCGATACCGATTCCGATACCGATACTTTGAACCTTGGTTTTAACTCGTTGAACGAATGAGAATGCGGCATCGAACTCCATGCGGCACTGAGCCATATGCGGCAAGCAGAGCATGCGACCATTTTCCTTTGGATGCATGACTCTGAGATCTTGGCACATCTTTTTATGGTTTTGTCTTTTCTTCCCGATACTTTATGGCTTGTCAAATCAATTACTTTATGTCACATCACTGACATTTCAATCATTGTCCGTCACTTTAACTCGTCCCAAGGAGTAGACTTTAACCCTGAGCATACGGCCATGACCTGTCATGCGGCCCTGACTTCATATGCGGCCAGGATTTGTCATGCGGCCCTGACTTCATGTGCGGTCTCGACTTTCCATGCGGCCTAGAGACCCATGTGGCCTTGCTTGTTTGATTGAATGTTTCTTGTTCTTTCATGACCCAATGTTTAATTGGTAATTGGACTCGAATATTATATCTGTGTTGATACCACTATTGCCTGATAATTGTCCATGATTTAATGTGCGTCGAGGTGCGACACATCGTGTCATGTGTTAAATGATTATATTTGGGTTGTGCATCGAGAATGCCTCCAAATTCCTGAATGCGTGATATTATAAATATATATATTATGTTTCCAGCACGGACATAATAAGCATGTCAACTACCAAATCGTGGCTAGGATATTGATTGTCTGAATGTTGCCTACACGTTCGGGTGAATCCAGATTTGACTTCCATAGATTCGTTTCTAGCGTGTCCGTACTTTGTACGACATCTTAAGAAAAAATTTCATGTGACGTCTTGAGATTTCAAACACAACATATGACTAATTAGGTAACTAAAAGTGGTAGTAATATTGGAGGAAACGGTATTCCGAGATCTTGCCAACGAACCTTCCCACAGAGATTCATTCTAAGTGCGCTGCGGGCTGGCCACCACAGATACTGTATATCATCTGCCTTAGTGCAGTGCACTATCTGACCTATTATTATGTCGAGCCACTATTTCACTATAGGAACACTGGAACTGCTAATACCGTGTTTTTAGCGCAGTGGTCCTACGAGGGACTGGTGCATCCTGCAAGTGCCTGTTTTATTTATCTATTGGTTCGGTTAGCTCGTGTTTGGCACTGACGTGATATGAGGATTCCTATTATGCATTATTTCTGAGCACGTGATCTGAGGATTCCTATTATGCATTATTTCTGAGATAACCTCAGACTCCACAAAATAGCAAGCCGTAAAAATGATTGACCGATATAAGAAATGTACTTGGTTGTGATTGTATTATTCGGCTAGTTGCCTAGGAAAATGGACTATCATAGTGTGATGGTTCAACCCTTGTCCTTTTTTGATTGTAGGGTTGGGTCTTTACGCTAGGATATGACATGGACCTAAGTTACGATACTGAACCTATGTATTATTATATAGTTTTTTTAGGTTTTTGTTTCTCCATTTCCGTGCTTCCTTTGTGGTACTTGCTGTTTGGGGTCTAGCCCCATTGGTTTTCTATGGCCAGGTTTCGAGCCAGCACCTGAGGATCCAGCGTACCTCCCTCCTACTCATGGCGCGTACTAGGAACATGGTCACAGGGGATAGCGAGTGGATTTTGCTCATCATTGAACATTTACTTATTTTGGCGTTTAGCCACCGGCACCTGTTAGCCGGCTCGTCTGGACGTTAGTTTCCTTACATGATTGTATTAAATCAGACTGCAGCTGATTAGTGACATGCACTTTTGTTACTCTTCCAGCTCCTTATTTTGCATAGCGGGTCCAGAATATTTTGAGAAAGCGTTCGGGATGCCTTATTGCTTTTTCATATATGCTCTACGTTTACTGTTTCTTGTTTGAATGATTGAGAAATAGAATTTCTTGACCATAGGAGACTTAATTGTAGCATGCATCCTCTTGTTTTATATAGCCGTGATCGTCGTACGACGTATAACATCTTGTACGGGATAGCTGGCCATGTCCGTTTCTGTATTCCGGTACTGGGGCGTGACAAGATTTTAGTGGTGGCCCATGCAGGTCTGTTCTTCAGACTTGTGGGGTGTCATGGTCATAGAAGTCTCAATCAAACATGATCCTTCTTGAAATTCTGAATTTATCATCTTCGATACTCAACTTTAATTCTTCCAGATTGGTTGCTTCTTGTTCCTTCTCGTCCTGTATTTGATATTTCTTGTGCTCTTTTTTAGGGTTTCTCCTTCCCCCGATGTTGCAGCAACAAGAGAGGCAGAGTTGCCAGTAGAACGAGATCCTGTGGAACCTCAGCCAAGGATCCGAGTTGAGCCCACGATGAATGAGATTGAGCAGCAGGCTCCAGGTGTTCCCGTACCTCCCGCAGTGCCGACAATACTGGATACCCCGGCCTTGCTAGAGATTATCCGTTGATTGTTGGCTGTCGAACAAAATCAGATGGTTGTGCAACAGCAACAACAGCTCCAGCAACAGGAACATAATATCCTATTGAACCAAGGGTTACAGACATCCCTAGAACGATGCGAGAGAACAGATTCTGGGGTATCTGTTAGATTTTGCAGACTGAACCCCAGATATTTTGATGGCACGGAGGACGCAATCACGATAGACAATTGGCTCCAGGATATTGAGACCATTCTGACAGTATCTAAAGTTTCGGCCGAGTAATAGGTTGACCTGGTTCGCCTACAACTCCAAGATCTGGCAAGGGATTGGTGGGCCACGATGGAGGTAGGATTGAGGCGTCATATTTCATGGGAGGATTTCAGGACCCGGTTCAGGGCGAAGTACTTCGAGATTATGACTCAGTGTGAGTTACAGCAAAGGTTCATTAACCTCAAGCAAGCTGGAAGGACAATAGACGACTATGCGGCGGAATTTTGTCGACTAAGCAGATTTGCTCCAACCATGGTGGCAACAGAGTTGGAGAGAGTAATGAGATTCCAGCAGGGACTTCACTTAGAGATCTTACACATGGTAGAGGTGCACGACTACCACATCTTCGAGGCGGTATTGATAGCAGCCAAGAGTGTTGAGCTTACTTCCGAGAGGATGTCATCCAGAAGAGTAGATCGGAAGATGCCTCATAGACAGAACAATGAGGGAGGACTAGTACCGCGAACGTCAGCACCATCCTCTGACATTCGCATCCATGATGTGACACATAGGAGGTCAATGACCTCGATAGTGATGGTACCAACTCGGCAACAACAGCCGAGGCAGCAACAGCAGCAACAACAACGACGGGGAGCACCGACGGGTTGTACCTACTTTGGCAAAGAAGGTCATACCCGGGATGTTTGCCGGAAAGCTAACAGATTACATTATGCTTGAGATGTGGGAGCCCTAATCACAAGGTTGCCACGTGCCCATTGATATATAGGCCAGGAGGGCCAGTACAACAGTTTTCTGCATTGCCAGCTCCGAGTGCAGTGCAGCAAGGAGGACCAGCAGTAGCAGTACGACCTTTAGCTCAGCGTCCGTTGCTGACACAGGCCCAACTTTTTAGACACCAACAACAGCAGAATCAGCAGGGACCGCAACCACGGCAGCAAGGAAGACAACAACAGGGAGCTCAACAAGGCCAAGGGCAGGAACTCACCTTGTCCTTGGAGGAAGCTATGGCGTCGGACGACGTAGTGGCATGTAACATTTTCGTTACAACCTTTCCTTTGGATTGAAGTTTGAGGCATTGCCAGAGATGCTGAATATACTCGCTGGCAATGGGATCGTATAAGTTAGTAGGGTGTTCCTAGCATGTCCAGTCGTAGTATGTGGACATTTATTACCTGCAAAGTTGATCGAGTTCCTTATGGGTAACTTTGACGTTATCTTAGGCATGGACTGGTTGAGAGACAGTCATGCAACGATAGACTGCCGTGAGGGTAGTGTGTTGTTTAGAATTCCTGATCTAGAAGAGTTCGTCTTTAGTAGAATAGCAAGAGACCAGCATAATGGAGGAGTCGCAACAGTAGCAATGGAAGAAGATCCACTGCCCAAGATAGTTGAAGAGTTCATGGACGTCTGTCCCAACGATCTTCCCAGATTACCCCCAGTTAGAGAAGTAGAGTTCTGTATAGAGTTGATGCCAGTAGCAGAACCAGGATCCCAGAAGGTGTACCCAATGTCACCATCAGAGTTATATCGACACGTGGAAGAACTGAAGGTGAAGTTTATTCGGACCAGTGGATCCCCGTGGTGAGCACCAGCGGTATTGGTGAAGAAGAATGATGGATCGATACTGTTGTGTGGATTACAGGCGGTTGAATGCAGTGACAATGAAGAACAAGTATCAATTACCAAGGATTAATGATTTGTTTAACCAATTAAGTGGAGAAAGAGTATTTTCTAAGATAGATTTACGATCAAGATATCATCAGGTGCGAGTCCGGGAGCAGGATATATCGAAGACAGCATTTAGGTCACGATATGGACCTTACGAATTTTTAGTTATGTCATTCGGACTGACCAATGCTCTAGCGATATTCATGGATTTGATGAACCGTATTTTCATGTCTTAGACCGATTTGTAGTAGTATTCATCGATGACATCCTGGTGTATTCTCGTAATAAGGAGCATGAAGAACATCTCAGGATAGTGCTGCAAACTTTGAGGGAGCACCAATTATATGCAAGACTTAGTGTGAGTTTTGGATGAATCACATATCCTTTTTTGGACACATTATTTCTGGAGCAGGAGTGTCAGTTGATCCCAAGAAGGTAGAGGCAGTAGAGAACTGGCCAGTCCTGGAGACACTAGTAGAAGTGCGTAATTTTCTGGGTTTGGCAAGATACTACAGGAGATTTTTGTCAGATTTTGCTAAGATATCGGCACCATTGATTCGGTTGACGCACAAGGAAGTTAAGTTTATATGGTCAGTGGAGTGTCAGACAGCCTTTGAGAAGTTAAAGAAGTTAATCTCTGCATCAATCCTTACTCTTCCAGCAAGCTTCGGAGGATTCACAGTGTACTGTGATGTATCTGGCAAAGGACTTGGATGTGTTTTGATGTAGCAAGGAAGAGTGATAGCGTATCCTTCTCGGCAGTTCAAAGATCATGAGAAGAACTATCCAACTCACGATTTGGAGCTAGCAGCAGTAGTGTTTGCACTTAAGCTATGGAGGAACTTCTTATATGGCGATCGAGTAGAAATATTCACAGATTTTAAGAGTTTGAAGTATGTTCACGCATAAGGACCTGAACATGAGGCAAAGAATGTGGCTAGAGTTGTTGAAAGACTATGACGTGGAACTTCAGCACCATCCAGGCAAGGCTAATGTAGTAGCTGATGCCCTTAGCAGAAGAGGGAAAACATTTATGTTGACTACTCAGAAGCACATTCTAGAAGATTTATGAGAGATGGGTATCGAGATAGTACTTTCACAGAGTACAGGAGTTCGGGCTAGCCTACAGATTCAGTCAACTTTGGTAGATAGAATCAAACTAGCTTAGGCAGAGGACCCGAAGATTCAAAAGCTACGAGAAGAATGTAAGTCAGACCTTCGGAAGGAGTTGACAATACATGCGGATGGAATGCTAAGGTTTGGGAATCGTCTATGCGTACCAAGCGGGGATATTCGGCAAGAAGTTATGACTGAAGCATACAGTTTCCAGTATTCCTTTCATCCGGGAGGAACGAAGATGTACCAAGATATTAAGCAACACTTTTGGTGGAACGGAATGAAGAGAATTAGCACGCTTCGTATCGCGATGTCTGATATGTCAGCAAGTGAAGGCAGAACAACAGAGACCGACAGGATTATTGCAGTCGCTTCCTATTCTAGAGTGGAAGTGGGAACACATCACGATGGACTTTGTGTCTGGTTTACCAATATCATCGACTGGTCGAGATACAGTTTGGGTGATAGTGGATCGTCTCACAAAAGTAGCTCACTTTTTTCCTTTTCGAGTAGGACAATCTACAGAACAATTGGCTGAAATGTATATGCGACAGATAGGGAGACAACACGGTGTCCCAGTAAATATCGTGTCAGATCGAGACACTCGGTTCACTTCACATGTTTGGAAAAGTTTGCATCAGAGTCGGGCACCAAGTTAAGATTCAGTACAGCTTATCACCCCTAGACAGACGGACAATCAGAGAGAACTATCCAGATCTTGGAGGATATGCTACGAGCCTGTACCTTAGATCTTGGTGGATCTTGGGAGAATCACTTCACTTGGTGGAATTTTCGTATAACAATAGTTATAAGGCCAGTATTCAGATGACACATTTCGAAGTGTACTGTACGACAGGAAGTGTAGATCACCGTTGGCTTGGGACGACATTGGTGAGCGGAAGATGTTAGGCCCTGAAATGATTACGCAGACAGTAGAGGTTGTCAAACAGATTAGAGAGCGACTTCAGGTTGCACAAGATAGGCATCGTCATTGGACAGATCAACATCGTAGACCTTTAGAGTTTTGTGTCAGCGACCACGTATTTTTGCGGATTTCGCCTACCCGTGGAGTCATTAGATTCGGGGTTCGCGTGAAGCTTAGTCCGCAATACGTAGGTCCGTTCGATATTCTCGAGCTGGTAGGCGATGTTGCTTTTCGTCTTGCTCTTCCGCCTTTGCTACGTGAGGTACATGATGCATTTCATGTGTCTCAGTTGCGTATGTTCCGGATCCAAGTTATATCCTCGATCACTCTGAATTAGTCGTTGGTACCGACTTATCTTACGAGGAGCAACTCGTATCCATATTAGACCGAAGGGAGAATGTGCTCAAGAACCGGACTATTTCTCTTATCCGGGTTGCTTGAGGCCATCACTCTCTAGGAGAATCGACGTGGGAGCGCGAGGACGATATTCGATCCCGGTTCCCGCACATATTCGATTCGGAAGGTATATTCTTTCTTACGCCTTCATATCTCGGATTCTGTGATCAGGTGATTACCTGTATGTTGTGATGATATTGCTTGCATGTGTAGTTGCTATAAGATTTGTATCGTGCTTGTCCTGACTTCTCTAGCTATTGCTTGGATTCGAATTTAGAGGACGAAATTTTTCTAGGGTGGATAGAGATGTCACTCCCCGTTCCCAATATACGTATTTGGAAAGTATTTTTATTTTAGCATGGTTGTATGTGCTTGGAGACTAGACTCATTCTTTGGTTTAACCCGGCTCATGGTTTATTTTGTGGGTTGGTTCAAGTCATAAGAACACTTGGTTCAACCCTCAACTCTACCATATATAACCCAATATTTCTCTCTCTTCACTTCTTCCTCTCTTTAGTTTTCTTTCCCTATTTCCATAGGCAAGTACATCTTGCATGAGAAATGGAGAAACCCTCTATATTATTGTTCCATTATGTTTGTTATGTATTTCTAAGCACTTTTAGTACTTGGAGTTTTCTATTTTGATTGCTGGATTAGTGTAGATCTACATTTCTAACTTAGGGTTTCCGTGGATCATGAGTTTTCTTGGTTTTGATGTATTAAACATGTATTTTAGAAAATCAGTTTTTGCTACATGATAGAGCTTTCAATTTAGAGCATTTTGGCTTTTGGTTCACTTGATTTGGACTTAAAATGAGAATTTTATGGACAAAACAAGATTTCAGTTTTTTGTACCTTTTGCCATGGCCGAACTTGCTGTTTGGAGAAGACGAAGTCTTCATGCGGCCATCGAGCTATGCGGCTGAGAGTGCTATGCGGCCCGAGAGGGTCATGCGGCATGAACTCTTGCCGCATACTGACAGCATGTGTCTATCTTGTTGGGCGCATGACTGCTTATTTGTACAAGTGTCCTTGAACACCTTGTGTTTTAACTCGCTGAACGAATGGGAATTTCGCTAAGTCCTAGAGACCTCCATGCGGCATCGAATTCCATGCGGCATCGAATTCCTTGCGGCACCGACCCATATGCGGCAAGCAGGCATATGCGGCAAGCAGAGCATGTGGCCATTTTTCTTTGGATGCATGACTCTGAGACATTGACACATCTTTCTATGGTTTTTTTTTCCTTCCTGACACACTTTATGGCTTGTCACATCAATCACTTTATGTCATATCACTAACATTCCATTCATTGTCCGTCACTTCAACTCGTCCCAAGGAGTAGACTTTAACCCTGAGCATGCGGCCATGACTTGTCATGCGGCCCTGACTTCATATGCGACCTCGACTTCCCATGCGGCCTAGAGACCCATGTGGCCTTGCTTGTTTGATTGAATGTTTCTTGTTCTTTCGTGACCCAATGTTTAATTGGTAATTGGACTCGATACTGTATCCGTGCTGATACCACTATTGTCTGATAATTATCCATGATTTAATGTGCGTCGAGGTGCGACACATCGTGTCACGTGTTAAGTGATTATATTTGGATTGTGCATCGAGAATGCCTCCAAATTCTTGAACACGTGATATTATAAATAAATATGTTGTTTCTCCAGCACGGGCATAATAAGCGTGTCAACTACCAAAGCGTGGCTAGAATCAAGGTTTAAAGTATCAGCCGATACCGATACGTATCGGCCGTATCGGATCCGGCCTTGGCCGATCCGATACATTTCCCAAATATCGGTATCGGCCGATTCAGTCAGGAGAAGCATGGTATCGGACTGTATCGGCTGATACGGAGCCGATACAGACCGATACAGACCGATACGGTAATTGAGAAGTGGCACTCAAATCAGAAAAAAATTTAGATCTATGAACCATGAACCAATAATGCGAAAAGCATACTTCCGACAAAAAAAAAGCAAAAAATGATTCCTCCCATCAAATCCATGAACCAATAATGCAAACTAATAACAGTGGCACTCAAATCTCTATAAATAGACAAAAAACCCTTTGGAAATTACATCAACAACAACAATAATTACAGAAAAAAATTCAGATCTAAAAATTACCTGATTTTCAGTAGGTAATTGAGAAGTTTCTCTTTCTTCGCTGTCGTCGCTGCTCCCCTCGTCACCGCCGTGCCGCTGCCGCCTGTGGTCGAGCTCCCTCTCCTCGCCTGTGCTCGAGCTCCCTCTTCGGTGTATGCGGAGACGAGGGGAGCAGCGGATGTTTTGTGCTCGAGCTCCCTCTCATCGCCTGTGCTCGAGCACAAAACCCTAAGTTCCAAACACGGGAGAAGTCTCTCTCCAAAGTTTTTAGGGTTTAAACAAAAAAATGAGAAGTCTCTCTCCAAAGTTCCAAACGCGGGAGAAAGAGAAAAAAAAAATTACACACTGCCCAAGACTGGGCACGTGAACACACACTGCCCCAGGCATCCGAAACCATGACCACCAACCCAGGATTCGAAACCACAACCAAAGGCCCATGGTTTCATCCACTAGCTAGGGAAGCAGTTTGAATCTGATGTTTATATATGGCAAGTTAATTTATTTATACACTAACTATATAGTATATACATAGAGCAAAAATGTTTCACCACTGAGATTCGAACCCATGACCTTTGAAAGGGAAACCAATCAACTATCCCGCTAACCAGAAAGCCACTAAAGCTTTTGTAACTAAGTTAGCATATATAATATATTTATGGAGCTAACTTATATATATATATATTCTGACTTTTATTTATTTATTAACTACATCTATGAATATATACATATACTACTAATATATATATATATATATATATATATATATATGTACATAACTACATATATGCATTTATACATATACTATATATAACTATTAATTATTCTATATATAGTATATATTATTGTTATCTATTTAACTTTTTATTATTGCAATATTTTTTGTTAATATATGTTATTGTATGTACATAACTACATATATGCATATATACATGTACTATATATAACTATTAATTATTCTATACATACTATATATTATTGTTATCTATTTAACTTTTTATTATTGTAATATTTTTTGTTAATATATGTTATTGTATGTACATAACTACATATATGCATATATACATGTACTATATATAACTATTAATTATTCTATATATACTATATATTATTGTTATCTATTTAACTTTTTATTATTGTAATATTTTTTGTTAATATATGTTATTGTATGTACATAACTACATATATGCATATATACATATACATATAATTTTTTTTTGTCTAACTATATATATATATATATATATATATATATATATATATATATATGTAATTATTGTACATATATATTGTATACACTAACTTATATAATATTGTATCTAACAATATTTATTATTATTATTATTATTATTATTATTATTATTATTATTATATATATATATATACACACACACACTAACTTATATAATATTCTATGTAACAATATTTATTATTCTATATATATATATATATATATATATATAAATATATATATATATATATACAATAATTACATATATATATATAGTTAGACACAAAAAAATTATATATATACTACCTGTTATTGTTATGTATGTAATGTTTTATATTATTGCAATTTATTTATCGTATATATGATTATTATCTAACAATATTTATTACTGCATGTAACAAATTTTTTATTATTGTATGTAACATTATAGTATCTATTATTGTAACATTATATATATATATAACTTAGTGTATATGTACAATATAATTAGATAATATATAGTATCTATTATTGTAACGATATTTCTTTGTCAGTAATTATTACTGGAGAATACACATTATTTTATACGTTTTTATTACTGCATGTAACATTTTTTTATTATTGTATGTAACGTTATACTTATATCATTTCAGGATTACTTAATGGTACCAAAAAGTCGTACGCCGGAGGAAATGGATGCTGGTTGGAAACATGGAAAATGTGTCAATCCTAATAATAAGAGGAGGGTGGAATGCAATTATTGTAGCAAAATAATGGACGGAGGGGTTACTCGGTTGAAACAACACTTAGCGGATATTACTGGAAATGTAGCATCGTGTCCTGATGTACCAATTGCTATAAAAAAAGAAATGTTGTTGCTTGTTGAGGGTAAAAAAAAGGATAAAATAATGGCGAATCAAAGAAAACAACGGGTAGAGGAAGAGTTGACAAGGATAGCTCGAGTAGATTCCTCCTCAGAAGAAGATATTGAAGACTTCACGGAACTTAGAAGGGACATGAGAGAAAGTAGGAGAGAACATGCAGCTGAGGAATGGGGTAGACGTTGGAGTGTCGGGGACAGAGAAACAGGGTCAAGCAGAGGTCCGACGTTAGGTGGCCAATCAAAATCAGTCGCATATCGTGGGGAGGAGGTGAAAAATATTCCAGAGATAGAAGTAAGGAGTATGGACCCTTATGTCCTAAGAAAACAAGGGGCAATGCAACCCAAAATAAAGGGTGCAATTAAGGGGATAAAGAATGCAAAAAATCATATAGGAAGATTTATATCAAAATTCTTTATATACAATAATATATCGTTCAATGTTGCTAAAAGTCCACACTATCAACCAATGATAGATGCCATAGCAGCTTCCGGGGGGGGGGGAGTAAAGGGTCCAACTCCTTATGAGATTTCAAATACTTATTTAGATATGGAAATAAGTGACATGGAGGAGTACCTAAAATCATTTTATAGGTATTGGGATGAGTATGGATGTACCATTATGTGCGATGGATGGAGTACACAGAACAGAAAATGCATCATTAACTTTCTTGTGTATTCTCCACAACGAACGATATTTCTTAAATCTGTAGATGTCTCTGACAAATACAAAGATAGTAAATACATATTTGGACTGATGAATGAAGTTGTGGAACAAATTGGAGAAAATAGGGTCGTCCAAATAATTACTGACAATGGCTCTAACTACAAGAAGGCGGGAATGAGGTTAATGGAGGTGAGAATGAACTTATATTGAATTTTTATTATTATAAATATGTTTGTATATATGTAATTTATTATTGTAAATATAGCTTCATTCTAAATAAATATGTATGTTTGTATGCAGGTGAGAAAAAATTTATATTGGACTCCATGTGCAGCACATTGCATAGATCTCATGTTGAAGGATATAGCCAATGATCAACATATTAAGCCACTAATACGGAAGTCTCAAGATATGACTTGTTTCATATATAATCATGGTTGGGCTCTTAGCATCATGAGGACTGAGACTCAGAATGGAGAATTGGTTAGACCAGCCATCACTAGGTTTGCTACCAATTTTATTGCTTTTGATTCCATCCTTAAAGCTGATTTAAAAAGGATGATAAATACACGGGGTTGGACAGATAACTACATGAGACTCAATCGTAAAGATAGAGAAAATGCAGATGTGGTTGTCAGTTTAATCGAGAGTCAAAACTTACTGGAGGGATATTGCAGGGGTCACTACAATATTTCGACCTCTAGTAAAAGTTTTAAGGATGGTGGATAGCGATGATAAAGCGGAGATGGGTCATCTTTACGAGGCTATGGACAGGGCTAAAGAAATGATAAAAAAGAATATTGGTCAAGGATATAGGAAGTTGTGGAAAATGATTGATACCAGATGGAATTCTCAACTACATTGAGATATATATGCAGCTGGTAAGTACTCTATAAATTGAATACCTTTTAAATGTTATTTTATAATATTTGTAGGGATTTTAAAACTAGTTCTTTATTCAATATTGCAGGTTATTTCTTGAATCCCAAATACCAATATTCTAATGATGTTATAAATGACGACGAGGTACTGAATGGTTTCCACCGCGTCGTTAATAGAATGGTAAATGACAATACAACACGCCTTAATATAAACAAAGAGGTAAATATTATTTGATATTGGATTTTTTTATAACTTTACAATATTTAATTTTAATGTCATAAGACCCATAACTGTTGTAATATCACTTTGCAGGCAGAAAAGTTCAGATTGAGAAATGGTGTATTTAGTTCAAATCAATTCCAAAGTGCTGTAAATAGATGTCTTCCTGGTAGTAATAGTTCATACTTTAAAATATTTATTAATTAAATTTATATAGTTACAAAGCTAATATATTTTATTATTTTGTAGCTGAGTGGTGGTCCATACATGCTAGGGAGGAAGTCCCAAATTTGACTCGATTAGCTGTGCGCATCCTAAGTCAAACAGTGTCTTCTTCCAACTATGAAAGGAATTGGACAACATTTTCTCTCATCCATACTCGTCCCCGCAATAGACTTTTAATGACAAGACTAGAAAAATTAGTTTTTGTCTATTATAATATGAGATTGAGGGTTCGAAATATGCAAAGATCACGAGATGAACAAAATATTATTGATTTGGATGAGATATTTCATAAAGAAGATCCACTCATAGCTTGGACTAGAGAAAGGGAAACACCACTCTTAGATGGCCGAGAAAATGAGTGATTAGATGATAACTTGGATGTCGATCCACAAGATATTGCCGAAAATGCTCGAAGGCCTGGAAAAAGAAAGAAAACACCAGATATACAATCTCGACAGGTCGACAGCGATAAAGACGACACTACTGATAGTGGAGGCAATGGAGCTACACTCGCTGCTGGTGCTGACAATACTAATGAATATGAAAGTCCTGGAGATCAGTCTCATGAATACTCTGAAGACTGGCCAAGTGATTATCAACCTAGAGAGCACCACATGGATGATACATATGCTGGAGGATCTAGCCATCATGATGTTCATGCACAAGTTATTATCCATACAACACTCCAGAGGCGGAACAACATTCAACATTTGATGGCCTCATGACAATTTTTTTTCATAATACAGATATCAGTCGCTACTACCCTCATAACCAAGAACCATATCGGGACGATTATGATAATTATGAACAATTTTAGTGATATATTTGTATTTTTTTGTATTTGTATTCATTTTCGTATTTGTATCCTTATTGTAGTTCGTACTTATTGTAAAAAGACTATTATTCATGAAATTTAAATGAAGGGATAGGCCAGAGTCCCGATGAATTTTTTTGGCCAAGTGATTTTTTGTCGTACTTTTAAATTTAAACATGTAAATCTTGTTGCTAATTTTATTTCGATATATTATGAAACAAAATAATTGGTGTCATAGATCACATTGTAACAATTTATAACTATTCACTTATACTAAATTTCTGAATACAATTAAATCTTTATTTATTTACAAAAATTTAAAAAAATATCTCGATTACTCGACAAATATAATTATGGGTCTTGTCACTTGTCTCATTATCTCATCCTGCCATTTGCACTGCTTATTTGCTTCTAATCTCTTGTGCCTCCCTCTATGCGCCTTAATTCGTCAAAATTGAAACCTACAGAACAATACAAGATTCAATTAGTACGAATATAATGACATAGTAAGATTGTAACTAAAAATATGTAAAGGAAGAAAACTTATATATCGCAGGTAAACCATTCAACAAGGATGACTATTGTTTTATTCAATTCTAATTAAAAAAAACATGAAAACACTTAAATAATGCATAAATATGTAAATTATTTTTTCTATTTTTTTACTAATTAATTAATAATTATTTAAATTGCCGATACATCCGATACCAACATATCCGATACTCCGATCCGATACCGCCGATACTGCCGATACGGCTACTCATACAAACTGTCCGATACCGATACCGAGTTCTTGAACCTTGGCTAGAATATTGATTGTCTGAATGTTGTCTACACGCTCGGGTGAATCCAGATTTGACTTTCATGGATTCGTATCTAGCGTGTCCGTAAAAATTCTTATGTGACCACGCCTTGAGATTTCAAACACAACATAGGGCTAATTAAGTAACTAAAAGTGCTCGTAACATTGGAGGGAACGGTATCCCGAGATCATGCCAACGAACTTTTTCACAAAGATTCATTTTAAGTGCGTTGTGGGCTGGCCACCACAGATACTGTATGTCATCTACCGTAATAGAGTGCAGTATCTGATCTATTATTATGCCGAGCCACTGTTTCACTATAGGAACAGTGGAACCGTTAATACCGTGTTTTAAGCGCAGTGGTCCTACGGGGTACTGGTGCATCCTGCAAGTGCCTATTTTATTTATCTATTGGTTCGGTTAGCTCGTGTTCGGCACTGACATGATCTGATGATTCCTATTATGCATTATTTATGAGATAACCTCGTACTCCACAAAATAGCAAGCCGTACAAATGATTGATCGATATAAGAAATAAACTTGGTTGTGATTGTATTATAATGCTAGTAGCCCAGGGAAATGGACTATCATAGTGTGATGGTTCAACCATTCCTTGTTTGGTTGTAGGGTTGGGCCTCTGCGCTAGGATATGGTATGGACCTAAGTTACGACACTGAATTTATGTATTATTATATATTTTTCCTTGGGTTTTTGTTTCTCCATTTTCGTGCTTTCTTTGTGGTACTTGCTATTTGGGGTCTAACCCCACTGGTTTTGCATGGCCAGATTTCGAGCCAGCACACGAGGATCCAGCGTCCAGCGTAACTTTTCCATACTCATAGCGCGTACTAGGAACATGGTCGCAGGGGATAGCGAGTGGTTTTTCTTCTTCCCTGCTCATCATTGAACATTTAGTTCTTTTGGCGTTTAGCTACCGGCACCTGTTAGCCTGCTCGTCTGGACATTAGTTTTCTTACATGATTGTATTAGATCAGACTGCAGCTGATCATTGTCATGTACTTTTGTTACTCTTTCAGCTCCTTATTTTGCATAGCTGATCTCCAGAACATTTTGAGAAAGCGTTTTGGACGCCTTATTCTTTTTCATATATGCTCTATGCTTACTGTATCTTGTTTGAATGATTGAGACATAGAAGTTCTTGACCATAGAAGACTTGATTGTAGCATGCACCACCTTGTCTTATACATCCGTGATCGCCGTATAGCACCTTATACGGGGTAGCTGGCTATGTCCGTCTCCGTATTCCGGTACTGGGGCGTGACAATGAATCTCCAAGAAACAAACAGAATTCTGTAGTAGATCTTCTGGTGGTGGATCTCCTGCCCAATCTGCATCAGAAAATGCTCGATGCTCCAGAGTAAATGTAAAAGACATGAATAATGAACGAGTAATGGAGTCCTAAAGATATCGGAGAATCTGAATTAAGGCACCAAAGTGAGATGATCTAGGCGCGGAAACGAACTGACTAACAATACCAACTGCATGAGAAATATCTGGCATGGTCAAACAGAGATACACAAGTTGACACACTAGCCGCTTGTACTGAGTAGGATTTGTGAGAGGTTCACCATCTGTGGGACGAAGCTTCACATGAAGCTCCAAAGGAGTATCAACTGTCCGACTATCCGTTAGACCAGCAGACGAAATAATCTATGAAGTATAATTCTTCTGAGAAACAAGTATCCCTCTCTTACCTGGTGTAATCTCGAGTCCAAGAAAATAGCGAACATAGCCAAGGTCCTTCATCTGAAACTGCTAATGAAGGTACCTCTGAGTAGATGCAATCTCTGTTGAATCGTCGTCAAAATCATGCCATCCACATAGAGTAAAAGAACTTGTCCTTGCGGTGACTACCGCACAAACAAAGAATGATCCTGAGAAGACTGTTGAAATCCTGTATCATAAATAGCACTCCTGAAACACTCAAACCAAACTCAAGGAGCTTGCTTGAACCATAGATAGCACGACGAAGGCGACAAACATATCCTGACGGAGTAGAAAAACCTGGAGGGGGCTCTATATAGATAACCTCAGATAAAGAACCGTGAAGACATTCTTCACATCCATCTAATAGTGGCCACTGACCAGCGGCAACAACATCTAGTAATGTATGAACTGTGGTCATCTAAGAAACTGGGGCAAATGTCTCATCATAGTCAATCCCATGCTCCTGTATAAAACCTCGAGCAACATGGCGAGCCTTGTGTCGCTCAATGGACCCATCAGGTTGATACTTGACCTTGAAGACCCACTGGCTTAACCCCGTTTGGGAAAGGAACGACATCCCAAGTACTTGTCTGTTGAAATGCTCTAAACTCCTCTGCCATGGCCTCCTGCCACTTATGATACTGAACAGCTTCTTGATAAGAACTGGACTCTCGTATAGTATGAATAACAGTAAGAAATGAATGAAACTATGAAGAATATGAGGCTAATGTAGCAAAACCAAATTGTCCGGTGGACTGGAACAATTGGGAGTAAAAGGAGCAGGAGGTCGATGAGTACGTTGGGACTGGCGGAGAGGTTGTGGTGGAGACGTGGATGATGAAGATGATGGTGTAGCGGAGGCTGGTGGAATATGTAGAGGATTCTCTTAAGGTAGCGACGGAGGCATCGTAGGAGAAGCCGTACCAAGAGAGGAAAGCAAAGGAGTAGGATAAATGGAAACACTAGACGACAGAGCTGGGGGAACAAGAAATGAACATCCGGAGGTGGGACAGTAAAATAAGGAGTCCTCTAGAAAGGTGACATAGCGAGATATACGAAGACGACGGGCCAATAGATCATAACAACGGTATCCCTTATTCTCGGAACTAAAATCGAGTAAGACACACTTGGCTGATCGGGCTGTCAACTTCGTGCGTTCAGTCTCAGGAAGAAGAACAAAACAAGTACACCAAAAAATGCGAAGCATACTATAATCATGAGGACATGAAAAAACTCTCGTGAGATGTCCGACCAGACAAAACAGAGGAAGGAGTAATGTTGATAAGATTAACAGGTAAAAAATGGCCTCCCGAGAACTTTTGAGGAACAAAAGAGGATAATAAGATAGCACGAGTAGTTTCAAGAATATGACGATGTTTGCGCTCGGCTATCCCATTATGTTCACGAATGTAAGGGCATGACTGCTAAAAATGGGTGCTGTGAGATTGCAAAATAGATCTCATCATAGTGGAGAGATACTCATGAGCACAATCAGAGCGAATTTTTTTAATCCTAGTATTGAATTGAGTATGAATCATAGTAGTAAACGTCTTATAAATGGTAGGCAGTTCAGAAAGGTGACGCATAAGATAAATCCAAGTATAACGAGTGTAATCATCAATAAAACTCACATAGTAGAGAAAATCACTCATAGATGGGATAGGTGCAGGTCCTATATGTCAGAGTGAACTAATTCAAAAATACTACTAGATTTTGATAAACTCTTAGGAAAAGATAAGGCTAAGTGTTTTGCCAACTTACAACCCGTACATGTGGATAGAGAAGAGAAAGAACCACAACCAAGAGCTCCACTATGAAATAAAGTCTTTAGACGAGACTCTGAAATATGACCTAAACGTCTGTGCCATAAGTCGGCAGCAGACTTGACGATAGCAACATGACTAGAACTCAAAGGTTGAGTTGTTAGAAGATGAAGAAACTCTAAGTAGTACAACCGTCCCTTCCTACGAGCATGGCCAATCATCTGGCCCGTTCGAGGATCCTTCACAGAACACGTGAGAGAATCAAAAGAAACAATAAATTCACTTTCACAAAGGCTACTAACTCATATGAGGTTTAAAGTAAGATGGGGAACATGTAAAACAAAATGAGGACTTAAAGTGTCGGAATTAATGGAACCAGATTGAGTGATGACCAACCGAGAACCATCAGATGTATGTAAAGAGGAAAAGCAAGATAATAAAGGTGTAATACTAGATAAGAGACTAAGTCAGAAGTCATATGATAAAAAGTACCATAGTCTAATATCCAAAAAGTAGACGTACCAGTAGAGGCAGATGCAGAGGAGCCAACAAAGATATGTCGGCGCTGGAGCTGGAGCTCTAACTGCGGTGCTGAATATCTGTCGATGTCTGTGTACTATTAACAATGTCAGCCTGAGGTACCGAAGAGCGAGTTGAGAAGGAACCCTTTGTCTTTATCCGCTTGAAGAATTGAAACTTTAAATGTTGATGAAGCAGAAAATAATTATCCACTAAGTATGAGAACAAATCAGAATAGATCACTAACGAGTATAGCAGGTAGTAGCATAATGACCAGGCTTTTCGCAGTGAGTACATAGAGGACGCATTTATTTATTTTTTTAAATTTTTTTTTAAATAGAAGACCGCCTGAATCATTCTTCTTTGGCGACAAGAATAGTTCAAGAATGCATAGAGAAAGAGAGGAACCGAAAAAAATAAAAATAGACACATGGTTTGAATAAACATATTAGACACATGGTGTGTCCTTGGTGGACCTTAAATTCGGCTGCTCCTGTGTTTTCGCAAGAAGCTCTGTTAAAGAAGAAGTGGTGATTTGAGGTCGGATGCGCCGTCTCGGATGACAACACGGTGCTTCTAAGGAGTGGAGGTGGAGGAACAAAAAGGAAAAAAAAAAACCTTATAGCTCTGACACCATGAAACAAAACAATAATATTGATTTTATTAATGGATGATATTAAAAAGCTATACAACTATATATATATATATATATATATATATATATATATATATATATATATATATATATATATATATAGGGAGAACGGATCCATATCCGTATAGGAGTAGGAGAAGAAATATGTATCCATATAAGAGAAGGAATCTAATCATAAATCTAATTAATATCTAATCCTAAATATAATTAATCTTAACATGGTAGAGAAAAGATGGAAATTAAAATCCCTAGAGAGTTAACTTTGGTACCATGACATTTGAACTATAGTTTGGTAGAGGAGGAGGAGAAAGAAGAAGAAGAGGGAGAAATATTTTTGTATTGATTTTTCACCAAATAACAGTTTACATATAAATAGGTCAGGTTGGATGAGCTGTACCAACCCGTCCTGACGGGAATTGCAGTTTCTTCAACACAGATTCGCAGGACTGGCAATAAACACTAAAACATCAGCATGGATTTGATAACTAGATCATGTACATATAGTTACTTTTAAATTGTTTTCTGTTGATATTGCTTATTTATTGTTGTGTTAGGTTTGCTTACAGTTCAGTGTTATTACTTGTAAAGGTAATGGAGAGTCTGGAGCATGCAATGAAACGTGATGCACCAATACTTGCCGAGTACTTGGGAGGTGCTGTTAATTCTGATGCTTACCACATGACCAATCCTAGAGTTGATGGACTTGGTGTTTCGAAGTGCATTCAGAGTAGTCTTGAAGATGCTGGTGTGGCACCAGAAGAGGTCAGTTCTTTGACATGATTAGCAGTTTTGAATCATTACATATTGACATGTGACTTCACATGAAACTATACACTTTCCATCACAAATATATTATTATGGTTTATGAAAATCTCAAATACATGATCAGAATATGTTAGCTTCTGGAGACAGTGTAGAGTTGGCAACAAGATACTTTTTGGAACAAATACTTGGTACACTCGTCTTGTGCATCGTGTTCCGTCAATTTTCTTATCATTTATGAAAGAATTGTGAAAATTAATGATTATGCGCAAAGATACTATTGAACCAAATCTTGAAATGATCATTCTCATTGTTGGGTTTCCAGCCTATAAGAGGCAAGGGAGGGAACTCTGGAGTGTCGCAGGAGTTGATGACCGGAGGGACGTCAGATATCCCTCGGAATCTGGCGAACTTGTCTGTGTGGTTATCTGGTAGGTTATCCGGTTGGCAAGTGGTTTTTTTCTTCCATAATTTTTGAACCTGAAATATGACGGATTTCAGTTTAAGTGGGAAACTAATTCAGGGTCCCGTTTTTATTATGTTTGGGTGGTCCATATTTGTTTTGGGGCTGACTTAGGGGTTAAGTCAGGACAACTCCTAATTGGAATTAGGGTTTCTCAGCTCCTATCACAGTCCGCTCCCAAATAAATAGGTATGAGTAGTATGTCTAGACTATGCCAAGGTATCAACGGTAGTACGTGTCTATACCACGATACACGTATCCATAATCATCACAGACTCATCAATATATATGTATATTCCATTATACCATAATCAAGATGTATGTTGGGTGTCATATTTAAGTATAGTATAAGCAGTTGGGAATATCCTGAGGACATATTTGGGATGCTAGAATGTCACAGGATATTCCATTATGAGATTATTGTCATAATGATTGAGATCATTGTATTAATGACTGTAAGGCTATATAATGCCAATGAGACAATCAATAAAATAATTAACTAATTTTAACATGGTATCAGAGCCAAGTTTCCACAAACCCTAGCCGTCACCAAGCTTCCACAAACCCACAGGAGGATTTCCTAGATCTCCTCCACCGAACTCTTCTACGCCCCCCCCTTCTTCCCTTCTCTTCTTCGCCCTTCGCAGGCCGCCCTTCGCTGTTGCTACCCCGTCCCGCTGCTGCTGCGGCTACTACTGCTGCTGTGGCTGCTGCGACTGCTGCTGCTGCTGCGACGGCTGCTGTGACATGCGTGCTGCCGCCTCCTCCGCACCAGCACGAGACAACGCCTAATAGGGATGCCTAGATCTGAAAAAAGGGGGGACATGTTCGGATCTAGGAGCGGACGACGAGGACGAGCGTGAGTCGTGGAGCGGACGTGACGTGATTGGATAGACGACGCATCGATGGAGGAGATCATCAAGAAGCTAGATTCTGCAGAGGTGGCGACGTTGATGAAGTTGTTGACGATGTCGGCTGGTGAGAACACGACACGAACGTCGCCGGAGTTGAAGCTTCCCTCCATCGATCTGAAATTAGATGAACCAGCCACCTATCTGAGTTGGTCACGGCGGGTGAGAAGAACCCTCGCAGGAAAAAACATGGAGGGGTTCCTGACGGGCGAGACGACAGAGCCGGACGAGGGCTCGACAGGACGCGATGAGTGAAAGTCCACTCATATGGTGATCTACATCTGGCTTCTCAACTCCTTAGTCCAGTCTATTGCCGCCACAGTAGACGGTATTGAGATGGTGAAAGATGTGTGGGAGAAGTTGAGAAGGACCTATGATGGTGTGGGGAACAACTTACGGGTCTTCCAGATAAAGGGGGAGATTGATGACACCGTACAGGGAGAGAAGACGGTGCAGGAGTATGCCACGGAGTTGGAGCGTCTGTGGTTGGATTATGATCACTCCTCAGATCGGGCGAGCTGCGGGGACCCTAAGTGTAAGGAGAGACAGGTGTGTCTGCAGGAGAGGACGATGAAGTTCCTCAAAGGGCTGACTGCAGCTTTCGCGCAGAGGACGGCCCTACTTCTAGCCCAACCAAAGATCCCTAGCCTTGAGGAGGCTATCTCAGTCATGATCCAGGAGGAGACACGCATCAGGCTGCAAGCCGGGACATGTGGTCCCCCCGAAGCAAAGTCAGCACTAGCGATCACCAGCTCAGGTAACACAGGATCTAAGGGAGAGCCCTGGCAGCATAACCGGCAGTGCTACAACTGTGGGGAGATGGGTCATCATCGGTATGCTTGTACCAAACCACCTAGGGAGGGAGATTCAGGTGGTGGACGATGACCGTTCGGCGGACGAGGATATAATGGAGGACGTGGTCGTGGTCGAGGGTGTAGACGAGGCGGCCGAGGAGGTTATCGGACGAACCTCCTGATATCAGAAGGGAACGGAGAAGCTGATGGCACCTTTACTGTGGAGGACCAGGCACTGGGAGACATGAGGAGTAGAACATAGGAGGCGTCCACCTCATTCTTTGTTAGGGGCAACGCTGCCATGTATGCCCATCCATCAGAAGGTACTGACGAATCACTTGCCCTTGCGTCTATCTCTTCCCTCAAACCATCAGACTGAATTATCGACTCGGGAGCATCTCGGCATGTGACGGGGAATGCTAGTGAGTTTTCTTCCTACACTCACCTAGCATCAGCAGACAACATTCAGACAGCTGATGGCACTTTCCAGCCAGTGGTCGGTAAGGGTACTGTTAATTGTACAGGTTCAGTAAGATTATCCAATGTTTTACATGCTCCATCCTTTCCAGTCAGTCTCTTGTCCATTAGTTCTATAATCCTCCAACTTAAATGCATTGTTTCTTTTGATATTCCTAAGGTGACCTTCCAGGAGAAAGGGACAGGACGAAGACTTGGGACTGGCACTTGGCATGAGGAACTGTGGTACCTAGATCGAGAAGGACTGGACTCAGCATTGGTATCTATAGCAGAGAAGGCTGGCATGGAAGGACTGCAGCAGAGGACTGAGGATACCTTGATACTCCATCATCGGAGGATGGGACATTCTTCCTTTGATACTCTAAGTAAGTTGTATCCAGAGATTTATGCAAAAACAAATAAAAAAAAATTAGTATGTGATGCGTGCGAGTTAGGAAAACTTACTAGGAGCTCATATGTTGGCACGGGTCATAGGAGACTTTTGCTTTTGATGTAGTACATTCTGATGTCTGGGGTCCATGTGCTACTAACACTATGAATGGTTATAAGTACTTTGTTTCTTTCATTGAGTGTGTCTCTCGTGTTACCTGGTTATATTTGATGAAAAATAAGAATGATGTACCTGCTTGTTTTCGGGATTTCCATAAGCATGTCCAGACTCAGTACAAAGCAGTTGTGAAGGTACTGAGGTCTGACAATGGAACGGAGTATACCAACAGGACGCTTGCAGAATACTTGTCAGCACACGGAATACAGCATCAGACCACCTGTGCATACACACCAGCACAAAATGGAGTTGCAGAAAGAAAAAACAGACATCTTCTGAAGGTCGCAAGAAGTATGATGATCGACATGAATGTCCCACAGAGTCTGTGGGGGCATGCAGTGTTGACAGCAGCTCAACTCATCAACAGGATGCCCTCGAAGGTCCTCGGATGGAAGTCCCCATGTGAGGTATTGCAAGGCAATAATAGTGGGATACTCCCACTGAAGGTGTTTGGGTGTGTGTGTTTTGTGAAGGACAACAGGCCATCAGTTGGGAAACTTGACCCTAGAGCGGTCAAATGCATCTTCGTAGACTACTCGGCGACCCAGAAGGGGTATGTGTGCTGGAGTCCAGTAGAGAAGAAGAAGTTTGTCAGTATGGATGTCCACTTTCGGGAGCATGAGCCATACTACCGCCAGGACGGAACTTCACACAACACGCCTAATACTGCTAGTATTAGGCGAGAGGGGGAGATGGAGAACTTGGTGGTAACCGATTTAGAAGTTTGGCATGGAGGCACGGAGAAGGGACAAGAAGGTGAAGGTGTTAGGTCTACGGCTCAGGGAGAGTTACTTACCTACAGCAGGAGAGAGAAGCAAACTGCAGGACCAGTACCGACAGTGCCAGTGCCAAGTCCCTTGCCTGCGTTCGTCCCAACTCCTGAGGCACCGACACCAACCCCCCTTCAGGTGATACCCCCTCCTAGTAGAATCCTAAGTCAAACCCAAGCCTCATCACCACAAACCAAAAAGGAACCTCTTTAAGAAGAAGCAGAACCCTCAGCCTCACCACCAAAACCATCATCACTATAAACAAAGAAATTTCGGTCAAACTCAGGATCAGAAGAGATTTTGTTTTGTGTGTGGTAAAACAAACCATATAACCACTAATTGTTTCCATAGGAAAAAGGAAGTTGTCCAGACTTCTTACAAAGGGAAACGTCCAGCCAAACCAGAAGCAAACATGTTTCTCAACGGCTATTCTAGTTCCTTCAGGTCTGTAAGCTATCAACCCCTAGTCAACATTTTCTACCATTCTGACGATTGGTGGTTGGATTCTGGAGCTAATGTTCATGTTTCCTTTGATCGCTCCTGTTTTTCAAACTATCAGAAATCAGGTGGAGGAGGTGTAACTCTAGGAGATGGCTCAGCGGCACAGATTATAGGAAGAGGAAGAATAGATCTAAAGATGACATCAGAAAAAACTCTGACTCTTCATGATGTGTTATATGTGCCATCTATCAGAAGAAATTTAGTTAGTGGATCTCTTCTTGTAGCTTCAGGGTACAAGATTGTTATGGAAACAAATAAAGTAGTATTTTCTAAGAATGACTCTTTTATTGGAAAATGATTTGTAAGAGATGGTCTTTTTATTTTGAGTACCGTGAATAAAATTTCAGATCATTCCTTTGTTGTTTCCAATGTAGAATCGTCAAATGTGTGGCACAGTAGATTAGGACATGTGAATCTAGGTTCCCTAAGAAGGATGATGAACTTAGATCTTATTCCTAAGACTCCAATAGATGATAAACACAAGTGTGAGATCTGTGTTCAAGCCAAACACACTAGGCTACCTTTCAAATCTGTAGAAAGAAACTCTGACCTTCTAGAGCTAGTTCATAGTGATGTGTGTGACTCAAATAGGGTTTTGACCCGAGGCGGTAGAAAATACTTTGTTACCTTTATAGATGATCATTCAAAGTATTGTTATACATATCTTCTCAAAACCAAAGATGAAGTTCTAAACAGATTTAAGGTCTATAAATCTGAAGCTGAGAACCAGTTAGAGAGAAAGATTAAGATTCTTATATCAGATCGTGGTGGAGAGTATACATCAAATGATATGACCAATTTCTGTGAAGAACACGGAATAATCCATGAGGCAACTGCTCCATATTCACCACAGTCCAACGGAGTTGCTGAAAGGAAGAATCGCACTCTGTTAGACATGGTGAATGCCATGCTCCTCAGCTCAGGTGCTCCAGACAATTTGTGGGAAGAAGCATTATTATCGGCCTGTTACATCCTTAATAGGATTCTTAGTAAGTCTAATTATAAGACTCCCTATGAATTATGGAAAGGTAGAGCTTCTAGGATCCATTATCTCAAAGTTTGGAGATGCCTGGCTAAAGTAGGAATTCCTGAACCTAAAAAGAGGAAGATTGGACCTAAGACTGTAGATGTTGTATTCATAGGATATGTCCTAGATAGCAATGCCAATAGATTTCTTGTTACTCATCAGAAGTAAATGAAATCTCTAACAATACTATTATAGAAGCAAGAGATGCAGTTTACTTTGAGAATATGTATCCTTTCAAAGATAGAATTTCTTCCTCTCCCTCCAACTCCTCTCTTGCTCCGTCCACTAGCTCTCATGTTCAAATATTTAGTTCACAACCCGAACAAAATATAGAACCTATAAGGAGTAAAAGAGAAAGAATTGAAAATAACTTAGGAGAAGGTTTCTTTACTTTTTTGATAGAGGGTGATCTCTCAACTTATGAAGAAGCAATATCTTCTCTTGATGTCCCTTTCTGGAAAGAAGCCATTAACAGTGAGTATAACTCCATCATGGAGAACAATACTTGGTTTCTAGCAGACCTACCTTTAGGTAGTAAACCCATAGGTTGTAAGTGGATGTTCAAAAAGAAACTTAGAGCCGATGGTACCATAGAGAAATACAAGGCTAGATTAGTAGCCAAAAGTTTTACCCAGAAAAAGGGACTAGATTATTTTGATACATACTCTCATGTAGCTAGGATCACCTCTATTAGAACCCTTCTAGCCTTAGCATCCATTCATAATATGTTAATCCATCAAATGGATGTAAAGACATCATTTCTAAATGAGGACCTAGAGGAAGAAATCTACATGGAGCAACCTGAAGGTTTCATTACTAAATGCCAAGAAAAGAAAGTTTGCAGATTAGTTAAATCTCTTTATGACCTAAAGCAAGCTCCCAAGCAATGGCACAACAAATTTGACATAGTCATCTCAGAATATGGTTTCGTGCCAAATGAGTATGACAAATGTATATACTCAAAAATTTTAGATGAAAGTTGTGTCATCTTATGTTTGTATGTAGATGACATCATTATTTTTGGATCATCACTAGAATTTATAACTAATACCAAGGACTATTTATCAAGACAGTTTGATATGAAAGATCTAGGTGAAGCCAACTTGATTTTAGGCATGCAACTGTCCAAATACAAGGAGGGCTATACTCTATCCTTAGCACACTCTATCGAGAAAATGCTAAGAAAATTTGAGTATTTTGATAAGAAACATGTCCTTACTCTTTATGACAGTAATATTGTTCTCAAGAAGAATGAGGGTTCTCCCATGGAACAACACAGATATTCTCAGATGATAGGTTCTCTCATGTATATATCAAACAGGACCAGACCTGATATTGCATTTGCTATTGGGAAACTAAGTAGATATATTAGTAACCCAAATCAGTTACATTGGACAGCATTAGAAAGAGTATTTAGATATCTTAGAGGTACTCTAGATTATATGCTGCACTATACTAGACACCCTGATATCATAGAAGGTTATTCAGATGCAAACTGGGTAACTGACTCACATGATGTAAAATCCACTACTGGATATGTTTTCACTCTAGGAGGAGCTGTAATCTCCTGGGGTTCATGTAAACAAACTATCATAGCTATGAGTACAATGGACTCCGAAATGATAGCCTTGGACACTACATGTACAGAAGTCGAATGGCTAAAAAGCTTTATTATGCATATACATGTTTCTATTAGTCTTGTTCCTGCAATTTCTATAAACTGTGATAATAAATCTGTTATAGAACTACTAAAGCATGATTCTGCGAATGCTAAGATGAACAGGCACCTGCAGCTGCGCTTCAAATCTATAAAGAGCCTATTGGACAAATATGTGGTTCTTGACTATATAAAGTCAGAAAAAAATCTTGCAGACCACTTGACGAAGGGTCTGTCTAGGACTTTGATCCTAGAATCATCGAAGAGGATGGGGTTAAGCCCATAAGTAAAGTCACCAGCAGTGGCAACCCAACCGAGTCTGACTGGAGATCCCAAGAAGCCGGTTCAATGGGTAGGAACAAGCTGGACTTAGGTGACTTTTATGGAACACTGACCCGAGATTAAAATCTCATTCTATAATGTCCAAGTGGCTGTACATGCGTACAATGATTCCCTATCCCTATGGTGACAGTGTTCTTGAGTGATATGGTTATGAAGAGTTTTAAAACTCTTAATAGGTCCAAGCTGATATGCGGGGTTGAAACCTATCACCAACCCTTAAGGACTTACCTATATGAGAGGTCATGAAGACCGCGACCATGGGACAGGGTGATCCCAGACAACTCTCATGAATTTGGAATTGGTGCGCATGGTCAACCAAAAGTGCCACTCGTTAGACCCAGAACCTCTAGCGTACTATGTGTGCTATTTTTCTGAATCTGGTAAAAGAAGTCTGATTCAAGGCATAGTCCATCAAGCACTTCTTCAGACAAAGACAATATTCACTAAGTGAGATTCAAGGCTGTAGTCCATCTCATCTATGTATAGTATATACCTGCCAAGAAACTCTTCCTTTTAATTTTCTTGTCACTTCTATTTTTGAACTTGACCTTTGGGGGTGGGGGGTAGGGGTGGGGGGGGGGGGGGGGGAGGAAGAAATTGTTAGCTGTGTTTGAGCAAAAGTTCAACTTCCCTTTTTTCCTTTAGTCCTACATCGGTTGGACCACTCCCCCCTTGTATGTATATATTAGTTCTTCTTCATTGCTCTCTTAAAGATGTGTGGGGAACCCCTTGGGCCACACGCGCATGCCGCCGCTGCCGTCCGGCCCAGCTCGGTTCGGTTCGGCGCGTGTAACGGGTGCGGGTACGTACCCACACATGCGGGCGCCGAATGCCGATCCAATTTACTCTTCGGGTTCGGACTGGGATCCAAAAATCTTTTTGCTCTCCTTTATTTTTTGAACCGATTTGACTCATTCAAATTTTGAACGTCGAGGCTCTATGTCCAGGTTTATTGAGCCCTTGTGATCGCTTTTCCTCCACAGCTCTTTTGACAGCTTTTCCTCCACGTTTCTTTTCTTTTGTTATTGCTCCTTAATGGTCTGTTTATGAGCCATTTATTATCCTGTCCGTGACTGTGTTTAGGGACTGCCTATATATTTTGTTGTCTCCTCCTCCTTCATTTCAGATAGAAAAATTTTCTACGTGAAAGCTCTCTCATTTCTCTTACGAACCACATTCTGTTCTCTAAATCATTGCTCTGGGCAGAGCTAAGTTCGGTCTCTCTTTCCGGGTTGTGTGCAACGAAGAGAACCCGGTAGTCGGGGGGTTTTACCACTAGGAGCTTCCGAGAAACGTCTGCACATAGACCTCATATCAACTCTTAGGACAGTGCTTCGTGCACGACTTCCCCGGAGGCCGGTAACAATTTTTTTTGTTTCTTTGTTCTCTTATCAATTTCTGCTAAATAATATATATATATATATATATATATATATATATATATATATATATATATTATCAACAATTACTAGGTGAGAGCATCTTGTAAGAGATTGGGTTTTCTATTTGCGATCTGTATTGTACTCTTGTATTTTTCTCTTGAAAAGTTGTAAGAGGTCGACTATGAGGACAAGGAAGTCCGCATATATGGTACTTTGCAATCTTTGATTAGGTTGGGACTTGTCCTAGTGGCCATAACCACCACATATTGTGTACATTTGATCTTCTTGGTCTCGCGTAGAAGGTACGGTTCGTGTTTTCTTTGTGGGTTCGGTAGTCAACGCTTCTTATTTCCGCTATGTGCATCTCTAAACCCCAACACTCATTTGTTGGATGTGGAAAGTTAATGTTAGGCTTAATGTGTCCAATCTTATATCTTACCTCTTTGTCTAGACCTTTTATAGTCTCTGGGAACTTTGAGGGTTCTCCTAGTCCTTAGTTGCATTAGCTTAAACATCATATTCAAAAGGTAGGTCTGCCTATCCGCCAATTGGCTATCTAGGTTCATGTTTGACATAACCCTCTCATGCTCATAAGTGTCTTGGATAGAAATTTGACACAAATATACATGGTTAACGTTAGGTTGATACTTCATAGTTCGAAATAAAACTTTGTCAAATCCTTTATGGGTGTGCCTTATTATCCATAACCTGTCTGATTCTGATGGGAGAAGTCTTGAATGATGATTATGAACAATGCTTTATTGTTGTTATCTTTGTGTAGCTATTTTGTCTTATATGCTTCGTTTAGTCCCATATTGTTTATCCTATGTATCTTGTCCCATATGTAGTTGGTCTACCTAATTTAGATTATGCTTTCCTCATTCTGTAACATGCTATCTGAGCTTTGTCAAGTACTCGACTGTCCATTAAAATTTTCTTTTTCCTCTCTACCATTCCACCCTAACTATAGCAGTCTCAAACCTAGGTTAAAACATCCCTAACCCATCACACCCCAAATCCTAACCTAACCTAGCTGCCATCTTCAACCTAACCTAATCCTAGCCTTCACCTTTCATCCTGACCTATCCTAACCTCACCCTAGACACCACCTTTCACCCTAACCTAATGTAAGCAGTTGCCAGTTAAGCCTTCATGTTGGTGTCTGCATGTCTAGGATCAGATATTTGTTTCCTACCGGCTTGTTTCTTTTCTTTCTTGTGTCGTTCTGTTGTTTGGGACTGCCACTCTTCGCTTTTTGGCTTAATGTGACACTGAGATGAATGTACTTCCCTCCAGTAAATTGTATATCTTACCTTCTCATCGAGACTTTCCTATTCTTGAGGAATTTGGAGGGTGCTCCATGGTTTCATGATCTTAAACTGCATTACTAAAAAGGAACCTCTTTCTACCTTCCAAGACTAGCCTTCCTAGGCTTTATGGCAAGGGCCCTCTCTTGCTCATACTTGGCTTGGCTAGGAATTTGGCACTGTACAGAGGGTTGACGACAGTAGACTAACAGCCCATCATGTAAACCTCTTCAATTAGTGTGGAGCATTCACGCGCTCATGACTGGCCCCATTCAAATGGGAGAATGATAATGATGATCATTCTTTTGTTGCTAATAATAATTTTGGATTGCAATTTCTTGCTACATTCTCCAACAACTGTAAGTGAAATCGTAAGTCCGATACAATAGGTACTAAAAACATTTTCGAAATCGTAAGTCCAATACATTAGGTTCTAAAACATTTTATATTTCGAAATGTTGTCCAGGTTAACTACATAAATGCTCATGCAACTTCCACTCTTGCTGGTGACCTGGCTGAGGTGAATGCTTTAATACAAGTCTTCAAGAACCCAAAGGATATCAAGATGAATGCAACAAAGGTGTGTGATCTATGTTTTACACACTATCTTCATTCTTCTGCTGGCTACACTATTTCACTATTTGCTTAACAAGTACGGTACATGTCGGATTCTCTCTTGAATATTGTCTTCAGTCTATGATTGGGCACTGCCTTGCGGCTGCTGGAGGTTTAGAAGCCATTGCCACAATTAAAGCCATAAATACTGGGTGGCTTCATCCTTCAATAAACCAATTTGTAAGTATCGGACTCTTCAATTGAAACAGTAGAATTCCTTCCGATGTTGCTTGATTAGAAATCACAATATGCATCAATTATGTTATATTTCAATAAAGAATTTTGACATAGTTCTATGATGTAATGTCTTGAAGCAATATAACTAATATTACTTAAATAATATTAAATGAAATGAAAAATCTGGCATCCACATTACAAAAAAGGAGGGCCAGGGAGGCCAAGAGAAGGAGAGAGTCATGGAGACCGAGAGAGAACGACATAAGTGTAGCGAGATCAGAGCGAACGGCTAAAAAGGGAAGGGGGTTCCGGTGGGGAAACCATTCCCTCCTGGGCGAGCTAGAAAAATGAGCTACTTTACGAGGGAATCACGGAGGCTTCCCCCGTGAGACCATAAAGTTTTATTAAAAAATGAGCTAAAAGCTCTATTTTTTATGCTGATATAACAAAGTACATAAACATGGGTATAAATCGATTAGAGATCGATTTATGACCATCAGAGATTGATTTATCGATCAACCAGAAAGCTTGTGTGTGTCATGACACATGCATGCGTGAATGATGGCTCATAAAAGAGGCATATATTGACCAACTCCTGCGTAGCATTACAGTTAAAGAGCCATGCCCATATTTCTGGTAATTCGAACACTTTTTACATCAATTATGGATTCTATTATGTCATGATTTATTTTTGGGGCTACGAACTAACCAATAAAATAAGATAACTAAAGTATATTACATTTAGCCATTCAGAGAAAAAGATCTATTAAGCCATGTTCTTTTTTACCATCCACATCTGCAATCGATAGCAAAGTATGCAAATGAACACACCAGCTTGACACTAGTTTCCTGGCTTTCCTTACTGCAGAATCCAGACACCGCTGTTGAATTTGATACTGTGGCCAACAAAAAGCAGCAGCATGAAGTGAACGTTGGTGAGCTACAGTGTCCTAAAGTCACATACTTACTCGATATAAGTGGATTGTCGTTTTCCAATCTCGTTCTTCTCTTATGTAATGTCATATTTACTCTTTTGCAGCCATTTCAAACTCGTTTGGATTTGGAGGGCACAACTCTGTAGTGGTACTTGCGCCTTTTAAGCCATGATTCACGTAATCATCTCCACTTTATTCAGATCTTTCCATGTAGGTTTTGAGCCTTTGCCTGTGTTCACCTGGGCTTATTAGCATAGATTTGCAACAATTGCAATGACCTCTAAGCTGCGCAGGCATCAACATCAAAGACAGGCACGATAACTTCTGATATGTGCAAATTCAACTTTGGTGAAATATTGAGGTTGTTTTATTCGTCATTCAGAGTATCCGCGATTGATTTTGCTCATCTTTTATGTTTTCCCATTTTTGGTGGTGGAACAATTGCATTATAGTTCTTATTGGCTAGCTTATGCACTTCAAGAATTTTGTGCCAATAAGATAAATTCCTGTGTATTGAGTGAATGGTGTAAAACCCCAATAAAATCGATAAAGGCTTGAATCCCATGATTCGGCCATCTCCTCTGTGTAAACTAACACTATTAGTTTTTTTTTTCTCTCCTGAAGTTCGTTTAATATATTCCTGCTCATTTTAGTTGCTTCTACTGGCAACCGATGTTATATGCACATTCCACTTTGCTTAAATTTATTGCAAACTACCATGTTAATATTTAGTAAATTGTAAACATGGGTGCTATATTTCTTATGGGGACAATTTTCAAACTAGCATTTTACTTTTATCAAAATAGCGGTCTTCAAATTTAATTTAATAAAACAACAGAGTTTCATGCCACATCAGCCTACATTCACACATACACTCACAATACATGTTGGTGATGGATGGGATTTCGAATTAGCATTGTGATCGTGTTAGGCATTTACAAGCATGCCGTGGGTATACGACGACATTGTCATCGAGCGTAGGCTGAGTTGATTTTTAGGATTTATTCTGGCCCATAGTTTGAACGACCATACTTGTTTAATGATTAGGGTAACATAAATAGAGATTTTCTAACCTAATTAGAGCCATATTCATCAAGGGAGATAAGAATTCTAAAGTTTGCAATCTTTAATAGAAAGAGTATTTTTATTCCCCAGGAGAACGCAGTAGGTTTGAGTGAGATCATTCGAGCTCTTGTTCTCCGATAACTTTGTTCGATCATCAATGTAATATTTTTTATCTTTGAAGTGATTGTGATGATCCGTTTGAATTGGTAGGAGAAGTTGAGGGAGAGTCGGTGTATTTTTTTATTTACTAGTAAAGCTTTTTCGAGATGGACTTCAATCGTCTCCTAGTTTTTTTCATCATGGTTTTCCACGTGAAAGTTGATTGTGTTCGCATTGTGCTATTTAGTTGGTTGATATTGGCATAATATGTAGGTTGTGTTTTACTTCGGTCCTTGAAGGTTTTTTCTTGTTTGGAAACGATGTTTATTTTGCTAGTTCTGTGTTCAGCCTCAACAGAGTGGTATCAGAGCTTGTAGTTATAGGTGTCAAGAGTTGACAGCCAAACTAGGTAGAAAAGATGGATGCAAAGCCAGCACGCATAGTTAACTTGAATGGTGCCAATTATCACTATTGGCAAAGCAAGATGAAGGAATTTAGTATTTACCAGTATTTTTTTTCAAGAAGTTCGATGATAAAATTAAGGAGGAATGTACGTTCGAGAACATCAGGTTTGTGGATACATCAGATAGTTCGTGGATTGGAATGTGTATAATCACATTGCTTATATTGAGCATACAAAATCTTTATAAGAGAAGCTAGAATCCGACAGATAATAGGTTTGAGGTGCAAGGACGACATTAACAAACTATTTTTGATCCGACAGATAATAGGTTTGAGGTGCAAGGACGATACACAAATTACAAATCATCTTAGTGAGTTTCACGGTGTGGTCGATCAGCTATTCGCTATGGAAGTCAAATTCGACAAAAAAATACAAGTACTTTGGTTGTTTGGTACTTTACCGGACTTGTGAGGAACTATGTGAGTGTCTATGATCACTTATGCTCCCGAAAGTATGGTTAGGCTAGAGTACGGTGCTAAATAAGGAGATGCAGAGAAAATCTCAGGACATATCATCTACATCACACTCAAAGACATTGCTTTCAAAGAGTCGGGGAAGGAGAAAGAGTAAGGGTCCAGGCAATAGTAGGGACAAGAGCAAAGGGAAGTCCAAGGGTCAGTACTCTGTTCTAAAAGGCGGCCTAGGCAGCGCCTGGTGCCCGCCCGATGTCCGCCTAGGCCTCCGCCTAGCCCTTGATGCTTGACTTTACATGTTTTGGAATTTTATGGATTTTTTCTACAATTTTTAGTAGATTTTTTTAGAATTTTTTTTATTTTTTTGTACCGTCTAGATGTAGGCGGCCGCCTAAGTTGGCTAGACGTTAGGTGGCGGGTGCCCGTCCGGCTAGCGCCTAGCCCATTTTCACAACCTTGGGTCAATATGAGGACGTCGAGTGTTACCATTGTGCCAAGAAGAGCCACATCAAGAGGAATTGTTTTGTTTGGAAGAGATAATAAAAGACGACAAAGGAAAGCAGAATGAGAACACTACAACAACGATTTTAGTTCATGGAGGCGGTGTCATTATTGTGGGTAATAAAATTATCATGAACCTCGTCTGCGATGACTATAGTTGGTTGGTGGACTCAGGGGATTTACTGCATGTAACTTGCAAGTGTGCACTATTTGCTACATATACAACATGCGACTATGGAATGTTGAATATGAACAACAAGAATGTGTCAAACGCTATTAGTACATGAGATGTACATTTCAAGACAAACCAAGGAGCTATTTTGGTACTCCGAGATGTTCGTCATATCCCAGATATTTGTTTCAACTTGGTATCGGTTGGAAGATTGGATGACGAGAGATTCTTTAGTCTCTTCGGGAACAACTAGTGGAAGTTGGCAAGGAGTTTGATGGATGTTGTTAGAGGAAGTAAGAAGTTTGGTCTCTTTTTTATAGAAAGGAACACACACGGGGTACAAGAGATGAATGTAGTCAATGATGCTTATACAGAGTTGTGGCGTAGGTGGCTCAGCCATATCAACAATTAAGGGAATAAGCGACTTAGTGACTCAGAAGGTACTTCCAGTTCTGAAGCTTTCATTATTGGAGACATGCACAAACTACATGGCAGCATAGAGTATCCTTATAGAGTCACCCATCTTCGAAGAAGCCGACGTTTCTCGAGTTTATCCACTTGGACATTTGTTGTCCTATAAAGGTAAATTCTATCAGTGGTGCTTCTTTTTTTTTTTTAATCTTCATTGATGATTATTCTAGGAAGGTTTGGGTGTACGCGTTAAAGACTAAGGATCAAGTGTTATCCACTTTCAAGGAGTTCCAGGCCTCTGTTGAAAGGGAGACGGACAAGAAACTGAAGTGTGTTCACACCAATAATGGAGGGGAATACATAGATCCCTTTGATGCGTATTACATAAAACAAGGGATACGGCACCAGAAGTCTATGTCAAAGATACCTTATCTCAATAACGTAGTCGAGCGGAAGAGCTTGACGTTAGTGGAGAGAGTGCATTATTTACTATCAAAGGTAAAGTTGTCTGGCAGTTAGTGGGGTGAGGATTTAAATATTATTGCTTATGTTTCTAATCTATCTCCTATTGCTCCTTTGTAAGGTCATGTGTTTGATAAAGTAAAGTATGGTAAGGAGTCGTTATACAGTCACCTGCGAGTGTTTAGATGTAGGATCTTCATGCATGCATTGTAGGACGAGAGGTCCAAACTCCAACCGAAAATGAGGCAGTGCATCTTTGTTTGGTATGATCGGGATTATTCGGGTATAGAATCTACGACCCAGTGAGAAAGAAGCTCTATAAAAGTTGAGACAGAGTATTCGTTGAGGATTGGACAATGACCGACACTCAAGCATCTGAGATGCCTTCTGAGGATGAAGATTTTCTTTTGAGTTATTCAAGTTTGAGCTGGTTCCAATAAGCACTGTAGATGTACCAAAACATGGGGAGCTAATATATGGAGTTGCTCCCAACCTTGATCATCAGCATGCCGAGGATGATCAGGGTAATCTTCGAGAGGATGAGCATGGTTGTTAGGCCCCAGATCCAAAATACTAGAGAGCGGAGGAATGACAGCGCCAACCACACCTTAGGGAATACCGAAGTAACCTGTAATGTGTTAAGGTTGTCTAGAGACAAGAGGGTGCATACTACAATCAAGTCTTCTAGGGCCAAGAACTTCTATATCTCAATCATTCAAACAAGTAGTAATAACATAAAACATTTTAGAATAAGCAGTGAGGCATCCCAAACGCCGCATCTGAATGTCCTAGAGATCTAGTAATACTAAATGATATGCCAGATACAAGATCAAAAGTATGCATAATAGTGAGTCAGCTACAGTCTAATTATATTACAGTCATGTAGGGAACTAGTGTCCAGATTCTCCGGCTAACAGGTGCCAGTTGGCTAAACACCCAAAATAATATAGTTTACAAAAGACGAGTAGTGAAACAAGAAACTCACTCGTGACCCTCGGCAGCCATCCTTTCTGGTGCATGCCATCAGTGAGGGAGAAGTAATCTTGATCCTCAGGTGCTGGCTCTAAACTTGGCCATACAAAACCAGTGGGGTTAGACCCCAAATAACAAGTACTACAAAGGAAGAACGAAATGAAGAAACAAAACCAGTGATATAGCATGAGATGCATGAGCCAAATATCAATGGCATATGTTCCATCCATGACAAGATACGATACCCCTTCACCAAACAAGGACAGAAAGTGACATATCACATCAAGATAGAATACGTCCTTTGATTATGGTCAAGCTAAAATACTCTACATCGTAGTTTCAGTCCACAACATATCATAACACAACAACGCAACCCAACAACCAAACAAGGACATGAGTAAAACTATCATGCCACAACAGCATGTGTCCCTAATTCCACTCAACAGAAGGCATAATACACAAGCAGAGATACAATATAAGAAATAACATAGCTTCAGTCCATGGATTATCGTAACATAATAACATAATCCAACAACCAAATAAGGACATTGGTTGAATCATTATACCATGATAGCCCAATTTCCTGACTAGATATATAATATAAGAAAATTAGACGGCCAATCATGTATTACAGCTTGATATGTGATCTCTGGGTTTATTCCAGTAATGCAATATATAAGTATCCTCAGATCATGCCATAATCGAGCATGGCTGGCTGAACCAATGATATGTGAGCAAGAATATATGCAAAATTATGCATCAGTCCCTTACAGGGCACTGAGCTAATTTAATAATCAGTAACAGTTCCAAGCTTTCTATAGAAAAGATACTGGCTCGATCTTATAATTAAATCATATACTACACTCCACTAGTGAGGATGATATACAATATCTGTAGTGGCCAGCCTTTACTCTCAGCTAATTTAGGGTGGTTCGACATGTACGATCTCGAGATACCGTTCCATCACAATAGTCTATAAATTAAGTTGCCTAGTTAACCCTAGGTTAATTAGAATCGCATGTCGTGGTCACATGAACATCCCTTCTTAGATGTCGTACTTTAAGTACGAGCACTCTTGATACGAATCTATATTGTCACTCGAAAGTTAATCTGGATTCACCCAAGTGTGATACAACAATCAATACTATCTAGCCACGGCTAAAGTCACTATCCAACTACTAGATCCGTATAAAAAAATAAATACATATATCACGTAGCAAGAGTATGTGGCACGATGACTCACTATATATATCAAGTATCACTCTTGGTGCGATCAAGTGTATCAACACGGATATAATAGTCAAGGCATGAACAAGTTCTAGAATCAAGATCATGGACAAGTTGTCAAGTAGCAAGTTATTCAAGATAGGACAGTTAAACACTAGTCACATTAATTATTACTTTATTATATCGATAGATGAGGATAAGAGTAGTACGAGAACCCCTCGAGATCAGATTCATAATCCTTAAACCAAACAAGGACCAAAATTGCAGACTCTCTCCCGAGTTGAACTACGCCCCTTATTCTATCCAACGTATAATAAGGTGATCAAGGAAAAGTAGTTTAATTAGCAGGTTAGTACATATAAGGCTACATCTACAGGGCTCATGTCAGGTGGTTAGTCAAATTTATCACATAATCACATCTGGGTCATACAAGTCATTTCTAGATTTGACACATAATATCACAATCATTCAATCAAACGAAAATATTAAACCAAGCAAGCGTCCAATGTGTGCAAGAAACATGGTGCCGCATAGGAACAATAGGCGCATAGGCAAGCTGCCGCATGAAGCATGGTGCCGCATGAGATGGGGTGCCGCATAAAGACGCAACCGCATGAGGCCGCATGCAATCGAGGCCACATAGTTGACTTGGACGCATAGGCGAGGCAAAGTTCAAAAAATGTGCAATATGACAATCAATAAATGCAAGTCAAAAAAGTGACATAAAGTGTTAGATATGACTGATGTGACATGTAGAAAGTGTATTAGAAAAAAGATAAAATCATGAAAAGTCATGCCAAGTCGGCGAGAAGTTATGCGTCCATAAAAGAGGTATAAATCCCCTACTTTTTAATTTTAGTATTTTTTATTAAATTATGGAATTTCTTTTGGATATTTTGTTGGTTAATTAAAAAATAACTTATTTGATTTAATTACTTATATAAATACTTATTTAGAATCAATTTCAGGCTATTTTAGATTTATTTTTTTGGATTTTTCTAGGGCTTCCATGATTTACTGTGAGACCATACTTGCATATTTGTTACCAAACATTTATTTTAGGGTTAAAATAATTAAATATATTTTATGTATGTTATTTAAAAAAATTGAAATTTAATTGGATTTATTTGGTTTTAAAATAGGCTAAATATTAATTTTCTAGGAATTCTAGAATTTATTGTTCAAGCCTAGGAGCATAATTTGGTCCTAAGTATTTTTCTAGGATTTATAATGCTATTTTACATTTTTTAGAAATTGTTTTAAATTTTTTTGATATTTTTACATATTTATTAGAGTTAATTAGGTCAAAAATAATTAATAAATAAATTTTTGGATATTAAAACTAATTTAAATATTCAGTCAGCATACACAGTCAGCCGTAACCTATCCGTCTGGGCTTAACCGTCGACTACTACCTATATATATATATGTGTGTATATGTAGGGTTTCATTAATTCCGCCGAAATTAGAGGAGAGAGAGAGACTTTGAGGAGGTTTCATCTAGGATTTCTCCCAATTTCGTGAGACCATAACTCCTAGCTCCGGACTCCAAATGTATCTTCGTTTTTTGTATTAGAACCATCTCAAGGTATAGTTTTTGAATACCTAATTTATTTTTTATTAATTCTGAACCTAAATTTTTGGAAAATTTGTTGAGTGCCAGTTGTCCAAAATCTGACACGTTTCAGTATTTTTGAGATTTCGGGAGATCCCGAACTCGGAATCGCGATCTGTTTGAAGTTTCAAAAATATGGCATGACAAAATATAACATATATTTTTCTCAGAAATAAATATACTAGTTTAATATTCTAAAAAATTTGTGCAACATATAACTAACTAAAAAACCACCAAAAGCTGTCATCTGTGTCACATATGGGCGATAATTCTTTACTGATTCGAGATTTGGTGAAACCGTCAATTCTAGCGTTATGTAGCGCTAAAATCTATAGAATTTCACACACAAATCTTGGTTTTGTTTTGATTAACTTTTTGGTCAACAGAATGCCTCGATTTGTGTGTCACGGATTCCGAATTCGTAAAATTAATTTTCTTTAAACTAAAATCTAGAATTAGCCTTAAAATTAGAATATAATTAAATTAGTATTTTAGATTATTTTATTCAGAATTAAAATAGATTAGACTAGAAAATCTATCCAACCACTTTTGTAGATCTAACTTGTTTAATTTATGTGACGGATAGATCGAACGACGCATTGAGTTGCGACTTCATCCTTTTTCGGAGCAGGTAAGATACCTTGCCAACTCTTGTACAGTATTTGCATGATTTCTATAAACTCTCTCACCCAAAATTAGGCCTACTTGGCTTAGATAGTGAAATTATGGCTAGTTGAACCCAATTAAAAATAGAACACAGCATTTGATTTGACTATACAATATTTATATCGCTTAGCGCACCTTACCGTTGCTTCGATAATTGGAGCGCTACACTAGCCATTGCCTATCTACAAATTTCACAACCTTGTCCTAGACGTGCCCGCCTGCCATTCTGACCTTTGTGTAACTTATAATTATACTTTCTTGTGCTACATTTTAGTCGCACAACATTCATCGCAGACGTTATTATTTAATTCTAAATAAAGTATGACTTTGTACCCTTGTGCGTTCTAATCAAAATTGGAGACACAATCTTGACTATTTTGTGCAACCCAAAATTTGTTAATATTCTACTCTGAGCCCTCTATGTCCATGACACTTGTGTTCCACCTAATTTTATTTCCATGTACTTCTAATTAATTCCAGAATACCTTGCACAGTAATTTAATTAATTAAAACCCAATTTCCATCTTTGTGCAATTTTTCTAATTGTTGGGCATTTTTATTCAAAAATACATTGAGGTGTCCACACCATTGGACAATGCATAAAGAAACTCAATTTTTCCTTCTTTGAATTTTTCCCATTATTTTTCGGAATATGCAAACGCACAACATCGCCCCCTCAATTGAACCTAGCATTTTAATTTAAACAATGCAAATTTATAGCCCTTCAAATACCCCATGCCCAGCCAAGGCCCATCCCAAGTTGGATGTTGACCAAGCCCAATCCCTTTAGGTCAAACCCAAAAATTTCACATGTATAAATACATAAGTTTTCCTTTCCTTCTTTATATTTTTTCCTTTCACCAATACCTAAACATCTAGCCGAACCCCTCCCAACCCGTGCACCTACCTTCTTCCTTCCCCGACCGGACAGCTCCACCACCACCTCAACCGCCTCAACCACCATATCCTCCGCCTACCCTTGCCGTCGACGCCGGACCACCCTCCCCAGGCCGCCTGCACAAACTGCCACCTCCATCAACCACCATCTTCACCATTATTAATACCATCACACCCGACCCCCTTTCCGACTTCCCTCAACCAACCCTACCGCCTGACTACCACCGCCTCCGCCACCCGCCTGACCACCGTCTCTACCACCCCAACACCGCCAGCAACCAACGCCTACACCACCGTCAACCA